>CM053627.1:110080890-110133117 GCA_028646595.1 Phalanger gymnotis
TGTGTGTGTGTATGTATATATGTATGCGTGAGGGTGAGTTAAATATGAAGGGATGATATCTAAAAAAAATCAAATTAAGGGATGAGAGAGGAATATATTGAGAGAGGGAGAGAGGAAGAGACAGAATGGGGTAAATTATCTCACATAAAAGTGGCAAGAAAGAGCAGTTCTGAGGGCGAGAAGAGGGGGCAGTTGAGGGGAATGAGTGAATCTTGCTGTCATCGGATTTGACCTGAGGAGGGAATACTATACACATTCAATAGGATATCTTCCCCCACACGAAAGAAGGAGGAAGAAGATAAAAAAGGGGGGATAATAGAAGGGAGGGCAGATAGGGGGAGGAGAAAGTCAAAAACAAATGCTTTTGAAAAGGGACAGGGTCAAGGGAGAAAATTCGATAATGGGGGATAGGTAAGGAAGGAGCAAAATATAGTTAGTCTTTCACAACATGAGCATTGTGGAAGGGTTTTGCATAATGATACACATCTGGTCTATGTTGAATTGTTTGCCTTCTTAGGGAAACTTCTTAGGGTGGGTGGGGAGGGAAGAGGGGAGAGAATTGGAACTCAAAGTTTTGAAAACAGATGTCCAAAAAAAAAAGTTTTTGCATGTAACTAGGAAATAAGATACACAGGCAATGGGGTGTAGGAATTTATCTTGCCCTAAAAGAAAGGAAGGGAAAGGGGGATGGGAGGGGAGTGGGGTGACAGAAGGGAGGGCTGACTGGGGAATGGGGCAACCAGAATATATGCCATCTTGGGCGGGAGGGTAGAAATGGGGAGAAAATTCATAATTCAAACTCTTGTGAAAATCAATGCTGAAAACTAAATATATTAAATAAATATTAAATAAATTAAATAAATATAAATAAATAATAAAACTAAATATATTAAATAAATATTAAATAAATTAATTAATATTTTAATAAATTTTAGTGAATTAATAAATATATTAAATAAATTAAATTTTAAAAAAAAGAAAAAAAAGTACAGTATTGTATGACCTTGGGCAAGTCTGGGCCTGAGATTCCTCATGTGCAGAATAAGGCAATGGATGATGGGAACACAGTTTTTAATCTTTGACATTTTATAATTGCAAGTGGTACCCAGTACAATTATTCAGTAATTATCAAAAATAATAACTCACATTTCTTTAGCACTTTGAGGCTTACAAAGCACTTTCCCCATAATAACACTGAGGTAGATTATATAGGAAGTAAGAATTATAGATAAGAAATTATAGGGAATTATAGGTAAGAAAATACTTTCAGGAAAGGTTAAGTGACTTGCCCAGAGCACATGTCAGAGAAAGAACTGGAGTTCAGGTCTCCCTATCACCTCTGGAATCAAATACAAAATCTTCTGTTCAGCATTCAAAGTCTTATGACTTCCAACCATCTCCCCATACCCCACATCCTTCTCTTCTTACACCTTTCTCCCTGCCATTTACTCTTCAATCCAGTGGCACTGGCATCCCTGTTAGACCATGAACAAGACATGCCAGGCTCCTAGCATTTTCTCTGGTTGTTCCCCCAATGCCTGTAATGCCCTCCCTCCTTGTCTCCACCTACTGGCTTCCCACAAGTCCTAGCTAAAATTCCACTGCATCCTGGACCATCACTAGTCATCTTGACCTTTGTCTTGCCACTGGACTTCAGTCACTCTGGAGGAAAGATTGAGACTGATGACTTTGAGAAGCTCTGCCTCACTGAGATCCAATTCACGGGCAAGTCAAGGTATCACCCTCACGATGTCATTGGTCCTCTTTGAGAACTAAGGATGAACAGCTAAAATCCCACCTTCTGCAAAAAGCCTTTCCCAACTCCTCTTAATTATAGTGCCTTCCTTCTATTAATTATTGCATATTTATCTTCTCTTATAGCTTGTTTGAACATATTTGCTTATTGTCTCCTCCATTAGACTGTGATCTTCTTGAGAGCAGGGTCAGATTAGCACAGTGCCTGGCACGTAATAGACGCTTAATAAATACTAATTGAGTCCAAGGCTCTTCCCACTCTAAGTGCCTTTCACCTAAACAAGTGTCTTTTTCTGAGCATCCAGAAGATTGAATAAATTGCATTCTTTTGTCTGTCTAGAAGCGTATTTCTAATTTGTTGGTGATGATTAGAATAACTAACTCTCTTGGATCTTAGGCACAGAATTGGTGCATTTTCTCTTTCATTTTTTGAATGCCCTATATTCAGACGACTATTCAAATTTCAAAACCAAAATCATCATTTCATTCTCATGGACACCATGTCAGACTGTCACTGAGAAGACCAAGTACATTATGCTAAGGAGTTCTACCAATAATAGCCTGATAATTTGAGTCTGGAATGTAAATTTCAGGAGTTATGCTGCCATCAGCTGAGTTGTCAGGCTGTTCACTTGTCTTCTAGTGATAATGATATCATCACTCACCCTCCAGATGGAGGTGACAGGCCTTGCCAAGATAAAATAAATGAGTACTTTTTGTAGAGGTCTGTTTGCATGAGTGTACATTTAAGTGGTGGTAGGCAAAGAGAGCGTCTTTTTAGCCTTTGGCTCCCACAGCTGCTACAACCTTTCTGTTTGAGCACAGGTAGGCTCCATAAACTGGAAAATTGGGTATTATCCCCTCCCTCAAAAAAATTCTTTGGGGCAACAAAATGTGGAAACAGGATATACTAATTTATTATTTAAGCTTCTTGACTCTGAAGATAGGAAATCTCCATTTTAATTTGCAAAGTAAATTAAACTACAAAATTTACCCCCAAAATGTTTAATTTGAAAATTTATGAAAAAAATTAATTTCCATCCTGAAGGCATATTAGAATGAAAGCTCTTTTATGCAAATTTTGAAAGTATTATATATGTTACAATGAGAAAGAACCAGAAATAAGTACTCATTGCTCTCTTCCTCTTGCTCATCCTTTATATTAATATGCTGTTAAACTCACTTGTGACCAGAAACAATTGCTTGAGCAGGATTACTAAGGGGAGCAATTCAAATGTTGCCTACTTAGTCTTTAAGTAGTCACTACTTGGACCAGCATTCTGTGGTGGGCAGAGGGGAAATGAGCCTGGAAATGTACTTTGTTTTTGTTGTTTGATCATTTCAGTCCTGTCCAACTCTTTGTGGGCCCATTTTGGGGTTTCTCTTGGCAAAGACACTGGAATGGTTTGCCATTTCCTTTTCCAGCTCATTTTAGACATGAGGAAACGGAGGCAAACAGGGTTAAGTGACTTATCCAGAATCACACAGATAGTAAGTATGTGTAACAACAATGTTGTTAGCAGCTGCTATGGGGGTATAAGACCAACAACACCAGCATAGAGGAGGGCTGCTGGCACAGGTTCTTTGATCTGCTTTTCTAAAAAAAGCAACTTTAAGGGGTTAACAATCTCACTTTAATTAAACATGCATATACCATTCACTTAGTTCAGAGAAAAAAATCAGCACCCTGAACTTCAGAGAAAACATAAACAGAAATTACAAGCAGAAATTATATAAACTGAGCAAATACACACAAATCAACAGACAGGCTTCTGTCTGACCATAGCAATGCATACATAGTTACCAGAGAGAGAAGCACCAACATCTGGGTTTTCAAAGCCAGGGAAGAGGGTTCCTTAATGGCTACCCAGAGTCTCATCTGACCAGATCACATGGACACTCTTCCAATGAGTGAGCCCCAAAGGCAAAATGCTAACCTCAGAGCATATATACCTGTTTAGGGCCCTGGGGTTTAGTGCATATGTAACAAAAGGGTGTAGCCCTGAGGCTTAGCATCTACTTAGCAAGAGGATGTGGGAAAGAACTTTAATCACACTCGCAGCATATCACATATATTGTTTCAAATCAATGACTCGATTCAAACAAAGGCAAGGCTCATCAAAGGCATTTGATTGCCTTAGTCTTGAGAGGCACTCCAAAACAAAAGACAACATAAAGTCTCACTTTGTTTGTCATTACAGTGTCTGAGACCAGATTTGAACTCAGGAAGGACTCCAAGTCCAGCATTACCCACCCAAAAGCAGAGCCTTTTTTTTAAGGTCCCTTGAGCTTTTCCTGCTCTGTAACCAATAAGGGGATTGCTTCATAACCTCAAAAACACAAGTCTTCCATGCTGAATCACCCTGGTATCTCAGGAAGTCGCTAGAGGAACTTAGCCTAGGATTCAGGGGATGTACCTGCAGGTCTATCCCTTTCTACACAATTCTCTTGGCCAAAGACCGAAGGACTGTATAGTAGGGCGATGTGATCTTTTATGCATGTGTAAAAAAAAATTGGTATTTTGTTTTTTGGTGATATTTTTGTTGGAAAAACTACATTCATTACATGCTTTTCTCCTATGGCCACAGACTGCTCTTGTCCTGTTTCTACCCTCTGCTTTCCTATCCACCCAGTTTCCTTTTCTCTCCCTTCCTCTTTCTTACTCTTTTCTCTCTTCTTTTTATCTCCTTCCTCCATTCCCTTTTTCTTTCTTCTCCTACCTCCTTCCCTGTCCATACCCTTTTTTTCTCATCCTCTCACTCTTTTCTTCCTACCCTCTCTTCTTCCCTTATGCTCTTCTTTACTTATTTTTGTCCTCTCTTCTCTCTCTTCTTCATTGTTTTTATCCCTCCCTAACCACAAAGCACTCTTAGCCTTTTTTCTTACCAATTCTAATCTTCTTGCAGGTTACAGCAAATAAGATTAGACAAATCACAGTCAGCAAAAAAAATATCTTCTAATGTTCATGTTAACTCGGGGCATTTTCTGAATGTAGTGCTTCAGGCATGTCAGTGCTTCATGTTCTTGTCATATACTCTTTCCTTGGGGGATTTATCCCCTCAGGACATGGTATATAGAATTGGGAAAAGGGCAGGATGAGAAAAAGAGACTGTACCTAGGCCCGAACTTGTTACTCATACCTTAAATCTGAGTAAAGTAAAAAGCAGCCAAACCTCCACAATAAGGCAGGTCAATTGGATCTACTCTGACTTCATCACCAAGAAAACTCTTTATTGTTGTCAGTCATGCCCAACTCTTTGCAACCTCATTTAGGGTTTTCTTGGCAAAGACACTGGAGTGGTTTGTCATTTCCTTCTCCATCTCATTTTACAGATGCGGAAACTGAGGCAAATGGAGTTACATGACTTGCCTAGGACCACACAGCTATTAAGTATCTAAGGCCTAATTTGAACTCAGGGAGAGGAGTCTTCCTGACTCCAGGCCTGGCATGCTATCAACTTCAACATCTTAGTGTGATAAATCTCTTCACCAGTATATCAGAATCAACTATGACTTAGTAAATAAACCTCAGGGACTTTCCTAATATACATAGAAATGACTTGTCCAGGATTGCACATTTAGCCTGTGAGATTCAAATCCAGCATAATATAGTATCTATTATTCAATTCAATTCAATAAACATTTATTAAGCACCTACTAAGTGCTATGTTAAGCTTTGGGAATACAAAGAAGAAAAAGAGCCAGTCTTTGCCTCAAGGAACTTACAATCAATGGGAGAAGACAACATATAAAAGGAAGCTTAAAAGAGGAGGAGGGGTGTTCTTCCAAGTCAAAACCAAGCAGAGTTGCTGATGGAAAATGAAGTTACCTGGAAGATTGTGAACATTCTATAAAGGAAGGCTTTGGAAGGAGTTTAATACTCTTTCAGCCTTCCTATCATAAAGGAAAGATAACTGAGGGTGAGTTGAAAAGGTGTTGAGTATCAAAACCTATTACTCTACCTGATGAAGACATTTCAAGTGATCATCCATTTATGAAGGAGTTGGGGAGTAGGAGGATTGAGAGGTGAGACACAGTGTTCCTTGACATTGAAGCTTAAACAGCCTAGACTAGACCATGCTGCCAATACCATATGTTTTCGATAACATCTTATTTATGAGATATAAATAATATGTAAATTCAAGGAAAACTGTTTTCAAGTCCCACCTCTAACACATATTGGCTGTGTGATCCCAGACAAGTTATATGCCAAAGTAGAATCAAGAGAACAATTTTTACAAAGAAAGCAACAATGGGGCCACCTAAATGGTGCAGTGGATAGAATGCCAGGCTTGGAATCAGAAAAACTTATCTTCCTGAGTTCAAATATGGTCTCAGACACTTACTACCTGTGTGACCCTGGATCAGTCACTTAAACCTGTTTGCCTTAGTTTCCTCATCTGTAAAAATGAGCTGGAGAAGGAAATGGCAAGCCACTCCAGTATCTTTGCCAAGAAAACCCCAAAATGGGGGCACAAAGAGTTGGATAGGACTGAAACAACTGAACAACAACAGCAATGAGGCAAAGAAAATCAACTTTGAAACTTAAGAACTCTGATCAAAATAATGACAACTGTCACAGAGGACCTACGATAGAGCATTGTGATACCCACCACCTGACGAAAAGTTATGAACACAAGATTCATAGACAATATTTTTGGACATAACCCCTATGTGAATTCATTATGTTCGACTATACTCACTTGTTATAAGGTTTTCCCCCACTTTTTCTTAGAAAGGGGGTGATGTGGTGTGGTGAATTAGCAAGAATACTGTCCCTAAAAGAGGATCGCTGAAATGTCTCTAAAAATGCACAGAAAAGAACAGAAGGAAGTTCAGAAGGAAGCTCAGATAAGATAGTTTTGAAAGTCACCTGTAGAATTTTAATTAAAATTATTTTGTTAAAGTATTTAGCAAGTGCTATGAAATAGAGATCCATACGTTTATACAGAATCCTCTTTACATTTTGGCGTGTGAAATGAAATGCTTTCTTGTGTATGTTCACAATAAAAAAACCTTTTTTTTATTAATTTTTATTAATTTTCCCTTCTATTCCCCACAGCATGGGACCCTGTCTTCACCCTGACATTCATTATAACTGCTTGGTCTCTCTTAAGTAATACAGCCAAGGGATAGATGGACACCTGAACCACCAGATCAAAAGAACTCAAGGGTTAAAGCTCCCAAAAGTGAAAATGGGGAAAAGGGATCAAGATAATCAAAAGCAAAGAATCTAGTGACATCCTTAAAAGGAGAGTAGGAAGAGGAATGAAAGCTTTCCTCCCCATGAATCCCCTATCCTTAATTTAATATCTACTGAGAGATAACAATTTTCAGATGAGTCTGGACATTGTCATTTTAAAGGGAATAAAAAGCCATTGTTCACAGCTGGCTAAGATATAGTCCATCTCCTCAAAGAATAAAGCAATGGAAATCTACTAAGTATTTCTACTCCTATTCAAAAGGGAATGGATGATCACTGATTAGAAATAGGTCCTGAGGGATTGGAGACCAAAACACTCTCACCTTCCCCCCACCTTGACAAAACTGGAGTGTGGAGACCACTAGGACAAGTGACTTTGAACTTAGCATTTTTCTATAAGTTTAAAAGTACCTCAATTTCTGCCATTCCCACTCCACCCACCCCCACCTCTCCAGTTCTCTCAATTTTTTTTTTCAAAAACAGCTAGGTAAACAACTAATTTTAGGCCTCTTTTTTTGTTAATGAATCTGATAAGATTTCAGCCTCTATAGCTACTTAGATGTTTAGATAACGTGCTAAACATCTCTCAGGGATAAGAATGTGATAGATGACATTCCATTTCGGTGTCCAGATCTTTGCACTCTGACTGTCCCCCATTCCCGTAAAGTTCTCCCTCTTCTATTCTCTACCACTTAGAATCCCCTCACTCCCCTCAACTGCTAGCTCAGCTGCCATCTTCTACTTGAGGCTCTAATTAATCCTCTCAGCTGCCAATACCCTACCCCTGAATTATTCTGTATTTATTTTGCATGGATTTTCTATGCATGTGCATATTCTTTGTTCCCAACCAGGTGTGTAATTTCCTTGAGGGCAGAGATGGTTGCTTTTTAAAAAAAATAATCTTTGTAGCCCCAGTGCCCAAAACTATGTGCAAGTATTTGAAGGACTGTCTTGCTAAAGAAACCTTAGACTCGTTTTGTTTAGCCCCAGAAAGTAGCAATGAGCAGCAGTTATTAAGCAGCAGATTTTGGCAGAAACTTCCTAATAAGTAGAAAAGCAGAATGGACTAAGTTAGGAGGTCATGTTTTTCTCCATCATTAGGGGCTCATCTAGTAAGAGAGCATAAGGTCTTCTGGGCTGTGTATGCATCTCTCTCAACACACCCTCTGATCTCTTTTTTCACACTAGTTGCATCTGCCCATACACCCGCTCTCTCAGTTGCATAAGGCTTCCTACAGTTTCTTCTCCAGACCCATCTGGCTTCTTATTCTCTCTACAACTCCCTGTGCTTTCTCTCTAGTCCGACTCTTGGACTAAGTTAACCGACTTTTGAAGGTAGACTTGTCTACTTTCTACTGTCTATCATAACCTAAATCTATCGTGAGTCAGTTACCAAGTATTTACTAGGTGCCTCCTATGGGCTAGGGCGCAGTAAGTAAGAGTGCCAGAACTGGGACCAAGAAGACTCACCTTTCTGAATTCAAATCCAGCTGCAGACACTTACTAGCTGTGTGACCCTGGGCAAGTCTCTTAACCCTAATTGCCTCAGTTTCCCCATCTTTTAAAATGAGCTGGAGAAGGAAATGGCGAGCCACTCTAGTGTCTATGCCAGGAATACCCCAAATGGGGTCACGAAGAATTGGATACTGAACAACTACACTATGGGCTAGGCACTGCGCCGAGTGCTTTATAAATGTTATTCTATTTGTTCCTCATACCAGCTTTGGGAGGCAGGTGTTATTATTATCATCATTTTACAGATAAGGAAACTGAGGCAGCCAGCAGTTAAGCGACTTGCTCAGGATCACACAGCTAATAATTATTTGAAGTAGAATTTGAACTCCGGTCTTTTCGATTCCAAGTTAGTTTTATTGGTCCTAAGGTGGATACTTCCTTTTTGATTCAATCAAATGACTAATAGTACCTCGTAAAGTGATCACCTGATGGGCTGAATTTTATAGTTAGACATCCAGCGCTTTTATTGTGATAGGTCAGCGGAAGACACCTTCCTTACATGTGTAAAGATTTGCTTTGAAGTGGGCTCTGCTTTTGTGTGTGCAGATAAACAGGTAGGGAGCGTGCAATGAGTGGTAATGGGATGTTTCTCTTCTGAATCTTGACTTTGATCACTATTTGGGAATTCATACCCCACCCTATCTCCAAAAAATTCTAAGAATTCTAACTGCAAACCACCAACGTTGATAATAAGGGAGAGGATAAAGTAAAGAAAACTTGTCAACTTTCTTCTTAAGTATAAAACTGTTATAGTAATTAGATTCTTCTTTTTTTTTAAAGCCTAAGGACATACAGCGACCTCTCTGGCCCACATAGTTCCCCCACCCCTCTTTTTTAGGGAGCTCATTTTGGATGAAAAATTAGGAATTAATGAATGGAAAACATTTAAGGTCCTAGTCTGAAAGAAAGACTGATGTTCTTGGGGACACTGCCATTCTCAAGACTCTGGGGTTCCCAGTCCTGGGCTATCTCCATCAGGGTTGAGCGGTGGTGGTGGTTCAGGGAGTGGTGATGGTTTCCTGTCTGTCTCTCGGAGGAGGCATTACTACTTCGATTAGGCTGGTTTGCCTGCCCCATAGCTGGGGGTTAGCCAGCATTTGGTGGGTATGGCTGGTCTCTTTTTCACCTAAGAACAATTCCAGTCATTCTAAACCTTGAGTTAGGAAAATTACTAACATTTAGGCACAAGTTCGGCTTTCTGCCTTAATTGGTTGGTTCTAGTTAACTCTGGCCTCTTTGTGCTTGAGGCAAAATTCAGGTTACTAGAAATATTTAGATTATATTACGTCTGTCAATAATAGACAAGAACTAGGAGAGGAATTTGAGGAAAGTTAGATCTTTATTTGAACTTCCCTAACTCCTAAATAGATGGATACAACTGGTAGCCTCTGTGCATTCTGCTCCAAGCCTGTAGGGCTGATAGCACTCCTTACTTCATTTCTCTGCTACTGCTGAATCATATCTTCTCTCTCCTTTGCCACTTGCCCCCAGGCTGAAGTTGCTTTCTGGTTTAGCTCTAGATGTCATCATTCCTTCTTCTCCTATCTCTGTCTCTGTCTTTCTTTGTGTCTTTGTCTCTCTCCACTCCTCTCTCTCTGTCTCCGTTCTCTCTCTCTCTCTCTCTCTCTCTCTCTCTCTCTCTCTCTCTCTCTCTCTCTCCCTGTCCCTCTTTCTGTTTCTCTCTCTCTTTCTGTCTGTTTCTCTCTCCACTCCTCTCTGTCTCTGTCTCTCTTCCTGTCTCTCTTTCTGTTTCTGTCTCTCTGACTATATGTCTCTCTCTCTCTCTCTCTCTCTCTCTCTCTCTCTCTCTTCTCCTTTCTCTGCCTTTTCCCTTCTCTGTATCTTTCTGTCTCTGTTTCTTTCTGTTTCTGCCTCTTTCTGTCTCTTTCTCTCTTTGTCTGTCTGTGTCTCTCTGACTTTCTGTCTCTCCTCTCTCTCTTCCCCTATCCCTCCCTGTCTCTGTCTCTTTCCGTTTCTCTATCTGTCTTTTTATTTCTGTTTTTCTCTTCCCTTTCCTCCTTCCCTCCTTCATTATGTAGGGGAAGTGTCAGGGGTGATATTTGGCTCTAATGTCTATAATATTAACCGCTATTAAAACTTAGGCTTCATTTCTGGGTAGGGAATCCTCCAAAGGGGATCATAAACACATGCAAGCTCTTCTTAAGAGAGAAACAACCCTCTAAGGACCAGTTCCCAGGCTAAGATTATCACTGAATGCTTTCCTAATAAACAAGAGAACAACAGGGGGGAGAGGGAGGTGTTTGAGAGGCAGGATCGCATGTTCAGAGCTAGAAAGAACCTTAGCAATCATGGAATGTAAATTCCCTTAACTGAAATTGTAACAAATAATGTAAATATAGTGAAGGATGAAAATTCTGGGGATCAGGGTATCCTCCTTTACTAACTAGATATCTCTGTATGGTGGGGAGAAGGGCTCTCTCACTAGGAAAGTGTTATCCCTAGAACTTAGCACAGTCTGGCACATAGTAGGTGCTTAACAAATTTTTATTGATTGAAAGTGGCTTAACCCCTTTCAGCCTCAGTTTCCTCATCTGTAAAATGGGACTAATAATGGCAACTACCTCCTAGGGTTGTTATGAGAATAAAATAATATTTGTAAATCATTTTCCAAACCTTATATAAATATTGTTATTATTACTACGGCTAATCATCATCATCGTTATTATATTATCATCACATGACACCTTGGCTGCAGGAAAATAGGTTTCCAACAATCAATGTGAGTTCATGGTGACAGACACAATATCTCTGATTTTATCCTTCTTTGACCCTAGGGTCTGGTTGATACTATGCCTTCGAGAGCTTGTTTTAATGTATCATATTAGACAAAACATCTTTCCTTCTGCCTCCTTAGTATCCCTAAACATTGCCCTCTCATCACATGATATACTTAATGCAGGTTAAAATCATCACGGTTAAACTTAATTAATTGCATAGCTACCTTCTTCCTATGGCCAGACTTGAATGGGGCTGCATGCTCCTTTCTTAAAGGACAGGGCCTAGGTCAGAATCAATAGACTACCCAAAAGCTATAATCCAAAGGAGGACCTGGACAGCATCTTTCATGAAATTATCAAAGAAAACTGCTCCGATATCCTGGAATCGAGGGCAAAATAGACATTGAAAGAATCCACCGATCGCCTCAGAAAAGAGATGCCAAAATACAAATGCCAAGGAACATTATGGCCAAATTACAGAACCATCAGGTCAAAGAAAAAATACTGCAAGTGGAATGGCCAGAAAGAAATAATTCAAATATCAGGGAGCCACAGTCAGGATTACACAGGACTTAGCAGCTGCAACATTAAAGGATCGGAGGTCATGAAGCATGATATTCTGGAAGGCAGAGGAGCTAAGACTACAACCAAAAATCACCTACCCAGCAAAATTAAGCATAATACTTCAAGGGAAAAAGTGGACATTCAGTGAAATAGAAGCACGTCAAGCTTTCATAAAGAGAAGACCAGAACTGAACAAAAGATTTGGTCTCCAATACCAAGAACCAAGAGAAGCCTAAAAAGGGCAAAGAGGAAAAGACAACCTAAGGGATTCAATGGAGCTGAACTGTTTATTATCCCTACATGGGCAGATGATACTTGTAATTATTAAAACTTGTACCACTAATAGTACAGCTAAAAGGAATATACATAAATAGAAGGTACGGGTATAAGGTGAATTTGAGAGAATAGCATTAGAAAAAAACTAAGAATGAGAAAGAGGAGTACCCTGGGTACAGAAGGGAGGGAAAGTAGAATGGAGTAAATTATTCCACACGAAGAGGCTCGAAAATCCTATTACGGTAGAGGGGAAGATGGGAAGGTGGGCCATGGGCATTGCTTGAACTTTACTCTAATCAGTATGGGCTGAAAAAGGGAATAATATACACAATCAGTTGAATAGAGAAATTTATCTTACCCAACAGGGAAGTAGGAAGAGAGATAATTTAGTAAAAGGGGAAGCAGGGAAAGAGAACGGGCCAGACAGAGAGAGGGCAGATGGGGGAGGTCATAGACAGAAGTAAAGGACAGGACCTGGGCAGCCAGGTAGCACAGTGGATAAAGCACAGGCCCTGGAGTTAGAAGGACCTGAGTTCAAATTTGACCTCAGACAGTTTACTAGCTTTATGACCATGGGCAAGTCGCTTAACCCCAATTATCTCAAAAAAATAAATAAAATAAAGAACAGGGCCTTAGACAAAGTGCAGAGAACTACAAGGATGCTTCTTATACTTCCATTTATGGTGAAAGCAAGGAGGAAGGAAACAAGCATTTGTTAAGTGCCTACTATGTGCCAGACACTGTCCTAAGAGTTGAGGATACAAAACGAGACAAAAATAGTCTCTACCCTCACAGAGCTTAATATCTAATGGAGGAGGTTATGTATCATAACAGTAATCTTGGTCTGGTATTTTTAACCTCTCTGGATTCCCTTGAATTGAATACTTAACCAAAATAGGAAGTGTACTAATTCCCCAAAGAAGGAGAAGATTAACAGAGGGGATGTCCTGTTTTTAACTAAATTGACAGGTGTATCCCCTTAGTTTATTAAAATTGAACTGTCTCTTCCCTACCTAGTTTAAAAAAAACAAAACTGTGAACCTCACCTAAAGAGAACATTCCCTTGATTTGGGGGAAAATAGTTCTTCTCCAAAATGCTTGTCTACATTAACAGTGCTGTCTGTTTAGAGATTCTAAAAACTCTAACTTAATAGATGTATTTTTGTATCATTGTTGTAGAATTTCCTCATCTTTTGTTTCATGATTACCAAAAAACTGCTTGAAAGGGTTGTGCTTTTCTTAGTTGATAGAATTTGGTTAGTTCAAAATCTCTCTCCCCCCAAGTAGAATTTTTTCACATTAATAAACATTCATCTGACAAATTTGACTAAACCATGGGGTACAGACTACTTTTCTTCTACACGACTTAATAGATAGATGGTCTTTATCAGAACTGTAACTAGGGCAGGGTGATGGAACTTTGCTCCAGGGCCATGAATTTAGAAATCATTGATAACACTTGCTTGAGTCCTTCAGGAGAAATCTAAACAGAAGAGTTAAGCAGCCACTTAAGAAGAATATAATTAAACTAGGAAGCTATTAGATGCTGGGCTGAGGCAGCTACGTGGCTCAGGGGATGGAACTCTGGGCCTAGAATTAGGAAGACTGGAGTTCAAATTTGGCCTTAGATGCTAGCTGCATGACCTTGGGCAAGTCACTTAACCCCCGTTTGCCTTAATCTACTGGAGAAGGAAATGGCAAACCACTCTAGTGTCTTTGCCAAGAAAACCTCATGACCAATATTGGCACGTTGTGGTCCACAGTGTCATGAAGAATGAGATATTGCTGAACTGTTAACAGATGTTGGGCTAGGGTAGATCCCTCTCTTACCCTGATTTCTTCCTCTGCCCCAACTCCATTTGGTGGCCTTCCCAGAAGTGGCTTTGTGTTGATGTGCAGGATTTTCTATCATCTCCTCCCCATCAGAGTATTGGTCCCAGATTAGCCACAACCCCTGATGTAGCTGGAGTACACTTCGAGTCATTTGCCCAGGCTCAGTTTGTGATACTTGTACAAAAAAATTCCTAATAATAGCTCTGTTCTTTATGGTTATTCTACCTTTAAAAGTTCCCAAAACACAAACATTGTAGATAAAGACAGACTACAGAATCGGGGAATTCTCTCTTCTCTCCAGAGCCACTGCCACTCCTTCCGTGTTCCTGGAGCCACTCACCCTCACCACTCAGGAACTGCCTCTGCTACTGTGAGGCCAGAACTAGGGAATACCCACTCTTGCCATGAGAGCTATAAGGGACAGAGGAAATCTCTGATCTTCATTCATTGACAGCAGAGCTGTAACTAGGTTGGAGTGATTGAGGCTTTGTCTCAGGGCTGGTAAATTTTAAAGGATACCAACAGCAATATCTTGGGATCACTTCTCACCACCTCATCCCCACAGTGGCAGTGGTATAAGTGAAAGCAGACTTACTGCCCCACTTTGTGGCAGGGGCACAAGTGACCTTGTTCCAGGGATATTTCCTACCCTCACTGCCCCATCTCCATAGCAACAACTGCCTCATCCTAAGGGTGCTTCCTCCTCATTTAGGAATTTTGAAATCTTGTAATTTGACTTTTTTTTTTGGAGGCAATGGGGTTAAGTGACTTGCCCAGGGTCACACAGCTAGTAAGTGTCTGACGGGTCCTCCTGACTCCAGGGCTGGTGTTCTACCCACTGGATCACCTAGTTGCTCTTTAACTTTATAATTTCTCAGAGATGGACTTTGTGCCTTTCTCCTCTTCCCACTCCTCAATCTAGTGACCATACTGCCATTAAAAGCAACCCTTCCCTTCCTAAGGTACTTGTCCCTGGTATAGAAACAGTTACTTGTGGCTCAGACTTCAAGGGCTAGGAGATAAATGAGAAAGGAAAACATCAGCTTCAAGTATAAGTAGGCTCTGGTACATATATAAACCCCATCAGCTGTTGGGTTGATGCTGCTTCCCCATGCTGAGAAGTCTATCTATTTCTGGGAGACTAGTGATTATGTGTAAGGCAGGTGATTTGAAAAGACTCTGGAGCAAGTGCAGATGTTCAATCTAGAAGGTTCGAGCCAACTAACATGGTGAAGAAAGGCTCTTTGATTTGCTGTCAAAAAGACCTATCCGCCTTGGCTTAGGACTTTGAGTCATTACACTAGGGGCATTCTGGTAGTATGACCCCAGCTTAGCTCACAGGTTCTGGTAAAAGACAAAACGTAGGAACAGGAAAGGTATGAGAGCCTTTTTTCCTCTTGAGGCCACATAGCTCTAAGAGGTTGATCTCTGAATCTGTTTTTTGTTTCTTTGCTTTGTTTTGATTTCAGATGACTAGAATGAAGCCTCCAACCTTTTGGAAGGGTCCTTTAGCATCCTAACCCAATGTTCCAGGATCTATAACATCACGGAGCAAACATCTAGAGTTAGGTTCCAGACCTAACCCAATAGAAGCAGAGCCAAAGACTTATCTAGTAGTCATTACATATCTGAACATATCTACGTATCTACGCTATGTAGAAATTGTTAAAATCTGTAAGCCTGCTCCACTCACCCTCCCAGAGACTGAGGTTGTATGATGAAGAGCATGCCCCTGAAGTGTTAGGGCAAATGTTTGTATGTTTGTTCTGGACCTACTTTTAAAGTGAATATTCCTCTGTAAAAGCTAATGATGTTAAGTGGCTAAATTGAACTAGGGCACTAGTAACTGGCCTTTAAGAGTGGAGGAACCGGTTAATCTTTCACAACACAACTATTATGGAAGTGTTTAACATGACTACACATGTATAACCTATATTGAATTGCCTGCCTTCTCAATGAGAGAGAGAATTTGGAACTCAAAGTTTTCAAAATGAATGTTAAAAATTGTTTTGATATGCAACTGGGAAATAAGATATACAGGTAATGGAGTGTAGAAATCTATCTTGCCCTACAGGAAAATACAAGGGAAGGGAATCCGAGAAGGGAGTGGGGTGATAAAAGGGAGGGCAGATTGAGGGAAAGGGTAATCAGAATGCATGCCATCTTGGGGTGGGGGGAGGGAAGAGATGGGAGAAAATTTGGAACTCAAAATCTCATAGAAGTGAATGTTGAAAAACAAAAATAAATTAATAAAAAGAATTTTTAAAAAGAATGGAAGAACAGAGACAATAAGGAATCAAGCGCCCGAGGACCCCGTGGGGGAAGATATAGCAGGTCAACTGCTGAGGGAACTAGGGCCACACTCCTTCCTCAAGAATCCAGAAGTTTGAATTCTGAAAGCATTTTCCCGTAGGAACAATGTTACATTTTAGTCAAATTCTAAAATACTATGAGTTCTATCGTTCAACTCCATTTTGGATTAGATGGGAGTTTGCAATCACGGCTCACTTTTAAGTTGTGCTCTAAGGTTTGTAAATATCTCGTTTGGCCCCACACAATAACCTTGTGAAGGAACTGCTATTAATATCATCTCTATTTTACTGATGAGGAAACCGAGACTTGTGGAGGTTAGATGACTTACTCAGGATCACCCACCTAGAATCAAACTGAGGACTTCCTGATTCCACATGGAGAGCTTCAGCCATTGTGGATATTACCTTTTCATTGAGCTTTCCCTTAGAGCCTCGCTTTGCATCTATCAGCTGTTCATTACGTGTTTGAAGAAATCCAACACGTGTTTGAAGAAATCCAACTATGCTTCTTTGCCCAGGCCGTATTCCACCCTGCTACAGGTCCTGGAGTCAGGAGGACTCATCTTCCTGAGTTCAAATCTGGCCTCAGACACTTACTAGCTGTGTGACCCTGGACAAGTCATTTACCTGTTTGCCTCAGTTTCCTTATCTGTAAAATGAGCTAGAGATGGAAACTGTAGACCACTCCAGTATCTTTGCCAAGAAAATCCCAAATGGGGTCTTGAAGAGTTAGACATTAATGAAAAAAAGGACTAAACAACAAAACTGTCACTGCTGCTATTGCTATTGCCCTAAGACCATTCTGTCCAGACTGGTGAGAGCCCTCTTTATCTATACAGCCCCAAGCATCAATCAAGCTTCTTTACTCTGACTATCTTATGAACTGTCCACCCTCCCTTGCTTTGAGAATTGTAAAGGAGACTTTAGCATAGCTTCTGGGAAGGGAGGAAGGGAGGGATAAAAGGAAAAGGTAAGGGGAAGGAAGGAGGGAAGGGAGGAAGGAAGGAAGGAAGGAAGGAAGGAAGGAAGGAAGGAAGGAAGGAAGGAAGGAAGGAAGAAAGGAAGGAAGGAAGGAAGGAAGGAAGGAAGGAAGGAAGGAAGGAAGGAAGGAAGGAAGGAAGGAAGGAAGGAAGGAAGGAAGGAAGAGAAGGAAGGGAGGGAGGGAGGGAGGAAGGAAAGGAGGAAGGGAGAAAACAAGCATTTATTAAGGGCATACTATCTGCCAGATACTGTGCTAGGCATTTTACAAACATTATCTCATTTGATTCTCACAAAAACCCTGGGAGGTACGTGATATTTTTATCCCATATTTATATCTTTTTATGTTTATATTTCATGGTGTTATTTTTATTGTAATTATTTTATGATGGATAGACCTAAGCAACATTTTTCTTTTTCTTTCACCAACTATTTCTAGATAAATAAACCTGAGGGAAACATGTAATAATCTCTCTGGAGTAATCCCGCCAAGTTGTACTCATACTTGTGAATTGGGTCCACAAAGGCGTATTGCTACCTCAGTTTCAAAGGATAGCTCTGTGGGTCTGTACTCCTGATACTATAGCTCATGAGACCCTATCAGTGTACTTCCCATTACTGATAGCTAGCAGACACAATTTGCTCTTAGCAAAGGCATTTACTAAGTTGGTATAGAACAGAGGTTCTCAAACTTATTTGGCCTACTGCCCTCTTTTCAAAAAAGAAAAATTACTCAGCACCCACTTGGAAATCTACTTTCTTTAACCCTTTAACTTTTGTTTTAATTTCAATCATTTCGAAAAACATGAATTTTTTTAAAAATGACATCTTAAATTTAATAATTTAATGTAAGTTCGTGGGTTTTTTCCTACATCGAAATTTTGATGTGTATGGGCAATTAAGGTGGGACTTTTTTTTTTATTTTCTCTTTTAAAAATGCTAAAGTAATCAAATGTCTTTGATTAAGCCTTACTAGGTGCAAAGCCCCAGGCCCACACCCTTTTGCTGATTAGGTGAGATTGTTAACCCCTTAAAGTCACTTTCCTTAGTAAAGCAGATCAAAGAACTTGTGTTGGCAGCTCTGTGTGCTGGTTGTTGTTGGTTTTACACAGCCACGTAGCTGCTAGCCAGATTGTTGCTACACGATGACGCAATTAATCAAATAGTATCATATTGTAAATAAGTCATTACAGGCGTATATTTCTGACAATGCATGTTGGACTTCCTGATGACTCACAGGCCACATGCTAGCCTGCCAACACTTGCTTTTTAAGACCTGTTGGCAGATATGACCAATGATGGGTTATAACTTGCATTTTGTGTGTTTGTTTGGAAAATAATGTAATCACTATAGCTTTAACTCTGTTACATGAAACGTATGAACGGTTTTTCAAAATTTTCCTCTCTTCTCTTTTTGCCTTGTGCTTCCATCCCCCCTTATTTTTATTCGACCCCTCCCAATTGCACCAGAAACTACTATTGCCCCCTTGGATCATCTCAGTGCCCCCCAGGGAGCAGCATCACCCACTTTAGGAACCTATGGATAGAACAAAGTAGCTGTAAAATTTTCTTCCCACTTTTGGGCACACTTGCTCACAAATACAGCATCCCGCAGGAAAGGCGTCAATCCAGGAGTAAAATGTTAGTGAGGCAAATGCATAGGATACCCTAGTGAAAAAGACAATTCACAACTCCTATTACTATAGGGTCTAGATGTCCTTTTTCTCTTTGTAGGGTCCTCATACAACGCATCTTGGATATAGTATTTTTGCTGGATTTCCAGGCTTTACCCCTTTCTATAATCTGCTTTGATGCTCTGCTGCTAGGAAGTGGGTGGGGAGGTCCCCATTCCTTGAAGCTTTTCTTCTCCTGTCTCTCTATATTTGTCTTTCTGGTGTGCATGTCCTTCCTTACTCTCTGTTGGATGCAGCGTGTCCCCTACTGGTCCACTAGTTTCCCTTCAAAGCTGCATGACCAACATGTGTGTGAATCAGGTTATGGAGAGGAAGAGGAAAGGATTTCTCTTCTATTCTTCCAGCTCCCAGCAGCTCCAATCTTGAACTTCTGGATGAGCTGTCTACAACTCTGCAGCTGGATATTGTGTTCAGGCTGGGAAGATTCTCTGTCTGCAGCTACTCTGAGCCTTGAAAGCTTCAAGTTCCTTAGGGATTAGATATTTAAATTCTCTGATCTGGCTGGGATATTTGCTCTGCCATTCCATTTGCTCTGCCTTCTGTAGCCCTTTTGACTCAGTCGGAGGGGTGTTAGTGCATCATAAAGGGATCAGGCTGGAAACTCCTCTTTATAGTTGAATACTTCATTAACACCTTGTGATTTCATTCTGAGCCTCTGTGACTGCTAGGAAGATAAAGGAAATGTTTAGTGGCTTTTAAAATTCCCTTAAACCATGAAATCATTACTTAGTATTCTCTTTTTCTTTTCTTTCTTTCTTTCCTTCTTTCCTTTCTTTTCTGTTAACAGTTAAAAGCAGTTTGTTTATTTTATTTATATCTTTATTTGTATCACAGATTCTCCCTATTGGAATGGATCTCAGAGACCAGTTACTCTCACTTGTCCCTTAATAGGATATCAAATAAATCCTACAGCAAAGCCTTCACTGAAAAAGAAAAGCTTTCAATAACTTCAGCATTTCCAGTCTCATTTCTCTGTATGCACAGTCTTGTGATAATGCTTGGTTTGTTAAAAGATGATGGGAAAAGAGCTTGTACTGACAATTTTTTGCAAGAAAGGTCGTGACTTGACTAAAGCTTGAGGTTATTCTTTAAATAGCCAGGAGGTGGTGGCAGAGGACCACTATTGACACTAGATTTTTTTTTCCTGCCTTCTAAAATCATAGGGAATATTTTCCATAAAATGCAAAGAACCTCCAGCCATTTGCCCCCTTATTAATCTGTTAGAGACTTAGGGAGACACACTTGCTATTCATAAGTATTGTAAAAGCTATCAAATGGAAGTGGGATAAGACTAAAATTCTGGTTGGCCCCAGAGGGCAGGACTAGAGAAAATGGTTACAAGTTGCAGAATGGCAAGTTTCAGCTTGTTATAAGAAAAACCTTCCTAAATAGCACAGCTTTCCGAAAATGCCATAGTGCCGAGATAGTGTTGTCTTCTTCCTTAGCAGTCTTCCACTGAAAACTGGGTGATCACTTTGGCAGCTAAGGGACGTTGTTGTTTGTTTGTCCCTCATTTTTGAAGAACACCAATGACTTCACAATGTGATAGGTAATTTCTTGACTTGTTTGTGAACTGGAGTTATGAGGCAGAATTCCATAAAGTCTCCAGCCTTACTCTTTCTTCCAGGGTCATCAAAGTCCAGTGGCAGGACAAAAGTCAAGATAATCTGATGATGTCTGGGGATGCGATGGATGACCTTGGTGTCTTCAAAGTCTGACCACACGCTCAGCGCTCCACAAAGCCTGCTTCAGCAGCCTGCTTCTTGGCTGTTGGAACAAATTATTTTATCTGTTCGTTTTGCTGTGGAAAGTCTTCACATGCTTGGGGTAGACATCCCACTAACCCACTGATGGGTTTTAAGTCCTGTCGGTAATCCTCAACCTAGTTTTATGGGATGTGGATGCTGGGTGTGCTACAGCTTCTTGGACCCACAGGTAAGAGTTGGGAATCAAGTGGATAACAAAGGTGGATAAGCAGCCCTGAAAACGGCTTGGTAAGCCCTCATACCAGAGCTGCTAGTCCTCCCTGAGCGCTGCATGTACCCCACTTTGGCAACTAAGTGACATAGTGGATGGAGCACTGATCTCAGAGTCATAAAGGCCTGAGTTCAAATTCTGCCTCAGACACTACCTCTGTGCCCTTAGAAAAGTCACTTAACCTCTCTCAGCCTCAATTTCCTTACCTGTAAATAGGGATGCTACCTCACAGAGTTCTTGTGAGGATCAAGGGAGGTAATATAAAGTGCTCTGTAAACCTTAAAGCACTATATAACTAGTAGCTGTGAGTATTTGTTAGGAATATGGTAGAGGGAATTATTTGGGCACAGACTGGAGCAGAAGATGTCTGACGTTCCTTCTAATTTTGAAAAGCAGAGTCTGTGAGTCTGTCTCTGGCTTGTAAGAAACCAGAGCTATTTTGAGGGTAGAAGTGAAAATGAATAGAATTGACTGCTCTCGTTCCTAACAGAATAGAAAAAAAGACTAGCTATTAAAAGACCATGTTTATTAATTCGTTATTCAATGAACATTTGTTAATGATCAGTAATTATTCGTTAAGTGCCTACTCTGTGCTAGGTGCTGGGGATACAAATGGGAGAATGACATAGTCCCCACCCTCAATGAGCTAACATTCTCTTTAAGTGCCAGTTATGTGCAGTGCCATATAGAAAACACTGGAGGAATATACCTGTAATAATGCCACAGAGGGACTAAGGCACTAAACTACCCTCTCCTTGTTAAGGAGCTCTCTTGGATCTGGGTTCATATTCACGGACTTGATTTAGTCCCTAAGGAGCCTGGGCCCCAAAGAGAGGGATCAGACTTTTTTTTTCCTCACACTTTCTGGTTCTTTACAACTCCCTATAATGCTAGGGAAACCCCCTAATATTTAAATTTGGTTCATATCTAAGGTTTTCCCAAAGGGGTGAGTGGAAAAGTATTTAATGTAAATCAGTTGTAGGACAGCTACTTATTTCCCCTACACAAAAGAAATACTTAACACAGAAGACTCAAGAGTATACATGGACAAAAACTTAAGTAAGCAACAGCTCAGAAAAAAGGAACAAAGCAGAAGAGGTTATTAGCACTTTGAAATCTAATCAAAAGTTTACTTATGAACATATATGCTGGCTGCCATGTGAAAGAAGTTCACCATTTCTACTGGAATAATGGGGTGAGACAGGACCAAGTGACCACCCAGTTCTGCATTACCAAAAAATACCAATTCTTTCAGCATTGGGCCAGCACATGCCATGGACTGTGACATGGGATAGATGCATCAATCAGAAAGAGGCCAACTTTATGTCACCCTGGAAGGACTCTGTGAATGCTCCATATGGTGTTTACTCTTTGTTGTTTTTCAGTTGTCTTTCTTTGGGACAGTAATTCCCCAAAATGAAATAACAATCAAAGGTTTCTCAAGGTAAAGACAGAGGCTTTATTTGCAAGTCTCCTTCGAGAATTGGGCATCGCTGACTCCAGAGTAGTCTGGGGTAGGGAGGCAAGCTTTAGAAGGCAGTCAGTCAATTTATATACCCCTTAAAGGCTCCCCCCCTCCCAAAGTCCCCCTTACAAAAACAGTTCTAAGAAGTCCCAAAAACCCCCCTGGACCTCCATCCCCATCCATGGGGGCTGTTGGCTTCACATTCTTGAAACAAGGAAAGATTCTTAATCTAACACCTTAACCTCAAACTAACAGACAGCAGGTACAGGCATGCTTACCCTGTGAGTATGCAGGATGTGAATATATGTGGTGTATGTGCAAGTTTAAGCGGGGGAAGAGGGGGGTTTTAATTCTTAAACTTAAAGATATAATTCATGCGTTATGGAAGCTAAAATATTAAGTATCTTGTTTCCTTAAATGGGAGACTTTCATTCATCTCACTCATCTTCGTGACTCCATTTGGGGTTTTCTTGACAAAGATATTTGAGTGGTTTACCATTCCCTACTCCAGCTCATTTGACAGATGAGAAAACTCTCCCCAGGATCACACAGCTATTAAGTGTCTGATATGAGATTTGAACTTATGAAGAGTCTTCCTCACTCCAGGCCCAGAACTCTATCTACCTAGTTGTTCATACACACCCTTATGTAAACACATAGAACCTTCTCCCTTCTCTTTTCATTTTTAAGAGTGAAACTTTAAAGACACAGAAGAGATCATTCTGTCCCTCTTCATTTTATGATTTGAATTCTCTGGTTGGAAATGATTCCTTGAACTCTCTGGGTACTTTCTCAAAACATTGGTTTATAGCAAATTGTTACTCTGGTACTTTTGTAAGGGCCCTTCTTTTGAGTTTTCACACAACTGAAATCAAAATAAAGATACTTCCTAACACGATAGATAGAGAATTACCATGAAAAAATGGCACCTCTGCAACTAGAATGGTCCCTAAAAGATGCTTCAAAATACTCAGCAATCTTGGCAAGTGTTTTTGGAGACTGAGGTTTTTCCATTGACCACAGCCCTAAAACACCAGACTTGGCTGCTGATTGATAATGCATAATAAAGACAGAATTCAAGCTACACAGTGAAGAACAAAGACCCTCAACCCTTTTCCCTTTGTCTGACTCAAATTAATTTGCATGTTATGTCTGAGAGAATCTTGGGAGTAGCTAACACTAAATCTGGGAGAGTTATCTGTGACAGAGGTCTTGATCATAGTGAATACAAGACATCAAAAAGCCTTTGCATATTCTAGCCAGCTTTTGTCAACTGGGTATAATCTCTAAGATTAAGGAGTTATCAGCTCAGGGGTGGAGCCAAGATAGAGGCTGGAAAACAGGGACTTGCTTAAGCTCTCCCCCAAATCCATGCAAATACCTGTAAAAAATGGCTCTGAACAAATTCTGGAGCTACAGAACCCACAAAATAACAGAGGGAAACAAGTCTCCAGCACAAGACAGCCTGGATGGTCACTGGGAAGGGCCTATCACATCATGTTGGGAACGGAGCACAGCCCAGCATGGGCTGCTCCAGGATGGACCAGACCAGGAGTCAGGCAGAACAGGCCTTGGGGGACGGAATCACTGAGCTGCAGCAGTTACTAGACTTCTCAGCCTACAAACGCCAAAGACAATGGAGCAGGTTAGTGGGAAAACTGCTGGATCGGGGTGAGAGAAATGCTGCAGTCCGGCCCCAGCCCTGGGGGCAGCAGAGATGGAGCAGTAGCAGCAGCAGCAGCAGAAAGCTCCTGCAGCTCCTTCCAGAGTCCCTGGCCCATATTGTTGGAGGAATCAAGCAGCAGATGAGAGCAGGAGTACAGGGATTGTTTTTCTGGTGCAAAGGCAGGGTTCTCTTGCTTTTTCCCTGCTTGGATATGGGTCACAGTCATGGTTGGCAGTTCTTGGCAGAAGAGGAGCACTGCTGTGGCAGAGCTTGAAGTATCTGTGGAATAGAAGTAGCTCTGAAAACAGCAGGCCCCTAAAGCTTGGGACAAAGCACTCCCTACTCTACAAGGAGTCATAACCTGACAAAAAGCTCAAGGGTCAAGTAGTTGACTGGGAACATGAACAGGCAGCATAAAAGGACACAGACTATAGAATCTTTTTTTGGTGACAAAGAAGATCAAAACATACAGCCCAAAGAAGTCAACAAAGTCAAAGAACCTACATCAAAAGCCTCCAACAAAAACATGAATTCGTCTCAGGCCATGGAAGAGCTCAAAAAGGATTTAGAAAATCAAGCAAGTGAAGTAGAGGAAAAATTGAGAAGAGAAATGAGAGTGATGCAAGAAAATCATGAAAAACAAGTCAAAAATTTGCTAAAGGAGACCCACAAAAATATTGAAGAAAATAACACCTTAAAAATAGACTAACCCAAATAGCAAAAGAGCTCCAAAAAGCCAATGAGGAGAAGAATGCCTTGAAAGGCAGAATTAGCCAAATGGAAAAGGAGGTCTAAAAGACCACTGAAGAAAATACCACCTTAAAAATTAGATTGGAGCAAGTGGAAGCTAGTGACTTTATGAGAAATCAAGAAATAATGAAACAGAACCAAAAGAATGAAAAAGTGGAAGACAATGTGAACTATCTCATTGGAAAAACCATTGACCTGGAAAATAGATCCAGGAGAGAGAGTTTAAAAATGATTGGACTACCTGAAAGCCATTATCAAAAAAAGAGCCTAGACATCATCTTTAATGAAATTATCAAGGAGAACTGCCCTGATATTCTAGAACCAGAGGGTAAACTAGAAGTTGAAAGAATCCACCAATCGCCTCTTGAAGAAGATCCCGAAAAGAATACTCCTAGGAATATTGTCACCAAATTCCAGAGCTCCCAGGTCAAGGAGAAAATACTGCAAGCAGCCAGAAAGAAACAATTTGAGTATTGTGGAAACACAATCAGGATAATCCAAGATCCAGCAGCTTCTACGTTAAGGGATCGAAGGCCCTGGAATATGATATTCTGGAGGTCAATGGAGCTAGAATTAAAACCAAGAATCACCTACCCAGCAAAGCTGAGTATAATACTCCAAGGCAAAATATGGATTTTCAATAAAATAGAGTACTTTCAAGCTTTCTCAGTGAAAAGACCAGAGCTGAATAGAAAATTTGACTTTCAAATACAAGAATCAAAAGAAGCATGAAAAGGTAAACAGGAAAGAGAAATCATAAGACATACTAAAGTTGGACTGTTTTGTTTACATTCCTACATGGAAAGATGATACTTGTAATTCATGTGACCTTTCTCAGTATTAGGGTAGTTGAAGGGAATATACATATATATAGACAGAGGGCACAGGGTGAGTTGAATATGAAAGGATGATATCTAAAAAATAAAATAAAGGGGTGAGAGAGGAATATATTGGGAGGAGAAAGGGAGAGATAGAATGGGGTAAATTATCTCACATAAAAGTGGTAAGAAAAAGCAGTTCTGTTGGGAGGGAAGAGGGGGCAGGTGAGGGGGAATGAGTGAATCTTGCTCTCATTGGATTTGACCTGAGGAGGGAATACCATACACACTCAATTGGGTATCTTACCCCACAGGAAAGAAGGAGGAAGGAGATTAAAAAAAGGGGGGATGATAGAAGGGAGGGCAGATAGGGGGAGGAGGTAATCAAAAGCAAATACTTTTCAAAGAGGACAGGGTCAAGTGAGAAAACTGAATAAAGGGGGACTGGATAGGAGGGAGCAAAATATAGTTACTCTTTCACAACATGAGTATTGTGGAAGTGTTTTGTATAATGATATATATATATGGCCTATGTTGAATTGCTTGCCTTCTCAAGGAGGGTGGGTGGGGAGGGAAGAAGGGAGAGAATTTGGAACTCAACGTTCTAAAAACAAATGCTCAAAAAAAAAAGGTGTTTTTACATGCAACTGGGAAATAAGATATACAGGCAATGGGGTATAGAAATCTATCTTGCCCTACAAGAAAGTAAGGGGAAATGGAAAGGGGGGGGAGTGTGGTGACAGAAGGGAGGGCAGACTCGGGAATGGGGCAATCACAATATATGCCATCTTGGGGTGGGGAGGAGGGTAAAAATGGGGAAAAAATTTGTAACTCAAAATCTTGTGGAAATCCACGTTGAAAACTAAAAATATTAAATAATAAAAATATGAAGGGTGGAAAAAAAAAAAGGAGTTATCTCACCATTAGAAGAAATGGCTAGAATGCCAACATATCAAGGCAGACTGAAGCTGAATTAGTTTGGGCAGCCCTGAACAAATCTGCCCAGAAGATAGTAGCAAGAAGCAATGCCCAGCAGAGGATACCAGAGCAAGTTCTCAGCTGCCCTTCATTTGACCTTGATCCAACTCCCCGGATATCACGGAAAGCTTTCACGCCAGTGAGAGGAGGATCTTCAGCACTGCTTTTTGTTTGTATAGTAAGCATTCTGTTGCTTCAAAAATATCTGAAGATACTTTGTCCTTGGAGTCAAATGACATGGAGTTACCACAGGCGCTGTGCTGGTCTCTAGTTAACCTCTTTGAAGAAAAATCTTTGCATAGAACCAAATAGCAACAGACTAAGTTATTCCCAGAGGTGGGGAACCTTCAGCTTCGAGGACACATGTGGCCTTCTAGGTCCTTGGGTGCAGCCTTTTGACTGAGTCCAAGTTTTACAGAACAAATTCTTTCATTAAGGGGATTTGTTTTGTGAAGTTTGGATTCATTCAAAGGGCCATACGTGGCCTCGAGGCTGGGGGGTGGGGTGTCAGCAAAGTTGAGGAACAGGAGATAGGGGGAGTTTGGGATGGTTCTGATTTTCTGGCCAAGATTACTAGAAGCTGCTGAGGCCCAGAAAGCAATTTTCATTCCTTAATAGTCAGAGAGGGATGTGATCAGCTATACCCGAAGGCCAACCCACTTTCCCCAGAGGTAGGCCAATCCTATCACTTGATGATTACTTCTGTTCCCCTCCCCCTTCCCCCTGGGGGGAGGGGGCCTCCAAAGAGGATGTAATAGAGAGGAGCTGAGGTAACTCAACCCACCTCCACATTAAAAATGTCTACCAATTGGGATGGTCTTGCCTTTACAAGTGGAGGTCCAAATGATGTACTGTAGGCCCCATCAGAAGAAAGACACACCTAGGTTTAAAAGACCCTGTCAGCCCTCACTCAGGGTCTTTTGGGTCTTTGACCCAATTTATTGGTTATTGCTACCCTAACTAATAAATTGGTCATGCTCAGGTCCCTATCTAAGACGGCCAGTGTGATCCACTTTCTTAACAGTTTATCCATCACTATTAACGAACGATAATCTTGCCCTGGAGAAAACTGTGTCTTAGCTTGCCTTTGTTATAATTTTACTTGCTACACCTTCCAATTATCATCAATTAGCTTTTACAAGGTGTATGTACTGTGAAGATTTAGCCAGAACAGAAGTATGCACTCTCCCTCTTCTCAGCACCCTGGGGTGTTACATCCCTAAATCCCTGGGGGAAGTAGGTTCACCTGGGAAAGACCTTGGCTTAAAAAGGCCAAGGTCTATCAGTGCGTGGTGTCATCTCCAAGTTGTCCTGATTTATATCTTGCCATTGGACCCAGATGGCCAGAATGAAGGACAAACAACCACAGTTTGTACGTAGCATTCACTTCAGCAAGTTCACTTTGAAAAGCAGCATGAATTATGGATGGATGGATGGATGCTCATGTCTTATGCTGCTAGGCTGAGTCAAGCAAGTTACTGGAAGTCTTGCTCCTTACCATCTGGCTTCTTGCTAATTTTGACATGGATTGTGGCTCCCAGACTTTTTGTGGCTAACTTTTCTTATTTTTCAACACTCACACTGTCATAGCTACCTCCAATCATGTTCACTTAGATGCAGGAAAGAACTGAAACAGAAGTAACAGCAGGACCATGTACCCTGGAATTCATGTTGGCTCAGGGTAAAAGAAGGCCTGAGGCCCCTCCCCCACCCACAGGCCCACAGTATCTTGTCATCTTTGAAAGCTAGGCCGAAGCCATATGTTTGATTAAGCTGATCGATGCCTTTTGAATACTCCCAGGTCTGGCTTCACAGACAATCAAAAAGGCTCCTCTTCACCACATGGTTAATGGGCTGAAACCAGTTACTAATGTCTGGTCACGCTCCAAAGTTAACCTGGCTGATTGCATCAACCAAGAATGCTGTACCCGCTCACAAGAACCGACCTTACTGGTCAGTTATTCCCTGCTCCTATCATCACCATCAACATCAAAATAGCAAGCATTTATATAGTGCTTTAAAGTTTGCAAAATGCTTTTCAAATATCTTCTCAACAACTCTAGGAGATTCTGGTGCTATTCTTATCCCCAATTTATAGATGGCAAAACTGAGGCAGGCATCAGTTAAGTGACTTGCCCAGGGTCACATAGCTAATAAGTTGCTGAGGATGGATTTGAACTCAGATTTTCCCAATGGCAGGTCTAGTACTCTGTCCAATGAACCACTTAGCTGTCATATATACATATATGTACATAAACATATATATGTATGCAGATATGTATATATGCATATACATATACATTCACACTTGTGTCTATATATATATATATATATATATTCCATAATATTTTCCCTTAACATAAATGATGATTTCAAACATAAACCTAAGGTTCAAAGTATCATAGGATTTTAAGTGGAAAGGGACCTCTGAGATTACCTAACCTACCCCCCCCCCAATTTGACAGATGTGGAAAATCCAAAGATGTGGAGATCCAAAGAGGGAAATTCACCCAAGATCATAGAAACAGTAAATAGCAATGCCAGGATTTGAATCTGGAGCTCTTCTGCTTCCAATTCAGTGTTCCTTCTGCTACAACACACTATTTATATTATAGCACTATAATGGGAAAGTCTTTCAATTATCTTCCTAGAGAAGAAAACATAAAATTTTGGAAACTAAAAACTTTATTTTAATTTTGCTTTTAAATATTCATTTCCTTACTTATAGCTGCATCTGGATCTTCTCTCAAGTGACTGGCCGTAAAACTGGAAAATGAAATTAAAATGCAAACATTTCTAAAGACTAATTTCCTTTGTAATCAAGAGTAGTTTTATTTGATCCTAAAATGCCTGATGAATCATTGTTCCTAAGTACTACAATCATTTAACATATGAATAACTCATAACACTGTAATTTCTTCTTTCAAATATCTTTAGTACATATTTAAAAAATTTCTTCCCAAGTTAATCATACAATTAAGAAATGATAGGAATTACAGAAATACTATAAAACTGTTAAGTTTCACAAATGTAGGTTGTTAATTTGTAGCTATTAAATGTGTGGTGTTAATTATATTTCCAAATCTGTCTAAAGATTTAATTCTAGGGCTATACTTTTTAAACAATGAATACCTTTTTCTGCCACCCCAACATTTTCTCAATCTGTCTTTTAAAATTATATTAAAATTAAAATTCAAGAAACTTTCATTAAACTGGGAGAGATACAAAGTTTATGTAAAATGTAGTCCACAACTTATGGAATAAAGCAGCCCCAATGCTTTCCCAATCATAACCTAAAAGTTCCTCATTAGCTTTCCCACTCAGGGGCTTCCAGGGGAATTATAGTCAAAGATATTAAGGTTGAATTGGTCTATTAGGATCATCCTATGGACTTCTTGTTAAGAATGTGGAAACTCTGAGGCCTGCTTCTGGCCATGTGTGACTTCAGGGCAAAAGGGCTTGGACTTTGAGGTGAAATAATCCCTTTATTGGCTACAGAGTTAGAAGAACATGGCGGATGTATAAAAGGATTCTCCATGCCCTCAGCCTTTCTCCTCCTTTCTGGCAGTGAACCACGATTCATAATCCCCTTCTCAAGAGGGCTTGAGGTAGTTTGCCCTGCTCACTCCCTTGTGAGTACATGGCATTTAAGGTACATGTTCTGCACAAACAAGCTTGAATTTGGGATTGGGCTGATTATTTAGTGTTTGGTTTTTCCCTTTTCATAGTTGAAGTAGCATCTAACCTGAAATAGATGAGAAAAGACTTAGAGGCAACCTTGTGAGTTTGATAGGTCTATAAGACTTGGGTCCCATTAGGTTACAGCCATAAATGGCAGCAAGGGGGTAGGAGGGTTGTCCCAGCAACTACTCTGATGCTTTTGCAGAAGATATCCACTGAGAAGATTGACCCAGCCCCGGCTGTTTTACCAGCAAACACATACTAGGAGTTGTTTGAACAGTGCAGAGCCGTGGTAAAATGTTAAATGCCTAATTAGCAACAGTTCTAGGAACTACTTTCTGTTGTAACAAGGGTTAAGCATCAGCTTCTAAGCAGATTATAGATAACATAAATTATATGCAAATTAAGGTATTGAATCCCATTTTAAGTTCTGTTAATTCCTGCTCTGTCTTTTATGGATAGCATTTTATGTATAGAATAAGTTTCTGGTTCCATACCTGGTGCATATTGTACGCTGTACCTCTTTCCTCCCCTTTTTGGGGAGAAGTCCTAGAAATGAACCATAACCCGAGCTATTTATTAGTAAATTTGTCCTTTGGCCTTAGGGTTAGGGGTGGTGGGTAAGGGGTAATTAGCTGAAGAGTTTGAGAACAGACAAGCTAGCCCTCTCTTCTCATTAGCTGAACCTGATCCGGACAACATGTCTGAATATAGGGTAGAGAATGATCCCAGGATCCCAGTTCTTGTAGGCTCAGTAGAAATTCCCCCATCTTAGACAAGTCAGTGGGGAAACTTAGAAACTGTTTCCCAGTTCCCCAAATCACTCATTTTTTGCTCGTGGTTCTATTGCTGGCATCAGACTCTGGTCTTGCTCTGGCTGCTCATCAATGGGGCTCCTGACAACTCATTCACCTTTACCAGAACTCATAATGACAACTAACATTTATATAGTGCTTACTATGTGCCAAGCCCTGTATTAAATGCTTTATAACTATTGTCTCATTGGATCCTCACAACAGCCCTGGGAAGTTGGTGTTATTATCCCCATTTTACAGACCAGGAAACTGAGGCCAATAGAAATTTAAATGACTTAAAAAAACTATAAGGCTTATTAGCAATATACTTCATTTCGATGAAGGAAAAAATGCTGTAAATTACGGAATGTCAGAATTATGACTGAGGTGCATTTACCTCATCACCATTTTAAGTTCCTTTTATTTAATTAAATGTCAACTTTTTATAGCCAAAAAAATAGAAAAGAAAAGAAAAGAAATTTAAGTGACTTGCCCAGGGTCACGTAGCTATGAAGTGTCTGAGGCTGGATTTTAACTTACTGACTCCAGAATCTTGTCAAATAGTTGAGGGCAAACTGGGCATAAAGGAAAAAAAAATGTCATTCTTCTCTCTCAACTTTAAACCACTACTCTTCAAATATCCAAGTATAAAAGCCAGTTGCATCCTAAGAAAATCACAATAAAGTATAAAACAACACATTTATTAAGCATAAACCGTGTACAGAGCACTATGATAGATATTGGGGAGACAAAATGTTTAGTTAAGAAAGAAACCATTTCTACCTTCAAGGAGCTACAGTCCAAAGCATTCACATAAATGAACATGTTACAAAGTAAAATGTGCTAAGTGTATATGAAAAATGCTAATAAAGTACTCTGAGTGTTCAATTAAAAAAAAAACCAAACATTTCCTGTTGGGAAGATCATGGAAGGTTTTATGGAGGAGAGGGCTTTTAACTTGGATGGGTAGGATTTAAACATATGTAGGTGTTTGGAAAGACTATTTAAGGAATGAAGAGTGTCAAAAGCAAAAGGCATGGGATGTGGCCATACATAGAGGGGTGAGTGGAAAACACGATGTATTCCAAAGAGCCCTAGCTTGGGGATAAGGCAAGGAAGTTTAACCCTGCGTTTGATACTAACTGGGTGTGTGACTGTCTGAGCCTCATTTACCACATCTGCAAAACGGGGACGGTAATAATCATGTATTAGGTATCTCGCAGGTTGTTTTGAGGAAATTACTTGAAATCTTAGAATGCTACCTAAAAGGAAATTACTATTTATCCTGTTTGACTAAGTGGTTGGAATATGAAAGGGAGTGTCATGAGATAAAGACGAAAGGAGAAGTTGGAGCAAGGTCTTAAGAGGTTTGAATATGAAGCAAGAGAGTTTGAAACTACCTTTAATAATAATAAAATAGCTGACACTTATGTGGTTCTTTAAGGTCTTATGTGTGCTACTTAATCCTCAGAACAATACTGTGAATAGGTGCTATTATTATCCCCATTTTACTGTTGAGGAAATTGAGACAAACGAAAGTGAAGTGATTTGCCCAGGGTTACACAGCTAGGCAGGGTAGGAGGCTAGATTTGAGCTCAGTTCTTCCTGACTTAAAGTCCAGCACTCTAAGTACTGTATCATCTAGCTCTGGGATGTCCAAAACACAGGGCCGTATGCCCCCACGTGGCCTGCCTGTGTCCACCACGAGCACAGAAATCGACACAAATACTTTCGCTAAAGCATTTATGTCAATTTCCATGCCTGTAGTAAACACAGGCGGGCTACATGTGGCCCTTGGGCCACACTTTGTACAGCCCTGACCTAGCTGCCTCAGTATCATTGTTATTGTATTAACTGAACTATCACTATGTTGTTGTCATGAAACTTTGAGAGACAATTGGCTGAGAGCACTTAGGGGTTCATCTAAATGCAAACGGCAAATAAGTATTGGTCATACTGTTACAAATATGATATTAATATTAATAACCATAGCTGATACATATAGTTCTTTCAAGTTCATCTGTTGCAACAATTCGGCTAGCAGCTGCTGTGGAGGTAAAAGACCAACACAAGCCCAACAACGAGGACTCTGCCGGCACAGGTTCTTTTGATTTCTTCACTAAGGAAAGCAACATTAAGGGGTTAACAATCTTATTTCAATCCAACATACAAATATCATTCACTTAGTTCAGGGGGAAAATGCCAGCACCCTGAACTTCAGAGCAAATACAAACAAGTTACAAACATACTTCATAAACAGATCAAATACAATTCATAGTTACTAAGAAACCATCAACATCTGGATGAGCCCAGAGGCTCTTAAAGCGGCTGCCCAGGGTCCCTCGCCTCCAGGAGTGAGAGCCTCAGGCAAATAGTTCTGTTCTCTCTTTTTATACACCCTTTAGCCAACGTCTGAGCCACCAGAACTTAGGCTCCTATTATTGGCTCTGGTCTTAGCAACTCTCCTTAGGACCCTGAGGGCTTCACACCCACATAGGCTTAAGAACCTAGTAGATAGGGGTTTGGGCTTGGGGCTTTGCACCTAGTAAGGCTCAATTAAAGACACTTAATTAATCATTCTAAAACAGTAAGAAAGTCCCACCTTAATTACCAATGCATCATCTCATCTACCATAACAACTTTCTAAGGCAGACAAAGAAAATCATCCACATTTCATAGATGAAAGCACAGATCTGGCCGTGTCATTCTTCTCAAAACTATCACCTGCTCTCTACAACCTCTAGGGTAAAAAACAACTTCCTTAGCTTGACATTTAAAAACTCTTGACAACGTAGGGTGCATCCTATTTTTTCAGGCCTTGTTTGATATTATTCCTCTAAGCATACTCTTAGGTAGCCTAACTAGCTGTGGCTTGAAGTGGATTGCCACTTAATGTCCTTGTTCTTCAGATCCGCTCTCAAGGAGCCCATATTCTAATAGCCATCTTGATCTATATGTCGCTGCTGGATCCAGAGGAGAAAGTAAGGCTGGTGATTTTTCACAGCCTTACATCACTTAAATCCAACTCATTTACATGTCATAGTGTCACTTGCATGTCATGATATCACCTCCATAACAACAACTCTAACAAGGAGAGATAACACAGGTAGGGAGTGTAGCTGCAGGGTAGATGGAAAGTCTAGTGGTCCTTAGAGTGCAGCATATGGCCATTGGCACCTTGTTGAGAGGAGAAAGGAAAATTCTAGATTAAATTTCAGTGACTAGGACTATTCCTAAAATGAGCTGGTTGGTTCAAGTCCTCCCTCTTAGTTCATTTTAGAAGAATTTCACAGCTGAGAGCTCTCCCTGAAATGAAATAAATAGCTTGGGAAAACTGACTGTGGTGAGAATAGCCATTCTTTTGTTTTGGCTTACAACGCTAGAAAAAAAACCAGCAAGTTTTTTGTCTTTTTTTCCTCTCCTTTTTTTTTAATACGGATCCTAAAATGGCAGTTTCAAGGGTCCTCTCTTCTGACTCCAGGCAGAAATAGACATGTGCTCCAGACAGGGGAATTTCTAGACAATGTTTTAATTAAGGCTGGCATTACTGACCAAGGTCTTTGCATCACATAACTCAAAGATGTGCCAAAAAATATGTCATAAAAGCAAAAGTACAACTATGAAATCCTATGATCAATTAAAGTCTTAGAATTATGATCCAAATCCCATAAAATGGATATAAACATATACATATATATTAACAAGGGTCTCTATTGTGCTATAAAGTGTACATAAAATACAACTTAACTGTATTATAAATGTAGCCTATCCAAAATTAGTAAGCTAGTGTAATAAACATGAATTAAACATTTTATTAACAATCATTTTCCTTGCATTAGCATTTAGAAGGCTCTTTGGGGATAATTGGGATGGCCCATATCTCTTTAAAAATCTGCCTAGAGAATTTCTTCTGCTAGCCAATCGGAAGCAAAGGCACGCATTCTAATCACCTTCCCATTCTAATTATCTTAGACCATCCTCATCACCACCACCACCACCATCACCACCAGCAGCAGCACTTTAATTTATCTCACATGGTTCTAACAGTAAATCTTCAAAGTTGGTATTGGAAGTGTTGGGGGTACTGTCCAATAAAGGAGCTGCTGAATCTAGTCTTCATGTTCATTGGATTTTACCTTTTATTGCAAAGAAAGAGAAGCAGAAGGCTGCCCTGGATAGGGTTCTGTACTTGGGATCTAAAAGACCTGAGTTCCAGTTCCTAATCAGGAATTTCCCAGCTATTTGAACCTGGGTAATTCACTCCCCTCTGTAGGTTTCCTTTTGTCTCTTCATCTGTAAAATGAAGAGGTTGGACTCGGTGACCTCTAAAGTCTTCTTGCTTTAAATGTGTGATCCTTTTTTTGTACCTATACTCTATGTTTTAATTGGAACCTGGACTCTTACACTGCAGATCCATGCATGATTTTGACAGTACTATTTCCTTATCAGAAAAATAAGGATATTAATCACAGTTGTGCCATAGCGTAGTTGTGAAGATTAAATGAAATGTTTTTAAAGTACTTGAAAACCTTAAAGTGCTATATAAATGTTAATTATTGGGGGAATCTCTTTGGCTAGTCATCACATTCAGCATTTTGCCTGGGAACATTAGAATGTGGCTCATGACTCTCCCCTGGAAAAGGGTCTTGAGTTCTACTGCAAGTATTCAAGCTGACAAGACATCAGAAATAGGACAGGTTTTATTTAACCCAACAAAAAGTTACAAAAAATGCTCCTACTCAAACCTCTAGAGAGTCTTTTTTTGTAGGGGATCAGCCAAATTACTGTCCCCCTCCCCTCCCAGCCTCCCTGGACCTCAAAGTCTACCTGACTAGATAGTCGTAGGATAGGTCCGATCCAGGTGGTTCCTTGTTGCATCCTATTGTGCCAATCCTTCTGTATTTTTGCATCTTGCAGCTAGCCTGCAATCTTCTCTTCAGGTCTGAATGAGCCTTTCCAGCTTCTTTCATTAAAGTTCTGTCAATCCTTAATGCCAAATGCAACTTCGAACCTGTACATTTGTGCCAATTTTGGAACAAAGACAATATGAGTGCACTAAGGGGGCACACATTCATACTTTATCTAGAGATTTCTCCTTAGGAGGAATTTAAATCAAGTCTGTTGATGGATGCTTTCTATGTATACATAAACGTCACTCATATACATTATAAGGGGCCCCTCTGTGCTATATACTCAGTCTTCATATGCTAATCTTAGCTGACCTTCACATAGAATGCCAGCCTCTGAATCAGGAAGAACTGAGTTGAAATCCAGACTCAGACACTTACTTAACTTCTGTTTGCCTCAGTTTTCTTATTAGTAAAATGGGGAAAATAAATAGTACCTGCCTACCTTTCAAGGTTGTGTGAGGATCAAATGAGATATCTGTAAAGCACCTGGAATATAGTAGATACAATATAAGTGATGGTGTTATATTTTTAACATGTATCTCCCATACCTAGCACAGTGACTGGCATGTAGCAGATGCTTAACAAATGCTTATTGATTAAGTATCTTATCTGAGACACAACCCTAGAGATGACAAAACTGAGGCTCAGAGAGATTGTGTGATTTGCCCATAGTCACATAGATATAGATGGATAGTTGGTAGATAGATAGATAGAACATTTATTAATCATTAACATTTGGTAATCACTAATACTGTACTTCTAGCAGTGTACTAAGTGCTGGGGATACATTTAAAAAGGAGCAAGACTGTCCCTGAATTCAAGGAGCTTATATTATAATGGAGGAAGACAACACATAAAGGAGAGGTGGAAACATTGATTCAAGAATGTGAGTGAGACTTTCCCCATTGTTTTACTTTTCATTTCAATTCCTATTAAATGTTCTGCTTGTTAATTTAGTTATTAATTATTATTAATATTAGTTATTAATTTAGCGCTATATTTTGTCTTTTTTTTTTGCATGAGAGGCATGCTAAACATCCAGTGTCAAGTGACTTAAAAGTTCCTACTTTCAAATGGGTTAGGAGCAAATGAGCAAGATTTGTTAAATTAAAAACATGGGAATTACTCCCACCTTTTTTTTTGGAGGGGGTAATTGGGGTTAAGTGACTTGCCCAAGGTCACACAGCTAGTAAGTGTGTCAAGTATCTGAGGCCGGATTTAAACACAGGTCCTCCTGACTCCAGGGCTGGTGCTCTACTCACTGCACCACCTAGCTGCCCCCTACTCCTGCTTTTGAAGTCCTAATCTGTGTAAATCCATTTCTGGATTTCGTTGGATTTCATTTAACTTATTGACAAAACACTGTGTTATGCTTTTGGGGAAATAAAAAGGCAACTCCTTGAGCCAAAGAGATTACAACCTAGTAGAGATGATAGACCATTTGTGTAAACAATATGAAATACATTATTCATAAGGATGTTGCTTCTATGTTTTCTTTGGTTTTTAGATGGATGCCATAAATTAAAGAGCTTTCATGATGTAATTTAGTGTTCAAGAAATTCTTTCATAGGTATGATTGTAATATTTTGTTTGTGCAGTAAAGAATTATGTCAGTTGGTCCTGTGAGTTACAGTAAAGAAGGGTAGAAATAAGGAAAGGCATATTGTTTTCCTCTGAGGAAAGAAAAGGCCTTGTGCTGCTTTGAGTCACGAAAATAATTATTAAACACAAAAACCATTCTTTTCTTTCATAATGATTCGGTATATAAAAACAACTCTTGTGCATCTCTTTTTTGTTTGGTGTTAGAATAGACGTGTCTGGGTTCTGAACTCTTGAGCTTCTAAGCAAGCACTTGACTAAGCAAGGCTGACTAGAACAGAGGTTCTTAACCTTTTTTCGTGTGTGTTTCATGGACCCTTTTGGCATCTATAGGCTCCTTCTCAGAATAATATTTTTAAGCACATAAAATAAAATGAAAGAGATTACAGTGGAAATCAACTACTGTGAAGTAGAGTTATAAAAATATTGTTTAAAAACAAGTTCATGGCCAAGTTAAGGATCCCTGGATTAAAGAAAAAAATCCCTTGAGATTTTATAGAAGGTTTAGTAAGAGCATCTTCCTGGAATTAAAACAAGATGTACCATGGTCTGACTAGTACATTCTTGCCAAAGAGCTGATTCATTCATGTCAGTTGTGTTAAAAGGAGGAAGGAGGAAGGAAGAAGGAAGAAAAAGATAAATAAAAACATTTTTCCTCACCTACTTCTCATTTTTTGATTGTCCAAGAGTTCAATTTACTGAAGTATTTTTTCCAGATATTAAAATAGCAAATATTTTCAATCTTATTTTATCAAAGAAGCTTTTAGTCTAAACTAAATTTAATTTTAATATTGATATATTAACTATACCTTGTATTCTCCTTTGTGAGGTTCAAGAGCTGGTCAGAGGTTGAAGTATAGAAATAATTGTTTTATCTTTTTAATTTAAGATGAAATAAATCAAGAAAATCAAAAACATAGAATCTGCCTTTGTTCCATGAAAATTTAGTAGAGCATAATGTAATAAAGCTTGTGAAAACCCAGCAAGAAGCTCTGGGATAACAGAGAGCACTGTGTTCATAACAGAAAGTCACATCACATTGGAAAGACAGGCACAGCCTTGTCCAAACCTCTGCTAAGTACAGTGACCAATGGAAAAGAGAAACCAAAAGAAAGGAAGAAAGAAAAAAGAAAACTGTACAAGCCATAAATTAAAGTAGTTTTTATATTCACTCGCCATTGGAAACAAATTTATTCTCTGGGCAACTGATGGCTTTCAAATTTTCAAAAGAAGACTCAAAGTAACAGAAATATACAGGACAGAAATGGGAGGGGTAGATGGGGAGAATCTGAAATATTACATCTTGGAAAAATATAACATAGATTCTATTTGGTCTTTATGTTCCTGTTAGGTAAAGAAAATGAAAAATGAAAAAATGAAAAAGAGAATGAAAAAGTTATAGTAGAAAATCTGCTTTCATTATTGAAAATTAACTGCATAAAAATAAGTGCCTTTGAGAGAAACCATAATATGAAAAAATGTGAAAACAACAAAAATATTTGAAAGGACAGATATGGTTAAAAAGTGTAGAACTTATCATGAAGTTCAAAGTTAAATCTGGTAAAAATGTAAAATGATGAGTGACAACTGGAAGAAATGGAATCCTTTGCCAAAACTAAACATATGTTAATGCAAAAATGAGAGAATTGTGTTAAATGATACCTTCAGGATATATATTACTCAATAATACATTTTTGTACAAACTTCCATTTCCTAGGCTTTGGCCAGAAGGTTTCTTTGGAAGTAATAAACTTAAATTTACTTCATTTGTTTTCTAAAGTACAAGCCTGACTAAATTATTTCCTTGCTCATTGAGCTCCAGTGAGTGGCTCTATATTACCTCCAGGGTCAAATAGAAGCTGTGCTGGCATTTAAACTTCCTTACACTTAAGAACTCTAATCAGTGAAATGAATCGACCGTGATTCCAGAGGATTAGAAATACAGACTACTCCCTATCTCCTGGCAGAGAAGTGATGCAGTAAGTATGAAGAATGAGACACATTTTTTTTAATATGGCCAGTATGGGAATTTGTCTTACTCAACCATCTATAGTTGTTACAAAAGTTTGATTTTTCTTTTCTTTTTTCTGGGGTTGGGTAAAGAGGTGGGAGGGAGAAAAAAAAGCTTTAGAATTGAAAATAAAATAAAACTCTTTAGTGCCTAGCCCCTTCCTAGTTTTTGAGTCTTTTTATATTTCACTGCTCTCTTCATACTCTAGGATTAAGTTACCCTGGCCCACCTGCTATACTTCACACATGACATTCTGCCTCTCATCTCCTTGTCTTGCACTGGTTGACTGTCATACCTGGAATGTTCTTCCTCCTCACCTCAGCCTCCTGGCTTCCTTGGCTTCCTTTAAGATTCAGCTCAAGGCTGACTTTCTGCTGGAGGCCTTTCCTAGTTCCTTCAGCTGTTGGTATTTAACCACTGGGATTGTATCATGAAACAGGTGCTCTGAAGCACTTAAGCATGGTTAGACGTTGAAGACACCACTTCATCCACTGCCACCCCGGGTGGTTGCCAGTTGTCTTGCCCCTGGACTTTGATGAGTTTATCTTTTATCTTGCCCCTGGACTTTGATGATTCTGGAAGACACAGTACTGGCAACTTTGCACAATTCTGCCTCACTTAAATCCAATTCACAAGCTAGTCAAGAGACCACCCTGTGATGCCACTGGTTCTCTTTGAAAATGAAGGACAAACAGCAGTAACGTCAACCTTGCATACACTTCTTATCTATCTTACATGGTTATTTATATGTTGTTTCCTCCTTTAGACTGGAAGCTCCTTGAGGGCAGGGACTGTGTTTATGCCTTTCTTAGTTAAACAGTTTTCCCAGAATCACACAGCCAGTGTGTGGCTGAGGTAGGACTTGGTACTAGGTCTTTCTGACTCTGAAGACAGCTCTCTATCCAGTATACCATGTCATCTCTCTAATTAAGACAATTACGTAGATAATATAGGTAAAAGAACTGCATATGCCAGAACAGCACAGAAAATTCATGTGTATAAATATTAATTATTAGTAATTATAGGAAGAAAGGTAAGATAAATGTTGTTTCTTCGTGTTTCTTTTCATTCAGGAATACCATAATTAGATAGACAGATTATGTATCTGTCTGTTTTTGTTAAGCATGTACTATGTGCCAGGCACAGTGTTGAATGCTAGGAGTGCAAAAACAAGTAAAAAGAATGAAAGCCCCCATCTTCATGGAATTTACATTCAAATGGGGGAAGACAATATATAAAAGGGAGCTAAAAAGTAAGGACAGGGAGAAGGTATTTGCAGGAGCCCAAGGAGGAAAGGTCCAGAGAGTCAGGAGTGGAGCCAGAAAAGAAGTAAGCAGGGCTAGCCTGGGCACTTCCTCATCTGGAAGTTCTGGGCAGGAACTCACCAATCAGAGAAGGGCCAAAGGGTGAAAAGGTACCTGAGGCTGTGGTGGAAAAGTCCCGAGAATCATATGTAGGCCAAGGGAAAAAAAAGTACTTTTCTGAGTAGTCATATACTGATTTTATTTTTCGCCATCAGTATGTCCTATACTGATTTACCTATATTAGCATATTAATTTTAAATTGTCAAAATTTAAAATGTCAAAAAATAGCTACTCTGTTTTTTGGTTCTTTTTCAATATCTAGCATAGTACCAAACCCAACTGGCTATGGTACTTAACAGATTCCTTTGGAGCATCAATCCATGATGGCAAATCATTCGCAAAGATTGCTTCAAGGATCAGATGCTTTTATTTTATAAAACTCTATATGGCTTAATACCCAGATTTATCCCAAGCTAGAAGAAAGTAGATGATGGCTTCATGCATTATTCAGAGGTGTACAGACCCTACCAGAAGCTTCTTTTCCCTTATTTTCAGTAGTACTTCCTTATTTTATCACCAGTCTTTACTGCCCTACTATTCACTGGCCATGGAACTTGATGTAAGCATAGATCCCTTCAGTGTTCAGGTGCAGCTGGCTGAGCAAGAGCCTCTAGGCAGTCTCCAGACTTGAGTAGCTTGCCAGCTAAGGTGGCAGAGGTCCAAGTGCAGCTCAGCAAGTCAATGAATGAGGTGACCAAATGGGTCAACTCTGACCCATTGTTTGTGTGTGTTTGTGTGTGTGTGTGTGTATGTGTGTCCCAGAAACTCTTTACTTTATCAGTTCCTCCCCACCCAGTACAAAATAATTATTAAAACTTTGTATATTTTCATATATATATACACATGCATGTGTGTGTATATATATATGTATATATATATGTACATACACACACATACATACACACACACTAAAGCAGGAGAGGACTCTGAGAGAAACAGAAAGCAATACATGCCAAGAAGGTCAAACCACCACCATTATGTTGACCATCATGTCTCCTTAGACCCTGAGGCAGACAGCCCAATAACCTAAACCCAAGAGCCTTGAGAATAGAAGTGGCTCCCAAACCACCAGACCTGTTTCTAGCTTAGCCCCTACAACCGTCATTGAGAGAAGGAATCATTGTGGAGGGTCTACCTACCTTGCTATGGCCAGCAACTACTGCTAACCAACTGATATAACAGGCAAATACGAGCAAGCCTGAGATATTGCAGTACCCTTCGGGCTACCAGTCCTGCTTCTAGCTCAGCCCTCTTAGCCATTATCTCCCACAGAGAAGTGCCCAGTCATCCCCACCAACTACCAACAAACTGCCACTCACAGGACAGGCAAGCTAGCTTGGCTTAAGCAGCAAGCTCTCTGAAGGAGAAAAAGGAGGCAGTATGAATTAGGTCAAATCACCACCTTGACCACTATCTCCCTCCTGATCCATGGAGACAGCCCAGAACCCTGAACCCAAGAGGCACTGGAATAGCAATGCTTCCAGCCCATTTCCAACAGCTATCATCCTGGGAAGCAACCTCCATGCAATAATAGCCTGGCAACTTCTTCTATAGGTGCTGTTGTTTGTCCTTCATTCTTGAGGAGGACCTCGATATCAGGGAGGTAATGCCATGACATGCAAGTGAATTGCATTTAAGTGAGAGAGGGCTGCATCAAAGTCACCAGTCTCACTTTCTTCTCTGGAGCCTTCTGGGTCCACTGACCAGATATGGATCAGGACACCTGGAGATGGCTCTGGATGCAATGGGAGACCTTGGCCTTTTTAAGCTAAGATCTTTAACAGGTCTCAGTTTGACTGAGGCAATGCCCAATTGGTGATTAAGGCTAGGTAAGAAATGAAGCTAAGAATGTCCTCTTTTACCTAGTTTAAAAAAAATCAATCTGAGAGGGGAAGACCCTCAGGGTTTCTGGCTAAAACAGAAACAATTGCTATTTACATTTACTCTGAGCCAATCAGAGCCCAAACAATGACCAAGTGGGGCTTGGCCTCAGACCTACTGTTGGCCAATCAGAGAGAGCCACAATGATTTGAGTTTCAGGCATGATCCTTAAAGAAGAAATCTAGCCCATAAACCCCAAGATATCTTGCTGAAGTTTTAGTGATCAAAATTTGCATTCCTTTGGGCAAAGTACTGGCATGTAAGGATATGATACCCTATGTGGACAGAAGGAGGGGAAAGAAGAAAGGAAGGAAGGAAGGAAGGACATAAGGAAGGAAGGAAATGAGGAAGGAAGGAAACAAGGAAGGAGAGAAGGAAGGAAGGAAAGAAGGAAGGAAGGAAGGAAGGAAGGAAGGAAGGAAGGAAGGAAGGAAGGAAGGAAGGAAGAAAGGAAGGAAGAAAGGAAGGAAGGAAGGAAGAAAGGAAGGAAGGAAGGAAGGAAGGAATAAGGAGCTGTGTTGCCCAACTAGCGCTACAGCCATATCAAACAGAGACCCAGAAAAGAAAGTTTTTGTCACCAAATTCTTTGCCATTGTCAGATGGTTCAATATCAGAATATTCCACTGATATGATTTTATCAGTGGAAATTATATTAAAGAAGAAACATCTCCTTTGCCACTGTGCTCTAAAAATCATGGGACCTTTCCATCTAACTTGGAGCTGAAACTTTTTGTCTTCCACAGAAGAATGTGAACTCCTTGAGAGCAGGGACTTTCTTACTTTTCTATTTTTATCCAATATGATGAATATTTATTATGTGCCAGGCACTGTGTTAAGTGCTGGGGATAAAAAACAGCAACAGTCTTTGCCCTCAAGAAGGTTGTAATCCAATGAGGGAAGACAATACGTAAAAGGAAGCTGAAAAGGAAGGGGGTGCCAGAGGGTACCTGGCAGGGAGGGTACGATGTTGACACCAAGCAGGAAAGAGGCAACCTATACTAGGACAAGTAAATATAAATGTACTAGCAACACGTTACAACACTTTTTCTTTGTGAGTACCTTTCCATGATACTTGAAGCCTAGGGAGCATCAATCATTGGGAGAAATTTGCAAGACTCCATTTCCTGGAGACTGTCTACTTGGGTTGTAGCAGCTGCATCATGAGGCAAGGACTGTGATGGAAAGGAAGTCTGCTGAGATGCTGGAGAGTTAAGGTAGCTAGTTTATGGGCAGTCGATCATCAGAGTCAGCAGCAGCAAGCCACCAGGTCTTGTGAGACTGGGAAGATGTAAAAGTAGGCTATGGAATAGGGTTACCACAAAGATCCTGAAGTACTGTAAAAAGAGTAGGTTGGAGTCAACCTATAGACCAGTACTTAAAGTGCTGTCTTCTAAGGACAGTTTTGGCAAGAAGAAGAGTCACCACTTCAGAGGAGAGAGGGCACGTTGTTGAGGTATGGAGCAAGGAGGAAGAGGCAGCTCATAATGAAAGGCATCAACTTTTTCTCAGTAAAGTAGGAGGTAAGAGCCTCAGCTGAGATTGAGTAGGAGGAGGGCTGGAGGAAAGAGAAGGTTTGGAATTGTTCCTGTGGGTGTACAACACTTACTCAATAAAGGAAGAAGAAAAGAATTGATAGGCATCCAGGAGGCCCCAGCCCATATCAGATAATGTTCATTTTACTGAGTCAAGATGGCACAATTGACTTTCTTCCGCCATGTTCATCAATAGGGAAAGAGCAGCAGGGAAGGTAGTTTGTGGGGAGATAACAAGGTTTGTAGCATCATAGGGACCATATATTTAAAGCCTTAAAGTTCATCTAGTCCCAACGCTATCATTTTACAGATAAGGAAATTGAGACCAAAGAACTTAAGTGACTTTCCCAAGGTCAGTAAGTGGCATAGCAGGGATTCAAACCTAGGTCTTTTCATTCTAAATTCAGTGTTCTTTCCGGTACATCCAAGGCCCAATTGGCTATAAGACAAGAAACATGGGGTTATGGGCAGAAGACATTGGTTGAACCGATTAACTTTAGGATCACGAACTTGAATGGCAGAAAGCAAGCTTAAAGCAGAGACGGACTAGAAGAATAGGGAGAAGTGGGAGGACTAAGGCTTCAGTAAATATGACTGAGATAGATTTAGGTGTGAGGCAAAGGGAGACATTAAAGGATACGAGTTTATGATCAGAGAGAATGTCGAAGGAAAAAAAACCCAGAGTTTCACATTAAAGACATCCTTTTCAATTTCTCTGGACATACCAAGAAACAATTATATTGTGGTCTAAAAAGCCCCTCTCAGATGACCCCCTCCCCAAACTAGAGAGGTAGGTTGGGTCAAAGACAAAATAATAAAACATCTCTTTATCTAGATAAGATTATACTCTCTTCATTGTCCCACTTCCAAGTGATTGGTACCATGATATACAAATTATTGATCATAGGAAGAAAAGAAAAATTATTAAGTGTCTACTATATGCCAGGCACTGCACAAAGTGCTTTACAAATATTACCCCAGTTGATTTGCACAACAACCCTAGGATTTAAGTACAATTATTTTCCCCATTTTTTACAGTTGAGGAAACTGAGCTCAATTAAGTGACTTGCCTGGGTCACACAGCTAGTGTCTGAGGCTGGATTTGAACTCAGGTCTTCTCGACTCCAGACACAGCACTCTATCCACTGTACTACCTAGTCTCTTCTATCAATACCTTTCAGTCTGTGAGGGGAGTGGTCAAGAAGGAATTGACTTATATTCTATTCTGGACCCAAAATGTAAATTATCACCCAACTGCCACTCAGCAGTTCACATCACCAAACTGATCTTTCTAAAGCAAATACCTGACAACACCCTCCCTCACACCCCCCATTCAATAAACTCAAGTGGTGGCCCACTACCTCCAAGGCAAAATGTAAAACCCAGTATGACTTTTAAAGTCCTTCATAACCAGGTCTGTCCCACCTTTTCCATCTTCTTACACCTAACTCCCTTCCAAGGACTCTGCAGTCCAGTGACTCTGACCTCCTTGTTTCTGAAACACAATACTCAGTCTGTTTCCATATATCTTCATTGGCCCTCATGTCTGAAATGCTCTCCTTTTTTCAGAGGTTGCCTGGCTTCATTTATATTTCAGCTAAAATTCCACCTTCTACAAGAAACCTTTCTTGATCCCCCTTAATGCTAGAGATTATCTTCAATTTATCTTGTACAGATTTTGGGGGGTATATAGTTGTTTGCATGTTGGTTTTCTCATTAAAACCTGTTCTTGAGAGCAGGGATTGTTTTTTGCATTTATTTGTATCACTAGTGCTTAGCACAGTGCTTGGCACATAATTGGCAATAAATGCTTGTTGACAACTTGAAAAAGCTTTTTAAAAAACTGATTATATAGTTTGTAGCATTATATTCAGTTTTTCTAATTTTTTGAAATTATATTTTATTTTTTCAGACAGCAAAAATCTATATTCTCATCCTCCAACTTTAATTAAGAATAAAAGAAAAACAAAACCCCAGTTACAAATACATATAGACTAGCAAAATAAATTTTCATATTGGCTATTTCCAAATAAATATATATATATAATCATTCTGCATTCTGAGTCCTTCACCTCTTTATCAAGAGTTCTCTGCAATTATTGTTGCTCTTACTGATCAGAATTCTATATTCTCTTAAAGTTATTTACCTTTACTATATTGTAGTCAGGATATTAATTGTTCTTCTAGTTCTATTTACTTTCCTCCGCATCAGTTCATGTTAAGTCTTTCAAGATTTCTCTGGAACAATCCCTTTTATCATTTCTTGTGGAACAATAGTACTCCATCATATTTATATACCACAACTTGTTCAGCTATTCCCTAATTTGTGGGGTTTCCCCTCTCAGATTCCCATTCTTAGCAACCTGAAAAGGAGCTATAAACATTTTTGTACATCCTCGGAATGTGTTTCACTGAGGACTAATTGTTCTCTTAATTTTCCTTCTCTCTAATTCCCCCTTTCTCTTTCTCCTCTTTCCCTCCTAGTTCCCCGTTGAATGAAACATATTTCTGTACTCAACTCTGTATTGTATTCTTCCCGCCTTTGACCACATCAGAGGAGAATGAGAATGAGGTTCAAGTGTTAGTCATTCCCCAAACAACCTTTCTGTACTTGTGCGGATGGGTACTTATACACTCTGATTCTTGAGATAATTTTCCCTAATCTGCCTCTCCCTTCTCCTCTTCTTCTAAGATCATCAAGACACATCACAATCACTCTTGGGCCTTCTGTCTAATTAGACTCCCTCTATAACCTCTAACGATGATAGGGTTCTGAGGGATGTATGTAGTAGTTTATTCTTGTTTGGTCCTTTACCATCATTCAGTTGTGTTTAACTTTTTTATGTTTATCTTAGCTCTTGTGTTTGCACTTAAATGTTTTTATGAAGTTCTGGTCTTTTCATCAGGAATGATTGGAAATCTTCTATTTCATCAAAAGTCCAGTCCCTTCCTACCCCTCCACTGCCCAACTCCTGTAGCATCATACTCAGTTTTCCTGGGCAAATTATTCTTGGCTGTAAGCACATATCCTTTGCCTTCTGAAGTATAATATACCAAGTTCTCTGCTCCTCTATAGCAGTAGCTACTAAATTGTGTGTAATCCTGACTGTGGCTCCTCAGCACTTGAATTCTTTCTTTCTGGTTGCTTGTAGTACTTTTTCTTTGATCTAAAAGCTGTGGATTTTGGCTATGATGATCCTGGGAGTTTTCATTTTGAGGGTTTCTTTCAGGAGGCAACCAGAGGATTCCTTCTATTTCCATTTTGCCTTCTTGTTCTAAGAGCTCTGGGTAGTTTTCTTTTAAGAGTTCTTGAAATATAATGTCTAAACTCTTTTTTTTTTTTCATGATGTTCAGGTAATTCAATGATTCTTAAACATTTTTCTCCTAGATCTGTTTTCCAGGTCAGTTATTTCTACAATAAAACACCTTACATTTTCTTCTATTTTTTCAGTCTTTTGACTTAAAATATTTCTTTTCTCTTTTTTGTATTTCTTTTCTTTTCTTTTTCTGAGGGAGAACAATTGGGGTTAAATGACTTGCCCAAGGTCACACAGCTAGTATGTCGAGCGTCTGAGGCCGAATTTGAACTCGGGTCCTCCTGATTCGAGGGCCGGTGCTCTACTCACTGTGCTACCTAGTTGCCCCCTGTTTTAATATTTCTTATTGTCTCATAGAGTCATTGGCTTCTATTTGGTCCATTTTGATTTTGGGGGAGTTTGTTGCTTAGGTAAGGTTCTGTATCCCTTATGCCAATCTGTTAATTCTCTCTCAAATTCTTTCTTCCATAGCTCCCGTTTCTTTTACGATTTTTTTCCTCTAGCACTCTTATTTCATTGACAAAAATGTTTTAAATTCATTTTTTTAAACTCTTGTTTCTTCTCTTCCAAGAATTCTCTTTGAATTTGTGCCCATACTGTGCTTTCCTCTGATGCTTTGGGGTAATTTTCTTCTAGATTCGTTTCTTAAGCATCCCCGTCATCACAATAACTCTTTATGGTGGGATTCTTTTTTGTTTGTTTGTTCATTCTCCTACTTCCTGACTTTGGACTTAATGGTAGGGCAGACCTCTGTGCACTTCTGGGAGAAAGGTCTAGCCTGATCATGTCCCCTCCCCACCTCCAACCCCACCCCCATTGCTTAGTGTTGTATTATTCCTTGATTTCGGACACTGGCTAGACACCTACAAGCTTTCAGTGCTCCCAAAGCAGTCTAATCCAGGGCAAATTGCTGCCCTGCTCCCCTCCACTCCCTTCCCCTTAGATGCCCCATTCTGAGCCCTACAAGTTCCTGACCTGAGTTTTAGGTCTGAGCAACAGTCAACTGCTATTGGACTTAGCCACTGTCAGTCAGCTGGGAGGTTCTGCTGGTTCAAAGTGACAGAACTACAGGTTCTTCTTTGGTCTAGGATTCCTAACCTGGTTGGTCCTCTGAAGGCTTCAGACATGGCTAGAAGCTAGAATTGAGACCCACTCTGATCTTGGGGTCTCAGCTACACAGCTGCTGCTTGCTTCTGAGCTGCCTAGGATGACATACATGTGAGCATGTACATAAATACATACATACATACATATACCCACATGCAAAAACCTAATTGAAAGTGGCATTCCTGTAATTTGGAATTTTTATATCTGGGGTAAGAGGCAGGGAAGTGAGCATAGATGGCTTTTTCTAGGAGTTTGGCTGTAAAAGAGAAAAGACTCATATACCTATTTTAACTAATTATATAGTTTGTAACTAGGTGATATTCAGTCCATACCTTGCAGTTCCAGGTTGGTAAGGATGTATGCGCATGTGGTCTACCACTCTTTCCCATTGACTTGTCTTTGCTCTCCATCAGTACTTTGCCTCTTTTATATATAGGCAGGATCCTGGGCATTCATCTTTTCCCCTTTTTGCTATCTGACTCCAACTTATCTGATTTCACATTATTCCTACTCATTAACTCTACATTCTGGTCAAATAAAACATGGCTCCAGTAAAACATGGCATTCCATCTTCTGCCTCTGTGGTTTTGAAAAGGCTGTCCCCAAGGCCTAGAATGTTTTCAATCCTCATTTCTGTCTCTTTAAGGTTCAAACCAAGAAATATATAACTAAGAGACATTTCGTGATTTCCCAGTCCTCCTCTCTCCTCCTCATCCCTGTAGTTAGTTACTTTATATATGTATATATATATATATATGTGTGTGTGTGTGTATATATATATATATATATTTGCATTTATTTTTATTACTGTGTGGTATGGATTTATGAATCCAAGAATTAAAAACAGAGGCATCTCAAGGTGAAAGTAGAAAGGAAAATTTATTACGATCCTGCCAGAAAGGGCAACTCCAGGCACTAAAAGGACCGGGGGTCCTCTCAGTGTCAGAGACCGCTGGACGCAGAGAATTGGGGTGTTTATACAGGTCCCTAACCGCAGTTCCTCCTCTCAACCGTAAGCTTTGAGGGCACAATCTGGACGCGATAAATCTACCCAGTGACAATGGCAAAGAACAAATAGTCTGGTTGTTTTTGACGAGCAGGTGATGGACATAACGTTCCCACCATTCTTATCCCATTCTCCAATCCATCTGAAGTGATAAATCTATCTTAATGACAATGACAATGAACAAATAGTTTGGTTATCTGTGACAGGCAGAAGCCAGTTGTTGGTTACCTCATCTTCACATCTGTGGCAAACTAGACTTTCCCATCACCCATACATCTGTGATGGATATCCCCAGCACCCTTACACCTTGTCTCTCATCATTAGTACCTGACTGGTCTTGCATGTCTACATTGCACCTGGCTTTCTGGCTTTTCATCCATTCTTCTCCCAAGCCCAGGGTCCCTTATCCTGGAGTCAATGCACAGGAGGTGAGCATCCTGTGTCCTATTGTCATTCTCAGATGATTTTATGGTTGCTGACTTATTCACCTCAACTCTTCTTTCTTTTAGGCCTCTTGCCATTAGGTAAATACACAGGATGTGAGCTTAACCTCAGGGGGCCTTACGGTCACCAGCTTGGCTTATGGAGGGGAAAACATCTAAGTAGAGAAATGGCTTTACAGAAAGGAAAATATCTAAGTAGAGAAATGGGACTCACTATCCTACTTATTTCCATTTATCCAATTTGTCTTCTTTTATGAGAGGTCTTCACTCGTTCCACACATTACTAATGGGACAGAGGATAGAGCACTGGGCCTACCACGGGCAAGTCACTTAACCTCTGCCTGCCTCAGTTTCCTCATCTGTAAAATGCATATAGTAGGTGTTTAATAAATGCTTATTCCCTTCCCTTTCCTCCCCATTCATCTCATTTAGTCATTTGTTTTTATCTGTTTATATGTGTCTCCCTAATAGAATCTAAATTCTTTGAGGTCAGATCCTGTTTCATTTTTGTCTTTATATCTCCAGGACTTTGCATATAGCAATAACTCAGTAAAACTTGTTGAATTTAATTTAGTTGAGTTCAGTCATGACTTGTTCTCAGGCGAGGGACGGTAAAGCTTAAGATCCATTCCAAGTAGCCCATTAGTAAAATAGGAGCTTAACTGCTAATCCAGTTCCGAAGATGTGTGCTCAAGTGGTTTTGCTCCAATTCTGTATGTGTTTGTGCAGGCTATGACAAAAGAAAATGCGTGGTGATAAGCAAAGTACAGTCTAGTCTTAATATCCATCTGAAGCCTGGTTATAGGGGGAAATGGTCCACGAGGTGGGAGCTTATGGTTCCTGGCAGCCTGGATGATGATAAGATGCCCCCTTTTTGCCTGCCCAAGGTGACCTTTAAGGCCGGGTGATACTGCTCTGGGGAGCCTCTGTTCTTGGCATTTATTGCCCTGCTTCTGGCTCCATCCACCTTATGGGTGATCGCATTTGCATGGGCCAGGGTAACAGACAGCTGAATCCCTGTTTTCCTCCTATTTCTCTGGGTCCAGTTACCCATTCTATTCTGTGAGTGAAGTTTAATGATTGGGACCAACAACTGTTCTCATCACACCATCATCTTCTGCACTTAGGCTCAGGTCAAAGATATTGAAGCTATGGCAATCAATGGAAAAGAGACCTACCTTGATCCAGCTTCCCCAGATCCCAGTGGAGGAGTAGGAGTGAACAAATCAGGTAGATGGAAAAACTCAGACTTTTGTTAGTCCTTTGTCCTCCTCTGTCCCTTTATCTTGGATGAACCTGTTACCATTTTCTGCATGTGGGTACCTGTGGTACCCTCTAATTCAGCTATACCTATGGCTTTGTCCTGCCTTACTTACAACTTTGAGTAAATCTCAGAGGAAGAAAGATTGTTGAGTGATGGTAGCAGAAGGAGAGTCTGGAAGAGGCAGTGAGTAGTAATAAAAGTGACAATATCTAGCATTTATATAACCCTTTAAGGTTTTCCTAGTGCTTTATACATTCCCTTATTTATCCTCAAAATAACCCTGGGCTGTGGGTACTATTATTATCCTACAGAGGAGAAAACTGAAACTGAGAGAGGTTATAAGTGCCTTCTGTCCTGGTCAGGTGTCTAAAGCAGAATTCAAACTCAGATCTTTCTCACTCCAAGTCTAACACTCATGCCATTTAGCTGCCTAGCAAGGAACATGCTGACTCCTTCTGGCCCAGGATTTGCCAAGGGGAGGGGATTTAGGGAGGGAACATTCTATACAGAGATAGAGAGTCAAGGTTCACAGGGTTGATCAAGAGAGCTCCTTAATCAAGGGGAGTTTACAGGTGAGTCTTTATATGGGATTTTGCCTGTTCCTATGACCCTTCATAAGGACATTATCCCTTGGTAGCTTTTTGGAAGATGGGTCTCAGTGACTGGAGTTGGCCCCCCGCTGTTGTGGGACAGACTATTTCCGGAAGAGTCATTCCTTTGTGTTGGCCAATAAAAGAGCTCCTACAGCTTTTTTTCTCTACCCCCACCCCCAAAGATTCTTAGAGCACAGAAGAA
>CM053627.1:110133217-110150985 GCA_028646595.1 Phalanger gymnotis
TCTAAAGCAGAATTCAAACTCAGATCTTTCTCACTCCAAGTCTAACACTCATGCCATTTAGCTGCCTAGCAAGGAACATGCTGACTCCTTCTGGCCCAGGATTTGCCAAGGGGAGGGGATTTAGGGAGGGAACATTCTATACAGAGATAGAGAGTCAAGGTTCACAGGGTTGATCAAGAGAGCTCCCTAATCAAGGGGAGTTTACAGGTGAGTCTTTATATGGGATTTTGCCTGTTCCTATGACCCTTCATAAGGACATTATCCCTTGGTAGCTTTTTGGAAGATGGGTCTCAGTGACTGGAGTTGGTCCCCAGCTGTTGTGGGACAGACTATTTCCGGAAGAGTCATTCCTTTGTGTTGGCCAATAAAAGAGCTCCTACAACTTTTTTTCTCTACCCCCACCCCCAAAGATTCTTAGAGCACAGAAGAACAAACAGAACAACAAGAAACAAACAGAAGAACAAAGGATGGATCTTGGTCCTGGAGTTGGGGGAAGCTGTTCATTGCAGTTTGGGGGCAGAATCATATAGGAAGCCTGGAAGGGGTGGGCTAGAGCCACTTCCTCCTGGTGAGCTGATTGTCAAGTTTTCAGTATGAGTGTTTACACCTCTGAAATCAGCAAATGCTACAAATCAAGGCCTGATTTATAGACTAAAAGTAAGGAAGAAAATGTTAATGATGCAGATTAAATTTAAATGTGTATCATGAGTACTTTTTTTTTTTTTAGAACTGCTTGTTAAACATTTACCAGCATACCCCTGGAACTGGATCTGGTTGCCCAAGTGACCTAAGAAAGTACCTGGATAGTTACCACACAATGGCATAATCTCTCAATCATGTAGCAGATTGCAGAAGGAAGCCAAGGGGTTATGTAATGGAAAGACTGCTGTTTTGGGAGTTAGAGGACTTGCGTTCAAATTTTGGCTGTGTCTTCTTGAGGCCATCTGTGTCAGTCAATAAACATTTACTAAGTGTTGCCAGGTACTGCGCTAAGTACCGGGGATTAAAAAAAAAAGGCAAAAGATCATCCCTGCCCTCAAGGAACTCACCACCTTTGTGATCTGGGCGAGTTATCTAATCTCTCCTTGCCCCGCTTTTCTCTCTGTCACGTGAAAGAGTTGGCTTAGATGATGCCTAAGATTTCTTATAGCTATAAATATATTCTATAATAATAATAATATATATAAATATAAATATATTAATGATTCTGAAAAGGCAGGATCATAGATGGAGCAGAAAGGGATCTTTGAGGAGTTCTAGTCCAACCTTTCATGTTATATTAGATGAGGACTGTGAGACCCAGAAGATTTAAGAGTTAAATTCACAAGATTATAATGGATGCTCAATAAGTTTGATTTTGATCATTCTCTCACTGAAAAAGGTCTGACTTTTTAAATCTTTCACCCTCTTCCACCTGACTATACGAAACTCAAAGTTCTCCTACTTAGCAGCAGAATAAATGAAGGTTAGTAGAAAGATTTAATAAGTATTGTTAAAAAATTACACTCCTCTAGACTTTAACTTACTCTTGTACTCTTCATGATACATTTAAAAAGGACATTTGATCCCTAGTGACTGTTTACTCCCTCCTTCTACTTCTCATCTGGTGGAGGACAAACAGCCATGTGAAATGTTGGAGCTATACCTGCAAAATATCTTTGTTCTCTTCATATAGTTTTGCTCTCTAGTATATTTTTTGAGCTATGTTTTCATATTATTTTTTCCTTTCTGTGAAATTTTTTTTTTAACTTGGGACCACCAGGTTATAAAGAAGGTGTATGTTTTTACCTGACAGATATACTACTGGTAGACTACCCAGTAATCTGAAAACAGAGCAATTGGTAGCTGACATGGGCTTTAAAATTCTGGATGGCTTTTCTTCTTTTTTCCTTTTAAAAAATTTTTTTTTCAACAAACCCCACACAATGGAATTAGTCCTTGACCACTCGTTTTATACGATGTCCTTTGGGATAACTTGTCCAACCAGCAGCCTGTTATTGTCCATGACTAACTGTAAGAGCTTATGATGGAATAAATTGTTTTTCTACATAAATAAAGGACTTTTGAACTCTTCACAGAATTAAGACAAGATAAACACAGGATTTAGGCCGTATTTTCCTATTTAATTGAATTATTATTGAGAACTAGGTCTAAGGTGAGGTGTTTCTTCATACTTGGTATTCAAGAAATCTGATTAATGGGTGTGGAGTTAGAGTAATAACCATTACAATAAAGAAATGCTGAGGGGAGAAGGCTGAAAGCTTAAATCAATCAATCATCATTTATTAAGCACCAGGCTAAGCAAGGATTCAAAAAGAGGAAAAAGACAGCCCAAAAGGATTTAGGACTGCCCCAAAGGAGCTTATTATCTAATGGAGGAGACAACATGCAAACAAGCAAAGCAAGCTATATAAAGAACTAGAATTAAGAACTGTTGAGGAAGACTTTCTCTATAGGGTGGCATTTTGGTTGGTACTTAAAGGAAGTTGGGGAGTCAATAGTTGGAGCACAGAAGTGAGAGCATTCCAGGCATGGGAACAGCCAAAGAGCCAAGAGCCTGGATTATTTTGAAAGCAATCTCTTCTGAACCTTCAAAGTAGCTTTTCATAGGTGGAAGGTGCCCTAGAGATAATTTAAACCTTAAACTGTTTTAAATTTTAAGGGATTTATATCTCTTAAGTAGGAGACATGCAACTCTATTGGGGTCATGGCATGACCTCAAGGGGTGTGTCAGTCAAAAGGGCAAAATTCTACTGTGGAAGTGCCCCTGAGATTAATATATCTGTTTTCTATGAGTTACTTTACCAGGCAGATACATTGCATAAAGAGAGGAAACCCATGTGCTGAAAGGAGCCCATCAGGAGCCTGCAGTGAGCCAGTCTTGCTTACTCCCAGATGTCTTTGCTGGTGTTTGCTGGCTGACCTTACTGAGCTGTCAGCCCGCCCCCTCCCTCTCCTATCCCCGCCCCCCCCCCCACCAAACTGGCCCAAACCAGCCTTGTGGTCAACTCTTCCTATGAAACATTTTGTTTCTATGTCTACCTGTTGCTGGGAAAGATTGTCCATTGTTTTTCCCAACCCCTTCCTGAACCTCCCTTTTGTTGTTTTCAAGCATAAATCAACCCTGCCTCTCCTGGGCTACGGGGCTCCTTTGTACCTTGTACAGGGGAATGGGGGGCTCTGGGCACTAGTGTCTGACTTTCCTTCTAATAAAACTTTTCTGTTTTCAACCCAGCTTGGACTACTCTACTTTCTGAAGGCTGGGCTTCACCCAGTTGACACTACCCTTTCTGCAAGAGACAATTGGGGGTTTTTCTCCAATCAGTTACACTACCTTTCCCTACACTGATTTTCACTTAACAATCCTCCATTGGCCTCCCCTCCCACAATTAGTCTTTAGGAGCTGTGCTGGGTATAGGTCTCAACGAAGTAGTTATAACCTAACCTTCAGCAGCTGGCAGGTAAAATCCCCCATCTTTTTCCATCCCTGCACCCAGCCTTCCAGACCATCTTCTTGTAGGTGTACCTCATTAGGTCTGTTCATTGGCCAGCAAAAGCTCCATCCTCCTCCCCATTTTGAGTCAGAGAGTGAGTCGTGAAGGATGAGTGGGTATAAACAGATTTCATTATCTTTCCCCACAAATCCACCTCTCCTCCAAATGTCCCTGTATCTGTCAAGAACACCACCATTTCTATAGTCATTCAGGTTTGGATTCCGGTTGTCATCTTTGACACCTCTTTCTCCTCACCCCACATATCCAAATCACTTGCCAAATCTAGTTGTTTCTACTTTTACAACATTTCTCCATTCTTCATGCTTCTCCCCTCCTACAGCCATGACCCTGTTTAGGCCCTCATCGCTTTTTCACCTGGATTATTTAAACAGGCAATCTCAAGTCTTTCCTCACTCCTGCCCATATTCCACTTGTCAGAGTGATTTTCCCAAGGTACAGATCTGACCAATAAACTTTAGTTACTTTAGATTAAATACTATTTTATCTTATTCCTTTAAAATGTTTTTGTGTAAGTTTGGCACGATATATATATATAATTATTGGTATATATGCATAATTATAAATCAGTAAATACACACTCATGGGGTGATTTGCACGTGTTCTCTATTAGGATGTGATTAAAAAAAAAGTTTGAAGAACATCATGTAGACAGTAACTCTCTTTTTACCTCCACCTCTAAAATCCCTTGTTTCCTTCAAGACTCAGCTCAAATGCTACCTCCTGCAGGAGTCTTTTCACTTAAAGTTTGCCTTTTATTTATTCTGTGTGTGTTCTGTATATGCCTAATTCTATGCTTCTTATGCCTCCCTCCTATTAGAATGTAAGCTCCTTGAGGAGCAGGTCCTTAAAATAATTTTTTTTTTGCCTTTGTTAGTATCCAAAGAACTTTGCACAGTGCTTGACACTTAACAGCCTTTAATAAATGCTTGTTGCCTGAGAGATCCAACTCCTCAATTTTACAGAAGAGGAAAATGAGGTTTAAGAGATGAAACACAATTAGAATTTACAGAGAGGAAGGCTCATTCAACTTTTATTGAAGCTGAGCTTAGGTGGGGTAGAATAAAATCCAAATATTGGGCTCACAGCTTGTTAAACTGGAATAGAACATGAAACAGTTGTCAATCTTTGTCTTGTGAGGGGAATTTGTTCACTGTCAGTTCCCTTCACCAATGAAATCATCACTTGAAAACAAGAACTCAAACCAAAAAAGGTGTGTGTGTATTTGAGGGAGGGAGAGAGATAGGAGGAAGGGAGGAGGAGAGAGAGAGGCAGAGAGAATTTTTGCCTCCTTTTTTTCTTTAACTCTAGTCTCTTGTCCCAGATAAGAATTAGTTCAGAATCAGTTCCTGCCTACAAATAGCTATAATACAAAAGAGAACCTGATAATTGTGTAAGAGAGGTAAATAGATTGTTTTGGGTGAGGGTATGGATTCAGGATTTTGACAAAGATGGGAATGGACGTAATAGAACTAGGGAGCTGGCGGAATCAAAGGCATGGGAACAGGAAATCATGGAATTGAAGATTCCCACAAGTTTTAAAAATGGCATTTGTAGTTAGTGCAGGCAGACTTAATTATGATAAATGCTATTGAGTACTTGTTCTTTATCCATTGATAGAAGGAATGATGATTAGATATAAATTCCTTCTACTTACTCTGAACTCCGTGAGTCCTAAACACCAAAGAAAAAAAATTAGAAATAGGCCCCAAGGAGTAAAATGCAAAAAAGGTGATAAGACTTAGTAGAAAATGTTTCAGCCAGTAACTGAATCCATGAAATTTGTCCAAATGCAGAATTATCCACCTGTTTGGAATCCTGTCCTCTTATGTGGAATATAGTCTATGTGAGTGTTCAGCATGTTGAGAAAAATTGGATCTAGCTTAGCAAGTCAGGTTGTGGTAATACATGATAGAGGACCACAGAGACAATGATGAGCTTGTCCAATTATTTCACTTTAGCTTGGGGAACGTTAATTAGCACAGGGTCTCTTCCTAAGACGAACTGGTCAGTGTTCAAAGCCAGCAGTGTTTTCCATCCTTCGATGTATCATTTTCTCTTCTCATTGCCTTTGTTAATGTTATGGAATGATTCGGTTACAAGGTAACACTGTAGTAATTGAGGGGGTGGGATGGGAGAACTTCTTAAGAAAAAACTAAAGGAAAACTCCAGCTAACCGGCAGATTGCAATTTAATCTCTAAATTGAGAGTCCTGTCCCCCCCACCCTTCATCATTTCTGACCCCATACAGTTCTAGAGTTGAATTTATTGAAGAGATCATATCGGTCATGAATTTGGGGCATCCATTCCTTCTACCACATTCTCACCAATGTTCACCCAGCCCCTACCTGAAGAACCACATCATCAGACCACAAATGCACAACCCAGATGGTGTCGGGGCAGAAATTTTGACCCTAGACCTTTAACGTCATCAAGTCTTTATTAAGGGCTTACTGCGTGGTAAGCGCTGAGGATACAAAAGAAACGCAAAACACGATTCCTGCTCGCAAGGAGCTCACATTCTAATAGGGGAGAGAACCTTCAAGTAACTATGTACATCTAAGATAGGAACAGGAGGCTATCTGTACTCATTCTTCCGTTTTCTGCCAGCTTTTTTTTGGCTTTGAGTCCGCTCAGTTTAAAGGTGCCAGGGAACAGGAGCATCATTAGGCGGTTGTGCAAATGGCATCTGAAATCGCTTTCCTCGGGGGTAACAGACAAGACAGGAATGACACAGCAATCTTTCTGGTCCTCAGCGCGCCTGCGTGTGTGCGCGTATATGTGTAATTGTTCTTCCAGCGGCATCAACATAAGTGGCGTTTAGGACCGCGACAGTAGAGTGTCAACAACAAAGAATTCAGGGAGGTGGCAAAATCCATTATTTTTTTTTTCCTTTGCAAAGGAAAGATACACCGCACTAAACAAGTAGTGGGTTACAGACGCTCTGCAGAACCCCACGCCCGCCTTCTCTGGTTCCCGAGAGATGAGAGCGAGGGCGGGAATACAGCCCCGTGACCCACTCATGATGACGCTCACGTGACGGCCCGGAAAGCCCCTCGCAACCATCTATGTAGAGGGCAAAGCGTTGTGGATGTCTGCGTTTGCCCAGAAGCATGATGGCGACCCTAGGCCCCGCCCCCCCAGCGGAAGTGACGCTGTCGGTCTAGCGCGTCGAGAATGCCTCTATGGTTCTTCTCCTGTTTGTGTGGGGGGAAATGGCCGCTGTGCAGCTACAACGAAGATAAGTGCCGGGATCCGCGTTCGGCCCGTCAGGTAAGGCTTTACTTTAGCATAAGAGGCTCGGCTAGCTGTATAGAGACCCAAGGAAAGGGTTGGCCTTGGGAGGAATGGTCGAAATGACGGTGTAAGTAGGATTGGGATGACGTCGAGCCGTTATTTGTGCGTTTCAGGGCCTGACTCACTCGGGCCTTTGAGGCGCTGCTCGGCCCCAGGAGGCGCCGTAGCCGGGAGGGGGATGGGCGAGGGATGGGAGGGAGAGGGAGCGCGCGCTGCCGCGGAGCTGGCTCGAGACCCTTTAACCGTTCCGTGCGCATGCTCGCTCTCGTCTCCCGCCCTGGGGGCTTCGCAGGCCCCAGCCCCCAGCGCGTTCCCCGTTGCCTCCTTCGCTCCTCCCTCCCCTTGGGCCCGCGCACGCGCCCCCGTCGTCTTTCCTCCTCCTACGGCTCCTGCTGACGCTCGGCTGGCAACTTGTGTCCGCGTCTCATTGGCGGAGACCCTCTCCCCGCCGCCCTCCTTCCCGCCCCCCCCACCGCGGGGAGCTATTCTACCTAGTTTTGTTCAGGTAGCCGCGGGGAGCGGGGGGAATGTGGTGAGTGTGTGCTCCTGCATCTCTTTCCCTTCACCTCAGCTCTTGCCCAGTCCTGGGCCCTGGGCTGGCCTTGCTCTGTTAACGGCTGTGCTGTGACTCTAATCTGCCACAGGTAAGTGAGGCCCGGACTCCTTGCTTTGCCTCGGAGGAAGAGCGGGTGGCCAGGTAGGACCTCTCGTCCTCGGAATTAGCCTTGATGCTGGGTTCCATTAAATCTGCACGCCCCCTTGCCCACGGCTGTGGCTCCCAGGAAGATAGGCCCGGTTCGGTGTTTATTGGATCTGAGCGTGACTCTAGGCCCAGCGTTTTAGTTAATGTGCCGCACCTGGGTGTGAGGAAATGCGTTTTCAATGTTTGCTGAGCTACTTCCGCCTCACGTGAAACGCCGTCCCCTTCAGATGCTTCTGCTGTGGTAGACGAAATGGTGGTCTTTTTGTGGTGGAATGAGGGGGTAGGGTGGGTAGAGGTTGGTAAGTTGCAATTAGTGACTTGTGCTCTTAATGAATTAAATTGACCTGTTGGAGTTCTCATAGATTGATGGTGCGAAAATTGACAATAGAATCTTAATGCTATAGGTTTCTAGATTTAGAGTTGGGAGGGACCTTAGAGATGGAAGGGAGTTTCTCTTTTACATTTAAGGAAACTGAGTCTCAAGTTAAAAATGACTTAAAACATGTCACAGCTTTTTAATCTACATCATAGTCCTCTCTTTGCCCTTTTAAAATCGAGAATGTATTAAACCCTTTTTTTTTCGTAGTTTAACCTTGAGTGCTAGGTGCTGGATTGTTGATGATAAATCCTTTTAAATTATTTCAATTCTAAGGTTGCTGCCTCAAACCCACATTGAAACCACCCGCCGCCTTGGTAGCTAGCTTAATTGCTTTGGCCAAAGTGAGAACAAAAACAATACAACGCCCTTTAGGACCAATTTAGTAGATTATAAACTCCTTGAAGGCAGAGATTCCGGGCAGTATTACCTATTCAGATGTTTTCTCCTCCTCTTCCGCCCCCTCCCAACCCTATCATCCTGTACTGTACTATAGTTACTTAATAAGAGTTGGATGACAAAATGGATGGTCTCCCTCAACTGAGCTGGTCCTGGGACAGTAGACCATAAACTTCAGGTTCAGACCTATCAGAACTTCTGGCTCATTTTCATAGCCAGGATTACTTCTGTCAGAATGCAACATTAGAATAGAACTTAAGTTGGTGGCCAAAATGAATGAATTGGGGAAAAAATTAGTAAAGATGGGGACAAATGGGTTTAAAAATAGGAAAGAAAAGAACAGGTAAAATATTTGACATGTCTATTTAGACTTGGGTGATATTTATGTTGCTTCCTCTATCTAGGGTAGATTTCTATATCATTATATTGTTTTTGGAATATTACCGATTAACTAGCATAGTAGTTCTAGTTCTTTAGTTAAAGCATGGTGTGAGGTTATGGCTTCCTTTCCCATGAATTTGCTTTTGTACAGAGAATTTTTATGCTATGTTGTTTCTATCCTTTTTCCCTGTCATCCCTTTAGAAAATTCCTCTGATCACAAAGGGAGAACAGACTAATGTGGGTGGCTCATGTAAAAATATTCGTATTGGAATATTCAGAGCCTCGTTTAGATGGATGATAGCAATTTTTTTTAAAGTAAAGTATTCTTCATTTGGGGAAAAATAGATTAAGACTGAGGCTCGACCATCAGATTCTCCCCATTGGGAAATCACGCATGCTATTGTTCTACCTTCTTACTTTCTTAGATTGCATTTTTAGTAACCAAGGAAATAATAGCAAACAAACACTACAGATCAGAAGCTGACCTATCTAATTGTAGGGCATGTAAACATGTAGTCTTACAAGAAAGAAAAGTGACTACCACTTACTGTGGGCTCAATAGAGTAGATTTGAGATTAGGAGAAAGGTGAATTTTTCAACTTTCAAGAAAAGGAAGTATGTTGCTAGTAGTCTGAAACCCCATGGCCAAGATACTTCCCTGCTCTCCAACACCCAAAAAAAAAAAACTCAAAAGAATCCTCAGTGCATTTTTCTCCCTTCCTGACCTCCTAAGTGGATCTCTGCTGTTGCTTTCAATGAGTGGTCCTGCAGATTATTTTAAAGTTATTATAGGAAAACATGAAAACACCTAATTGGGAAGAAAATAAGTTTACTTGTTGGGTTAGATTGTGCTAAAATTACTGTGTGATGGCAATCTGGTGCTTAAGATTTGATGAGTACCCTGGCTAGACTGTGCTTGTCATTGAGCCCAATTAGTTAAGGTAAGTATACTTATCACTTTCTTGTTCAGATCCAATTAACTTATTTACCATGTGTAGAACACTACATTAGTATTTTGTAAATAGGCATACCTGGGGCCTTCTCTGGTTGTCTTGATCTATATCTTGCCACTGGACCCAGATGACTCTGGGCTCCACTTAAATCCAATTCACTTGCATCACCTTCCTGATATCATGGTCCTCTTCAAGAATGAAGGACAAACCGCAACCTGTGAATAGTAGTAGCTGCCTCACTGGGGACCCAACTGGCCAGTTCCAGTTGGGCAACACAATCCCTCCCTTCCCCTCTCTCCCTCTGTCTACATAGGGAATCATTGTCTTATTTGCTGTCGCTCTGCCCAAAGAAATATATATTTTAATCACTGACACCTCAGCAAGATATCTTAGGGTTTATGGCCTAAGTTTCTTTCTTAAGGACCATGCCTTAAACCCAACTCACTCTGGTTCTTTTTGATTGGCCAATGATAGGTCCCAGCCCAAGCAGACCTTAGTAGTCTTTGTTCAGGCCTTGATTGGCTCAGAGTGAATATAAACCGCAATTGTTTCTGTTTTAGCCAGAAACCCTGAAGGTTCTTCCCTTCCCAGATTGGTTTTTTTTTGACCAGGTAAAAGAGGCCATTCTCTGCAAGCTGTTAATGCCATCTCCTCTACCTAGCCTTAATCACTGAATGGGCATTGCCTCAGTCAAACTGAGACCTGTTAAAGATATTAGCTTAAAAAGGCCAAGGTCTCCCACTGCATCTAGGGCCATCTCCAGGTGTCTTGATCCATATCTGGCCACTGGACCCAGATGGCTCCAGGGAAGAAAGTGAGGCTGGTGACTTGGCACAGCCCTTCCTATCTTAAATCCACTTTACTTGCAAGTCATCGCCATCATTTTCCTGATGTCATGGTCCTCTTTAAGAATGAAGGACAAACAACAAGGCATATAGTAGATCGAACCACTTTTCAGTGTTATAGAAATTTGAAATGTACCACACCAGTGGAACCTTTTTATATGGCCAGAGTTTCACTGGAAGTCTTGAGCTTATCACTAAATTTTACTACTTAGGCAGGATAGTTTACAATGATTATTGAAAACGTCTTTTGGAGATTGACAGAAGTCTGTACCAATATGACAACATATATATATGTTTAGACAATAGTTCTTCAATATGTAGCCTCCACTAGACAGTTCATAGGATCATGGAGTTTTAGAAGGGACTTCTAAATGACATGTCTTGTCATTTTATAGATGAAGAAATGGAGGCCAGAGGGTCTCTTGCTTGTGTAAGGTCACAAAGCTAGTTAGTGGTACAGCCCAGACTAGAACTCTTGATTTCTATTCAGATTTTTTTATCCTTTTCACGATAGGTGATATCAAGCAGTATGGGTAACCAAAGAATTGTGATTATACATAGTAGCATAATTATAACATAGTTCTGTGTTGGGTGGGATCCACCTCGCATACAGGAATTAGAATAAATGGTTTGGTTAGAGTGAAAATGTATTGAATAGTTTTTTCAGTTAAGTGACAGAATCTCTAACAGGATCTGCCAGTGCTGGCAGCAGCCATGATTGCTTGTCCTTTATATACGCCCACATTTATGAATAGCAGTAGTTAAGGTAACATCTGACTGTGCCACTGGCTAAATCTATGAGCCTAGGCAAATCACATAACCTATCTGGGCCTGAGTTTTCTTTTAAGATGAGGGGGTTGGACTAGGAATAGGGACCTGCCTTGAGCACAGCATAGAAAAGTGTGGAGGGATACTTAATTCTTTCTATGCTTATTTTTAAGGCCAGAACACTGTTCTTTATGGAATTTGGGTATTTCTAAGTGAAATGTTAACATATTACTAAGTGAAGTCTTAAAATCTTTGGTATATAGTCAATTCAGTTTCCAGATTTAACTAGGATACATAAATACCTCATCTTGGTTCTGCGCCATTATCATTTCCAAATTCAAACTTATACGGTTTTTTTAAACAAGGTACATACTTGTACAGAATTAACAGAAAAGAAAAATCACCATTTACTGAAACAAGCAAATAGTTCCTTGAAAATATTAAATGAGATGATCTAAACTGATCAGTTTAGGAGGATTTCTTAAAGTAAAAAACAAAAACACCTTAGTGTTATGCTTAACTAATTCATGTGTAGCTTAACAAGAGGATATATATAATAAATATATTGGGCACATGGCCTAGTGGATAGAGTGCCTGCCTAGGTGCGTAAGGACCTGAGTTCAGATCTGGTTTTAGACTCTTAATAGTTGTGTGCAAGCCACTTAATCCTGTATGCTTCAGTTCCTCATCAGTAAAATGAGCTGGAGAAGAAAATGGCAAACTACTCCAGTATCTTTGGCAAGAAAACCCCAAGTAGGATCAGGGAGAGTTGGACTTGGACAGGACTGAAATGATTCAATAACAATTAAAAATGTCATGGGAATAGAAGATAGAAATCTCTATTAAAATACTAATTCAAGGGGCAGCTAGGTAGCACGGTGAGTAGAGCACTGGCCCTGGAGTCAGGAGGACCTGAGTTCAAATTTGGCCTCAGACACTTGGCACATGTACTAGCTGTGTGACCTTGGGCAAGTCACTTAACCCCAATTGCCCTGCAAAAAAACCCAAAAACCTAAAAAAAATACTAATTCAATAAATGCTTCCCACAATATGAGGGAAGATTTGTTTTCAAGAGCTTTTTAGAGTTGTTTTCAAGAACCTTTTGCCCAAGTGTTGAATGAAATACTGTTATGTATTTATTCCTTGTACAATGGAAAGAACCCTGGCTCTGCCAGTTGCCTCTGACCTTGGGCTAGTTACTTGACCTTTCTATATTTATTTTTTTCATCTGTAAAATAAGATTGGATGAGGTAACCTCTTAGAACCACTCCAGTTCTAAATCTTTGATCCTATTTACTTTTTTTATTCTCCCTCAACCACACAATGACTTTAAAGAGAGAAGCAACCAATGTGGCTTTTTTATTAACTTGAAAATGAACAAATATATTTATTGGCAAGTAACCTTGATTTGACAAATAGAAATATTCTGGCGTTTGGTCTTTATTATTACCAAGGCCTTTATGTTGAACTTTAATGTAGGCATTGTGTGTTACAGAGTCCATATATACTCACTAGAATTCTTTGCATGAATACTTAAGGGCAATATGTAAGAGTCTGTAAGCTGAAACAAGTGTGCAATGTTTTAGTAACCTTATTTTATTTCCCAGTCCATTAAGCCGTTCCTGGTATTCGCTATCCTGGGCCTTCCGAATATGGGTTCACTGTGCTTTGTATTGTATCAGCTCTGCACACTTGTTCCTTCTTCAAACCATCATTTGGAATTGTAAAATGCAAAGATAGTTATGGATGTTGTTCGTGGTGGTCTAGATATGTGGAAAACTTGATTTTATGGAAAACATTTTATTTTTCATTTCTCTGCTCAGTACTTCTGACCATTATCAAACCATTCTTCTCTGGAAATAGAACATGAGGAGACAGAGTGCCTAATTGCCATAGTGATATATTCATTTAGAGGGCCATTTTTAGTATCTTTATCTTCTGTCTAAACTGATGGAGCTCTAATGGAAGGGAGTTAGGCATGTTGACCTAAGTGATGTTTGGTAATTTGCAACAGCAGAAGCCTATTTTTAATAAGCCAGAATTTGAATTGTTGTTCATTTCATGTCTTAATTCAGTAAGCATTTGTTGTCTGTTATGTGTAAGGGATTGTTTTAGGAGTTGGGATACCAAGACAAAGGAAAAAAAGTTACTGTCTTCAATGAGCTTACACTTTACTGGAGGAGATATATAAACAGATTTCATTTTTTTTTAAACAGAATAAATACTTTTAATAAGGGGATTTGTTTTGTAGAGTTTGGATTCAGTCAAAGGGCTGAACTTGAAGACCTACAGGGCCACAGGTTCCTCTCCCCTGAGACCAACCTTGTCATTTTATAGATGAGGCTTAGAGAGGTTAAGTGAATTGCCCAAGGTCACACAGGCACTAAATGTCAGAGGAGAGACTTGAACCCTGGTCCTCTTACTCCAGTGGTAGTGCTTTTTCCACTGTTATGTGCTGCTTCCTAATCATTGCCTGCCTGCTAATAAGATTTTGAAGGGTTTTAAATGCTAGGCAAAAGATTTTATCTTCCTTTTGTCCAAGCAATGGAAAGCCATTGACGATTCTCGAGTTGGGGAATGACATCAGCATTATGCTTAGGAAGGTTTTTTTTTGTTTTTTTTTTTTAGACAACTGTATGGAGGCTGGTTTGGAAAGGAGATAAGTTTTGAATATGATAGAGACTCAAGTATAAGTAGAAAATGTGGTTGAGATATAAGGATGAAAGTAGAAGGACAACAAAACAAAAAATGGGGAAAATATTTACACCAAATGGTTTGTTTGTGAGCTACCTCATTTAGAATGTAACATCACAATCTTTAAGAGAACAAGGGTGAGAATAGTAGTAGGATTAGGCCAAGGGTATCTAGAGATCTATGTTGGAGGCTACAAATCGCAAGTAATCTGATGGTGGAGAAAATAAAATAGAAAAAGTTGACTGGGAAAACATTGACTACTTTTGATCTTTATGTCTATTTTGTCATTTTGTATACAATTTTAAAAATAGATTTTTATTAATGTCTTTTGCTTTTGCATTGCCTAAATTTCCCCTATATTTCTTCCCCAAGAACTGTCCCTTGTAACAAATAATTTTTTAAAAAAAGAGAAAAGGAAGAAGAGAAAAATTTGGCAAAAATGATCAATATTCAAAAGATCTTACATTATTTACACTAATTACCTACAACAAATATTTACATTATTTCTCTGCCCTGCTAGACATGCACCTCCTCTCCCTTAAAAGTCACTAAGGTTTTTCTTTGTAATTTTACAAACAATTTTTATGAAAATCATAATAATAATCATATACACTGAAAGTATCCTTGAAGGGAGGGAAAAGCAGATTTTTGCAAGTTGACGTTCCACAGTGAACCATATCTTTACCGTCCGTCACATTATGGACTAAAAGATGTAACTGTATATATGGATAGATAATGTAAATGGATGACTTGGGCCTAGAGTTAAAAAATGAGAAAATATGCTAGATTATCTTCAGGAAATGTTCCCTACATACTGGTTCTTTTCCTGCTTCCTTCAAACATGCTTCTTTTCTCATCCTTAATTAATCTTCATTTAACTCTGTCATCCTCTCAAGCTGTTATTTGTCCTTCCTTTCCTGGTCAGACTTTTAGAAAAAGGTGTCTACATAGTACCTCCACTTATTCCTTTCCATTCGCTTCTCAACCCCTTTGCAATATGGCTTCCAACTTCATCACTGAGCTGAAACTTCTTTCTCACAAGTTACCAACAACAGTCTCTTAATTGCCAAATCCAGTGGTCTTGTTCTACATCTTTCTTGACTTCCTGTGCAGCATTTGACACTATTGATCACCTCTCTTTTGGATATTTTCTTATCCGTGCACTCTCCTTGTCTGAACACACAAGTTCAGATTCCTACCTGTCTGAACACTCATTAGTTTTCTCTGAAGATGGCATCATATCAACTGTTGGCATGCTTTAAGATTCTGTCCTGACCTGTCTTAACCTCTTCCCTTTAAGTTTTTCATTCCTTTATCCCAAGGGTTATCATTTCTATACAACAAGCTCAATTCTCTCTCAAGCACTAGTCGTGTCATTAACTAACTTTTGGGCATTTCAGATTGTATGTCCCAAATACATCTGAAAATCACTGCGTCCAAAACTGAACTCAGTATTTTCTGAAACCTTTCTCTCTACCAAATTTTCCCATTTTTGTCAAGGGTATATAACCAATTATTTGCCAAGACACGCCATTTCTACTTATACATTTTTTCTGTCAGTCTCATTCTTACAGCTCGCCAACAACCATCTTAGTTCACACCCTCATTACTTTTTAAGTGTTCTGTCCCTGCCTCATCTCACCCCTTTCCAACCTACCGTGCCAAAATGATTTTCCTTTAAGTATAGATTTTACCGTATTGGTTCCTAACTCAGTAAACTCTAGTGGCTTCTTATTGCCTCTAGGATAAAATATAAACTTTTTGATTTCCAAAGGCCTGGTACTGACCTATCTTCCTGGTTTCATTACGCTTTTTACTTTCTTTGTCCTCACTTGACAATCCTGCTTAACTGGCCTTATTTTTGTTCTAAACACAAGGCATTCTATCTTGTCTTCTGTCTTTGCATTGTGAATCCTTTATATCTGCAATGCATTGTCTTCTCGTTTGTTTCATAGAATCTCTCACTTCTTCAAGGACAACACATTCTATATGAAGCCTTTCTTTTTTAATTTCTCTTTCTCCCTGCAAGCTGTTAATGCCATCCCCTCCTAACTACCCATGTATATGACTAGACAACTACTTTGTATATATTTATATATCTACCTGTCGTCTTCCAAATGTAAGCTCCTTGAGAGCAAAAAATGGTTTCATTTTTTCTACTTGTATCCTGAGCACCTAGAACAGAGGCTGGCACATAGTAGGCACTTACATATATATTGTTTGATTTTGAGACATTTTAAGAATCAAAGATTTATGCCATTAGAATAGGAGACATGTAACACATATTCTTTTATTTGCGTGAATTTCTATAGATATCTCATGTGACATGTATTCATAAAGTATAAACTTGTTGAAACTGCTCTTGCTAAAAAAAAATTAACTTAAAATAATTTCTATCTAATTCTGTGAAGGAAAATGATATTTATACTCAGTTGTATGCTAGCAAAATTTAAGTAGAAGATTATAAAATCTCATGCTAGCTTGAAATTTCAGATAAGAATTTATTAGCTATATTACTATATGGACACTACGTGCCATGGACACCACCAGATTAAGTGGTATATGTTGATCCTGATATAGTATTACTTTAACTTCTTTGAAATTGGTTTTTGGAAAGCTAGACAACTGGCTTTTATTTAATAGAATATCAAATATTTCTCATGCCCTGTTTCCAATGCATATTAATTAATGAACAAATATTGATGCAGTTGAAAAAATTCCTAGTATTTGGGCTTTAATTTATTCTAATATTTCTTTAAGCTTGGAGGGATCTTAGGTATGTCTTTAAAATTCTTCAGTGTTAAAATTTGTAATTCACTTTATGATGTAAGTTCCTCGAACAGATGGTATTTTAGTATATATTTTATATATGCAATACCCACTGTAATGCCTCAAATTAACAAAACTTTTTTTGTCGTTGTTAGGAACTGGGATTTAGACTTTAAATTTTGGAGAACATTGTCTCCAGGAGGAATTTTACAGTGTTTCAGCGACATCACTTGACTACTTGCTGCCTATCAGAACCCAAGGTAAGTGTCATTCAGTATTCTCATTTTTACATTTGTCATGGTTTGGGAATTTGAAAGATTTGTCTTTTTAAACATTTGATTTTATCTTATGTGGTTTTAAACTTTTCTGGGAGTGCGTATACCATATTGCATTCAGCTTTAAAAGGTAGAATTTTAAGAAAATAATTGCTCATCTTAGTTATAATTTTTATTCTTGTACAAATTTCATCTAAGGAAAAGTCTCAGCCTCCATTTCCATCATTTTTTTCTAGTTATATAACTTCTCTGTCAACAAACAAAAGCAGATTTTAAAAGTAAAACACCACTGCTATTGATCTTCTTTCCTAAAGCAAAACTCCTGATGCGCCTAGGGTTCTGTGTGAATTCTTTTCTTTTTCCTTTCCCCCACATTGGGGATTAAACTATCTGTAGTTATGCAGAGAGGAAGAAATAAAAAGTCAGCTTTAGCAAGAGGACCATATGTATGTATTATGTATGTATGTGGACACTATATCTTTATTTTGCTTTTTTTTCTTACTTTTTGGTGAAAGTCAGAGCTTTCTAGGAAGAGGGCCAAGGAGTGTGTGGTAATGCCAAGTGAAATGATAGGTTTCACAAATATAAAAGGCTGAATTATTGTCATACTGTTTGGGGGTATAATTTCTGGAAGAATAGCTTATTTTTGAATCTCACTACCATTTGATAGCCTTATTGAATTTATTATAATGAGATTTTACATTCTAACTTCTAATGACTACTGAATTATTTTCTATTCTAAATTAAGTTCACATTGTTGCAATACTTCATCCTTTCATTGTTAAATTTTTTTTT
>CM053627.1:110151485-110230876 GCA_028646595.1 Phalanger gymnotis
CTCTGCTTGGCTCAGCTCCGCTCCCCTCCCCTCGGCTGGGGGCTGGGAGTTCTGTTCGGGACAGACCTTACCCCGAGACCATCCAGGCAGACCTGGGCTGGAGTCCTGCTTCCCTCTGCCCCTTTGTGGGTTCTGTAGTTCTAGAATTGGTTCAGAGCCATTTTTTCATAGGTTTTTGGAGGGACTTGGAGGGGAGCTCTCGCCAGTTACTGCTTTCCAGTCGCCATCTTGGCTCCGCCCCCCCTTTTTTTGGTCATTCTAAACATGACTGACATGAATATTTCCATATACAAAAGAACAGAAAGAGGATTGATTGTATATGAAACCATGAATCCCTACCTACAATTTATTTAAAAAATACATATGTGTGTGTATGCACTCAATTCAGCACTTTAGTTCTAAAGCTTGTCTCTGTTGTCCTCCTGAACCTCCTTCAGATCTTAGCATTTTTAAATGCTTTATTGGTGCTTTTTTCCTCCCTAAATTAATCTGTACCCCCTTTCTACAAAATACCCCCCAAAATTTACTCCCTTCTAACAGATTAGCATAGTCAAGCAAAACAGTTTCACACATTAACCTTGTCTGAAAATGTTTGATTCTGCATCTCTTAATTCATTACCTCCCTGTTAAGACGTGAGAAGCATGCTTTATCACTGGTCCCTGGTGTCACTACTAGTTATTGCATTGATCAAATTTCTTAAGTCTTTCCCAGCTATTTTTCTTTACAATACTGAAGTAATAAAATTTCTGTGGCCCACTCTCCTTCCTCTGTGATAGTTCATATAGATAGTTCAACTTCCTTCAGGTTGCTCTGAATCTCCCACTCCTCTCATCATACTTTGTATATACTGTGATTGGTTCAGCAGTTTTCTGATTGTTGGATACTTCCTTAATTTCCAGTTATTTGCTATGACAGAAAAATGCTGCTGTGATTGTTTTGGTACACACATGGATTCTTCCCTTTTTTACTCTATTGACTTGGGGATATATAGATATAGATATATAGGGAAGATAGGGGGCTAGGAAAGGAAAAGTAATTTTAAGCACCTATGTGCCAGGCCTGAGTTAAGCGCTTTACAAATACTGCATTTGTCATATAACATCAAGATGGCATAATGGAGTCAAGGAGACCTGAATTTTAATCCTATTTCAGACACCGAAGACATAGACAAATTACTTAACTATGCTCAGCCTCAGTTTCCTCATCTGTAAGATGGAGATAATAACATCTGTTTTTCAGGGTTGTTGTTAGGATTGGATGAGATAACATGCAAAATGCTTTGCAAACCTTAAAGAGCTTTATAAATGCTAGCATTTTATAATTGAGTTGTATCGTTTGCTTGTAGGATATGCAAAATTTAGTGATTTTGGGATGTAGTTCCAATTTGTTTTCCAGAATGGTTGGAACAATTCACAGCTCCCTCAGCAGTGCCCAAATGTGCCTGTTCTACATCCCTTCCAGGAACTATCATTTTCCTTTTTTGTCATCTTTGCCAATTTGATGCTTGTAAAGCGGGTGCTCAGAGCTGCTTTAATTTCTGTTTCTTTTATTAGTGATTTGTATATATTTATATTGTTATTGCAAACTAGCTTTTGAAGACTGCTTGTACATGTCCTTTGTCCCTTTATCTCTTGGGAATGACATTTGTTTTTATGCATTGGAGTCATTTCTATAAAATATTTTGGATATCAGAAACATACCGCAAAGATTTTTTCCTAGTTAATGGTTTCTGTACTAAATTTAATTTTATTGATTAAATTTGTGCAAAAGCTTTTGAATTTTTAGTTGTCAAAATGATCCATTTGATCTCTTGTGATAACTTGCTTAGTCGAGAACTCTTCTACTATTCACATATTGGAAAGATATTTTCTTCTCTCCTCAGATTCGTTTATGATAACGACCTTTTATTATCTAGATCACATCAGTTTGGAGCTTATTGTGGTGTATGGTGTAAGACAGGTGTCACTCACAGAGACGCTTCATAGTACAACACAGATAATGTTAATTTGTGGTTTTCTAAGTCAGTATGCATTTGTGTTCGCTGATCAACTTTTCTATTTTTTTAATCATCAATAAATTGTTTTTGATTACTGTTTTGTACTATAGTTATTTGAGATAGTGATCTGTGGTGTTCTCTGTTTTGTCTCATCCTGGTCTAGATAGCATTACTATTTTTATATCATACAAGGAATTTACCAGGATCGCTTTTTTTATTGCTGCCAAGTCTTGTGTGATCCTTACTATGGTTCTTTGCTAATTGAAATCTTTGTGGGTTTTTTTTTTTTGGAAGGGGAGGGCAAGGCACTTGTGTCTGAGGCATCTTTTGAACTCAGGTCCTCCTGACTCCAGGCCTGGTGCTCTTTTTCACTGTACCACCTAGCTGCCCCTACTTGAATTCTTACTTTGGTTGCATGAACAAAGGTTTTTGTGTTTTTTTTTAACCTGGGATTTTTGAATTTCAGCTGTTATTCTTGGGAATTTTTATTTTGAGGATTCCTTTAGAAGGTGACAGTTTGTTTCTGATTTTATTTTGCCCCGTTTCTAGTAAATCTTGGCAGTTTTCATTTGTTTTCTTGAAGTGTGTGTGTGTGTGTGTGTGTTTCAGAGAGTTTCATTATTCTTGGATTCTTTTTTTTAACATGTATTCCCTTTTTTGCATGGATATCTTAGATTTGTTTTAGTTTTTCAATCTTTTAATTTGGTATGTTTCTTTTCTCACGTATCATCAAGTTGTTTTATTTCAATTTTTAGGTTGTTCTCGACTTGGATAAGGTTTTCCACTTTCATTTTTAGCCTATTCTTCAAATTCCTTCCTCCAGAGCTCTTACTTTTCTTCAAAAATTTCATTTAAAAAAACTTATTCCTTCTGGATGCTTCTGTAGTCGTTGTGGACAGGCTTTTTTTTTTTTCTTGATGGTCTATTTTTTTTCCTGGATTTACCTTCTTGGAAGTCTCTTATCCCACAATTTTTTTTTGGATGTTTACTTATATTGCCAGATTCTGATCCTTGTATGACTTTTTACGTCAGGACCAATCTCCATACTGTAGGTTAGGGTAGTTAGACCCTCTTTGGTCCTGATCTGGATTTGTTAGTCTCCTCTCAACTAGTTTCCACCTCCTGTATGTGTCTGTGCTCAGAGCAGCTTAGAGATCAATGGTCTACTATCCCTGTTTGAGGTGCTGTCACAGACTTCTGGCCTGTTCACTCCAAACTTGTCCTGACTTTCTTGGTGAGACACTTTTTAGTGTTTTCAGTTTATTTTGTTCAGTCTTGGGCCAAATGAAGTAGCCTACTGATTCTTCTCTTTGGATTTGTAAATTATTTGTTTTGGTGTATCTAGCTTCTTGCTGAAGGAGAGCTGAGCTTTTCTATGACTTCCCATTGCCATATTTCTGAACTCCAAACTTGGAACTCTATGTGCCTTTTCATTTGCTCCCCCCCCCACCCCCACATTTAGGGTTGAGGAGATTTATGGAATAAAATCTCATCTACCTTTTTTTAGAGAATAAAGTGTCTTTCTTTTAAAATATATATTTGAAAGTTTAAGCCTTTTCTAAGTTTAAGCCGTGTGTATTTTTTTTAATGAAAGAAAGCTGCAGATATCAGTGATTTCCTGGGAATGCCTTTCTTTTACCCCCAAAGTTTAGATATGAGGTACACATTTAAAAATATTTAGGGCTAGTGAATTAAAAACAGACAAAACTCCCAAATCATTTTAAACCCTAACGTCTGCAAAGCACCATGCTAAGGAGAGTAGAAATAGAAAAGCAAGACCATTTCTGTTTTTCGAACTCACCACATTCTAGTTGGGGGGAACAATGTGTAGGTAGGTATAAGAGATTTCAACTTCAAGTGGGATGTAATTGGCCCTATTGTCCATAGGCTCCAGTGGCAAGACAAAGACAGTGTTAATGTATCTTTAATGTTATTTCTATCAAAGTGCCTCCCTGTTTCAGCTAAGTTGGATTAAGTGCTTCATGGGCTAGAACTGTTTGGCATGGGAATGGCTGGCCCTTTTGTTTCATATGGTTGCCTGGCATAGACTTTCTTAAGAAGATGCTAGAGTGAATAAATTCAGTGTTAACGCTTTTAAAAAGAAATGTAGGGATTTGAGAGAGAAGTAATCAAATGGAAGCTTGTAGAAGCACAATTTAGTGTGGCAAGAAACGCCTGGGAGTACTAAAATTTTTGAAATGCGTGAATTAGTGAATGACTTTATGGTTAATGAAATACAAACAAACTCTTAATGCCTTCTTGAACTAACTGTCCAATGGCATATGAAACCCATAGTAAAAAAATTTTAATTTTGGATTATGCAGCATTTGGGGAAAAATTTAATATTGCTATCCAAGGTTTCTTTTTATGTCTGTCTTTTTTTGAATTGACTTAGCCAAATGCTATGTGTCTATTTCTTCTCAATTTTTTTCTTACCAATATCATATAGTATAGAACTTCAGTATTAAACTAGACATTGTTGGAGCATTGGACTCCAGCTGATCAGGAATTGTTTTTCCTATTATTCTTCTTGGAAACTTCCCAGCTCCATTCCAGTCATTTTTATCTGTGGAATAGCCAGTTTATTCCAGTTGCCAGATGAAAATTGGTAGTCTGGTAGGTTAATTTTTTGATCTCTGGCATTGTGCCACTCACATATTCTTTGTTTCAGGTTACATATCTATGTAATTCTTACATTTTTTATCTTTTTAGCTGGAGAGTTGAGGCATTCATATTGGCATGTACACATAACTTGTTGCTGCAGTCTAATATAATTGCCGTTTCTGGCTCCTGCAGCTGTTGCTTTTTTTAGATTGAGACACATAGGTGGATCTAGAGCTTAGAGATAGTGCTTTTTCCTGTTACATATAGTGCTTCTTGTTCAGGTGAAAAAATTGGATTTTATTTTATTTATTATCTTCTGAATTTACTCAAAATTATTTGAAAAGAAAAAACTGAATGCTGAATCATTTTGAGACACAAAATTACTCGTTTTATCATTTTTTTTATCTATTACAGAATGCTTTAAGACAGTATTGTGGATTTATACAGATTACATCTTTTTAATCTTTACTGCTCTTTCATTTCAGTAGAAATAATCCACTGGAAGAAATGGGTCGTTCCAACTCGAGATCACATTCTTCAAGGTCAAAGTCCAGATCACAATCTAGTTCCAGATCAAGGTCCAGATCACATTCTAGAAAGAAGAGATACAGGTGAATTCATCAATTGGAATCTTTGCAGTTCCCCATTTGTTGTCTTAATTCATTGCTTTTAGATTTTTATCAATTCATGGTCATATACATATACTTTGGTAGAAACAACATAGTTTTCACATTGCATTTTATTCTTTTCATTATTTTTTAAGTCTTACTCATTACACCTTCATTTCTTCTTAAACTTTTTAGTTTCCTTTCTTAACATTGACTGTGTAGAAATTAGACTTTCCTGTTTACCAGTAATAAGTTTTTATCTAGGTTTAACTTTTTAAATAAAAATAGATTTTTCTTAATATAGTTTTATTGAACAGAATCAGAAGGAAAAGAAAAAAGTATTAGGCTGATGTTTCCAGTTTTGTTTTTACAAAAGATATTATTTGTCTTAACTTTAATTCCATAATTGTTATATTTAATGAGAAACATCCAGAATGCTAAAATGATGTATTTTCCATTCACATTACATTAATCGTTTTTTTTTCAATTTTAGTTCTAGGTCCCGTTCCAGGACATATTCACGGTCTCGCAGTAGAGATCGTGTTTATTCTAGAGATTATCGTCGAGATTACAGAAATAATAGAGGAATGAGAAGGCCTTATGGGTACAGAGGAAGGGGTAGAGGGTATTATCAAGGAGGTGGTGGTAGATATCATCGAGGTGGCTATAGACCTGTCTGGAATAGAAGACACTCACGGAGCCCTAGACGGGGTCGTTCACGTTCCAGGAGTCCAAAACGAAGATCCGTGTCTTCTCAGAGATCTAGAAGCCGATCTCGCCGGTCTTACAGATCTTCCAGGTCTCCAAGGTCATCTTCATCTCGCTCATCTTCCCCATATAGCAAATCACCTGTCTCTTCAAAAAGACGAGGGTCTCTTGAAAAGCAGACCAAAAAAACTGAAGGGGCTCCCCAAGAAGATAGCCCTTTGAAAAACAAATCACAGGATGAACAGAAAGACACATTTGAACATGACCCCTCTGAACCCATTGATGATTTTAATAAATCATCAGCAGCATCTGGTGACATTTGGCCTGGTCTTTCAGCATATGATAATAGCCCAAGATCACCCCATAGCCCTTCTCCTATTGCTACACCACCTAGTCAGAGTTCATCTTGTTCAGATGCTCCCATGCTGAGCACAGCCCATTCTGCAAAAAATACTCCTTCTCAGCATTCACATTCCATTCAGCATAGTCCTGAGAGGTCTGGATCTGGTTCCCTTGGAAATGGTTCTAGTCGCTACAGCCCATCTCAGAATAGTCCAATTCATCATATACCTTCACGAAGAAGCCCTGCAAAGACAATCCCACCACAGAATGTTCCAAGGGAAGAAACTAGAATACGTTCTTCATTTTATCCTGATGGTGGAGATCAGGAAACTGCAAAGACTGGAAAGTTTTTAAAAAGGTAAGGGAGAACCACATTATGGATAATTCTTGTTTAAAAAGTGTTACTCATTTCATCTTTTAAATTCTGTTTGGCTGTGTAAGTTGGAGAATCAGGGTTACACAAATTTTAAGTTTAGCCTGGTCATGGTAAAACCTTACTTTGTACTTTTTCTCATAATATACTCTCAAATTTTTTTTTTTAATTTTTGGAGTATTGGAGAGTGAGCTGAATCTGAGGATAAACATATTTGTACTCCTTTTTGAATTCTATTTTCAGACCTTCTTGGCATAGTTATATGTAAAAAACTAAGAAAGGTTAGAAAGTTGAACTGTTGATTAATTTCTGAAGTTTTAATTTTAACCAACAGAAGTTAATTATGTAAATTTCAGGCATTTTGACCCTAAGTAATGTTGAATTATGTAAAATGTTGTTCTGGGTTAGCATAATCTGCCTGCCTGCCTTGTAAGAGGTTTGATTTTTTCCAACCGATTTTCATAATCACAGTATTTTAATACAGAGCTTAAAATATGAGTTCTCTGTGTTTTGTTAAATAGCTTTTAATTTCAAGTGTTTTACACACTTGCTGAGGAAACTTACTGAACATGTACTTTTATTGGAATGCTTTTCATTTTTTTTAACGTTAGGAAATTAAATAGGCGTATTGTTTACATTGTCACCACAATTTTGTTTGCTCAATGGTTATGATAATTCCTATTTATGAATATGCCAAGAGTCTTTTTTCCTAGAGCAAAGTATATTTGTAAATTTGGAAGCATTTTGTGGTTGGAGTGAAGGTTATGATAAGTAATTCATATTTTTGCTGTTTATTTACTGAACTTGTGTAAAACTATTAGTGTTGAAAGTAATTTGCTAAGGACTAATTAAGTGAAATAGTCCGATTCTTTTGGAAGGTGGTTTTAAACAAAAAGTAAATTTATGCAAACATTTCATTTCTAAGAAATAGTTCCAAGTTAGCAATTGAAAAAGTAGCTTTGTGAGTTGTAGAAATTATTTCTGAAGCTCTGTAGAAACGTGAATTTGGCGTACAGAATTATGGACTGTGGCATTAATTAGGAAGAGCTTTTGAGATTTTTACTTTTGTTAAATTCTAGGGTCTTATTACTTAATTTCATATAGCTTTTAAAAGTAGCTTTATGAAGTGCCACCTATATACACTTAATGCTTTGCAAAAGCAGAATGTCAAATAGAAACTTTTTCAGTGTGAAATTTATTCCTTCCTGTGATGTTGGGCAACACATTAATTATAAAAGTGAATGACAATGAATGCAATCCAGAGTTACCATCCTCTTCTTTGCTATTTACAGGTACACAGATGAAGAGTCTAGAGTATACCTGCTTGATAGGGGTAATACCAGGGAGAAAGAGGCCCCAAAGGAGAAAGGAACAGAAAAAGGGAGGGCAGAGGGAGAATGGGAGGATCAGGAAGCTTTAGATTATTTCAGTGATAAAGAGTCTGGAAAACGAAAGTTTAATGATTCAGAAGGGGATGACACAGAGGAGACAGAGGATTATAGACAGTTCAGGAAGTCTGTCCTGGCAGATCAGGGTAAAAATTTTGCTACTGCATCTCACCGGAATGCTGAGGAGGAAGGAGCCAAGTACAAATCTAAAGTTTCACTCAAGGGCAATAGAGAAAGTGACGGATTTAGAGAAGAGAAAAATTATAAACTTAAAGAGACTGGATATGTAGTGGAAAGGCCTAGCACTACAAAAGATAAGCACAAGGAAGACGACAAAAGTTCTGAGAAAATAATGGTGAAGAAAGAAACTCAGTCACCTGAGCAGGTAAAGTCTGAAAAGCTCAAAGAACTCTTTGATTACAGTCCCCCTCTACACAAGAATCTGGAGGCGAGAGAAAAGTCTACCTTCAGAGAGGAGAGCCCACTTAGGATCAAAATGATAGCCAGTGATTCCCATCGCCCTGAAGTCAAACTCAAAATGGCACCTGTACCTCTTGATGATTCCAACAGGTAAATGATCTGACAGAGGTGTTCAGTAAACCTTGTGGATATGTGAATAATGATTGTTAATCTTGTTTTTTTTCCCTGATAATGTTTCTCTCCATGATATTCAAACCAATGGTATTTTTTCTTTTGTGTGTGTGTTTTTGTTATTGACATACTCTAGACCTGCTTCCTTGACTAAAGACAGGCTGCTTGCTAGTACACTTGTCCATTCTGTCAAGAAGGAACAAGAATTCCGGTCCATCTTTGACCACATTAAGTTGCCACAGGCCAGCAAAAGCACTTCAGAGTCATTTATTCAGCACATTGTGTCCTTGGTTCATCATGTTAAAGGTAAGTTTAGGTTGTATAATTGTTAACTGAAAATAAAAAAATTAGGAAAAATGAACAGAAACATAATCTGAACTAACTGAAACTAAACAGTCTTCGGGGAAATTCTTTTTCTAATCTTAGTGCTTTGTATGACAAACCCCTGAAGTATTTAATAAAAATGTGACTTAAGTTTTAGGTAAGTTAACAAAGAAAACCTATCCCTAGAAATAAACTTTATGATAAAATGAGAAAATTTGTTTATTAAAATGAAACTTAATAAAATATTTGAGCCCTGCCTAATTAGGCATTTTGAAATTTAAAACTTTTGCATTATAAACTTAGTTTTATCCATTGAATAGACAATATAGAGATCATTTTTATCTCATTCGTTTTAGTGGTGCTGTTGGTAGATATGAGAGCTAATTAGAATAAAGTTTCATTCTTCACCTGCATTACTTGCCTATAATATATGCATGCATTACTGCATGTCTTTACTTTGTTTGATTATGTGGTACTCAAGGTTTTATGATATAAACTTGGCAGCATTTTTTGTTCATATATCTAGAAAATATTTTGAAAGTTCTAAGTGAACGTAGATTATTGTACAATATTATACAACTGCTACATTGTTGTGCTGTTGTATAGTACTCCTGTACTAGGGAGACAGTACTGTAATTAAATAATTTTAATAAATTCAACTTCCCAATTTTAATAGTTTATTTGAAGCCAAGTGAAATGGTGGATTTTAACTACCCTGTTTTTATGCTGCTTAATTTGTGGTTGTAGCTTTTATGAAATAGTGAATAAACCAAAAAGTACGCATACGTATATTGTCGTGCATGATACTTAAGAAGGGGAAAATCTAATCCATTTAAAAGGATATAAACTAAAAGGAGATTAGGCAATTGTCAGTTTTTATATGTAAGAAACATAAGATTCTAAATATTTTGGAGTGCCTATGTTTTCATCAGTATGTAATGTTAGTTTGAAAGGTTTTAAAGCTGTTCAGAAGTTTTGGGGCATTACTTTTTAGGTAGCTGCATCAGTTGTCGGCAGCTTAACTGAAATTTTTTTTCCCCAGAATACTTCCTGGCTGGTTAGTATTGAAACCAACTCCCTTTTTTCTTTTTTTGAAGAATCTTTCGACTTCTGGTAACTCTACTAGCCTAAATTTGCCATCCATAATTTATTACGTGCCAATATTCAAATTTCATCTGGTGGATAGACTACTGAATTTCTCTTGAAATGTAGTTTTATCACTGTAATAAGTAACCAAAGGCAAACATTTTAGCCTTTCGCAGTGTAAACTAGGTTTGAGAACCAGTTTGTGGCCAAATTATTAACGTACATGAAACATTAGAATTATGGTTTCTTTTTTTCTCCTTCCTTTTTTCTCCTTTTTTGGCCTTTCTCGATATTTCAGGATTAAATACTGAATTTTGAGATCAGATTTTAGTAAATTTTCTCCTTTTTCATTTTCTTTTTCTTTTTTTTTAAACTGTAGTTATGTTTCATTATTGGTATTGTGCAACCGATCTGAACAGCTCTTTCTTCATATAGAGCTGAAAATGCCCAGTGATGTTTTCTTTTTCATTGTAACTAGGTCCTGGAATATGTTTTGAAATGGCAAAATCCATGTTTCAAAGTAAAATAGCTGTTGAAAGATACAGATGCAAAAACAGGCAAAGTTGAATCTTCTGTCTTCCTGGCAAAAATGGCATAAAAACTGAGTTGCTAGCTCAAATTCCTGGGTTTCATGGAATTATGATTGAGGCACTACCCTTGTAGTGGCCGTTTCAAGTTTTAATGATTGGTTATGAGACATGTGCTGGATATTGGGCGGTAAGTTGACACAGATGTATGTTGACCTGTTAAGCAGATAGCTTGCTTCATATGTAACATTTCATAGTTCATGACTTTTTGCGTCTTTCTAGTTTACATTTAAAACACATTTGTTGAGCTGGACTTTAAAAACAAGAAAGTTACTGTTACTGATTTTTAAAAATTGTTTAAAGAAAAGCAAGGAAAAAATCAGTTATCAAATATGCTGTCAGGTTTGCCAAGATGCCAGATGTTTTTTTAAAAAAAATATATCAGTAAAAGGGTGTTTTTTTTCCCCCCCGGTTAGAACTGGCAGTGTAAAGACATTTTCTACACATAATTTGTCATAATTCTTAATGCAGAAATTATAGCTTGTTGTAGTAAAACATTTGTAGTCATTTCAATATTGCACTAATTCAGAATATTCTCTTTGTTTCCTCCAATTAATGACTTGAAACTATATATGGGCCAAGGTATAGAGATGCCCATAGACTATTGTTCTTTTATTCTATTTAAGGAAAGGGTACGTCAGTGAAATGGGAAAAGAAATTCTTGACTTAATCCTACAATTACTGTGTTTGGCTTATAGGAAGTATTGATAGGGCATATTTTTGACGTAACTTGCAGTGGTTGTGCTCTGTTACTGTCATTACAAATTGAGGTACAAGAATTAAGGGAACAGGGAGGGAATTCTTTGTAATACTTGTATTTCTCCTGCTAGGTTTCTTGAGTATTTTATTTACTTTTTCACCTGCTACATCCCCTTCTGTCAGGAATGGAAATGCTTGTGAATGTAGAAATAACTAACCAAGTAGTATTTCTCCTAACCAACAGAGCAATACTTCAAATCAGCTGCAATGACCCTAAATGAAAGGTTCACCTCATATCAGAAGGCTACCGAAGAACATTGCACCCGCCAAAAAAGCCCAGAAATACACAGGTATGTGGCATTGTTTAAGCACTACATAAAGATAACTTCATTTGGAAAGTATGAGTTTTGAAAATTATGACACTTGTGCATTGGTTTTTGGGACCATTCCTATACTTTCAAGTTCTACAGTTTTGTTTTCAGATATGTAAAACACAATTTTTTTTTTCCATTTTATTCTCTAAAGACTTAGCTTTGTATGTATGTGAAATTTGCCAGAATTTCTCATTGAACATTCTAAGAAAGGCAAATTTCTAACAGTCTGGTTTTGACTGAGATTAGGACATATCAGTGCTAAATATTACTCTTTTCCTTACTAGTAGCTCGTTTTGGAGGAACTGCTGAGTGATTTATTTTGGGAAGTACTTTTGATAAACTCTTCCTCACTTAAAAACATTTTGTAAGATTTTGAGTTCCATCTTCCTCAATTTTTGCATAGCAATTCAAATTGTAATAAATGTGTTGTTAAAAGACATTGTGAAACAAGATATAAAAATCTCAGTTGCATATAGGAACTGTATCATTAGACCTTATCCTATAAAATAGATAGCTTTTGTAGAATTCTGTATATATTCTGTAGATAAGGCTGAAAACACCCATGAGTTCTTACTTAAAGTTCTTTACTTAGAATTATTTGTGAATAATCTTTTAAGAAATCATCATTTTAATTTTCCATTAACGATTGAATAACGGCTGATTATAAATGAGAAGGGTAGAGACTTATTACTTAAGAGGCAGTGAAAATGGCAATTGATAGCTTTATGGTAAGGGAATAGACACAAATATTTTTAAAAAGATAAGGAATGGTAAAAGTCACAATATTTTTAGGGTAAAGATGTAGATGGCTGAACATTTCCCCTAGTTTCCAAATAACTATTATAACAGCAGTTGATGTTTATAATGCTAACACCAAATATTAAGGTCTTAAGCTGTACTGAGATTATCCTGTTTATGGAGGCAAGGCCATGTGAAATTTTCTTTTTAAAATAAGCTTTCCATTGAAATTTTTTTAAGGTTTTGTGCTTAAAGGAACAGGGTTCAATTGTCTAGAAAGTTTCCTCTTATGGAATGCTTTATTCCCCAGTGGTGGCAGATAGGAATGTATTATAATATGTAAGATCAATTTATTACAACTATGGTAATTTCATTACTTTGCTAAGTCATTTTACTGGTTTCAAAAAATCCTACATTTTCTCTTTTACCAGAATAGGCAATATGTAGCCACAATGATAACAAATACACTTAATTTTAATTTACATTAAGGAGAATTGACATCTCTCCGAGTGCTCTGAGGAAGCATACCCGCTTATCAGGAGAAGAGAGAGTTTTTAAAGAAGAAAATCAAAAGGTATGGTCTTGATGACTATTTCATATTAAGTTTAATCTCTTGATAATCTTGCATTTAAATTTCGTCTAAATGGCAAGCAAAATATGTTAGTCATAGATTTCTTCCTGTTTATAATTTTGAGGAATGTCTGGTAAATATGTAGATATTTATGAAAAATGTAAAAAGATACAGTTTTAGCCTTAAAATAACATAGTCTGACGTAGACATAATGATATACTCAACAGGTGTACTTTTTTCTAAGGAGTTAGTTTTGAGGAAGAAGATATGTGTATGATAAGGTATGTTTCTAAGTTTACAAAGGCAGTTAAAACTTAGAATATAAAGGGAAGAAAAGGTAAAGATTAATAATTAGATTGTGATGGTAATCAGAACTTTGATCTTTTTGGTCTGGATTTGTGTTTTAATTGGTGTAGATTTAGTGCTCAGTGAGGAAACTCTATCAAAATAGATTGGCAACTGTGCTGCAATTTGTAATTTGAGGGTTGCAAGGACACCGAGACCTTAAGGGACTTGTTCAGGAAGCCATAAGCCAGTCTTTGTGAAATGTAAGACTTAGCCCAGGTATTCCTTATTATGGCTATTACTGTGCCACACTGACTCATGAAACAGGCAGAGGCAATAGAATTATGCCTTAATTTTCAAGCAACTGACTTGGTATTGTCCTATATGTAAAAGTGGCCAGCCTAGGAAAACAAAGAGCATGTTCCTTTTTTATTGGGTGGCTAGTAATGGCCTTTTGTGAATTGTCTGAGAACCTAACCACCATTTTTTAATACTATTGTCATATGAGAGTTTGTTTTGAGTTCCAAGCATCTGAATTACAAATGAACCCTTAGAATATAAGCCTTTTTGAAGTAAGCAACAGAAAATCTACATGTTGGAAAAATAAGGGCTAACCTGTAAATTTGTGAGAAGTTGGTGCAACAAAGTAAGCATGAAACCAAGTGGCAAAATGAAAGATAATTTTACCTTCTCTGCTTATTTAAACCCATTTTCATTTTACTTCAGAGCCAGATGTGGTTTTGAAGAGTAGAGTTATGGTAGAAATGTGGCAAAGGGTTGAGCTAACCTGAAATGCATTTCTTCTTTCTCAGGTTATGAATTTTCATGCTGTAAATTGCTTAATAGGGCATGACATTAGTAATATCCACTAAAGACTTACATTTGGCCTCCTCGTGCTCTATAAGATACTCTGGATTCTTGGAAGTCTTTCCCATCAGTGACATTTCTGACAGGCACTACTAAGCTGAAAAAGACATTGTTAGTTTGGGCCTAATGATGCTGTGATTTGAGGACCAGCCTCATAAGTTTGGCCACAAGGTGACCCTGTTTTGGCCAAAAAACTGCTAAAATCATCACTAGTTTATGTGGAAGTTTGTGTTGCTGGCAGGGAAGAAACCATATTGATGAAATCACAAATCCTTGAAGGATGGAAGACAGTAACCTCTGTTGACAGATTTCAAGTGCCTGCAATAGACTTTTATTGGGTTGAGAAGTTACTAAATTTGACCACTTTTGTGTGTGGGTTGGGAACATGTGGTACAATATTTTAATGGGTCTTTGCTGTATTTTGACATTTTGGGGTAACTGATTTTCCTTTAGTGGTTTTTGTTACAGATGTTGGAAGTTAGTGGTAACCATGATGAATTTTGTACATATATGTGTGCAGATGCATGACTGAGTAATGGCATGTGTGTATTGATTTATTTATACATTTGTGGGGAGGGTAAGGATGTAAAAATTCATTTAACCAGAAAGGTAGAGGTATTCCCCTCATTCTGTTCATTGTGTTTTGAAGTTCCTAGGGATAATGAGAACTGTAAAAGTTTGGGGGAAACATTAGTATTGTGAGGTCAAGGACTATGTCTAATTCTTTTTTGTATCTTCCACAGCACCTAGCACAGTGTCTTGAACGTAGTAGGCAGTCAATAAATATTTGTTGACTGAATGAGTGAATGGATCATTTAAGATCCTGTGCTGGAAACTTAAAAGCAGTGATATTCAGACTGTGATACTCAAGCTTCATTTAGCTCTTTCAGTCAGGTACAACCTATCTTTTCTGTAGTTAGAACATTATTTTAAACACACTCTAATTGGATGTACAGTAGCTTTGTGACTTTTTTGTTTAATGGCAAAGGCAAAAGTGGTTCCAGAGTCATCTAACTGTGAGTACCACTGCTTTAAAGATGTTGACGTGATGTTGCAGGTCATAAGAAGCATCTGGAAGACATTGCATTATAACCGCTCTCTTTACCTCTCTCTCTTTTCTTTCTTTCGTGGTGGGATTTTAATTTTAGTTTTGGTTCTTTGTATGGGGATGAAAAGATTAAAAGTAAGAGGCTTACTGTTTTTTTTTTCCTCCACTATTCTAGGAGTAAATATATACATCTTAATGGTTTGGAGTATTTTATATTTTTAGTAGTTTTTGTTCCCATCATTGATTACTATCAAGGATAACCATGTTGGTTTGCATCTTAGTGATTATATAATTCAACAATCCCACTCCCCACCCCCTATGCCTCCTTTCATCTTCCCAAATGTCTATCAGTTAAAAAAAAATCAATGGAATTGATTGCAATGAATGAAACTTCTTTAAATTAATACCTTTTGCAACATCTGAATTGAAAGGTAGATGATAGAATGTGGTCTAGGTTACTGAGTTCAGGCTTGGTGTTGACATTTCTGGCTTTGCCTCTCCTTTATTGCAGCCGATTTAATTATTCACTTATAATTACAGAGTGTCTCTTCTGTTACTGTTACTCATGAGGGTTGGTAAAATTAGTGTTTAGTGTGAGCAAGCCTAAGCCGCTGAGAACTTTTCTGGTATTTATATGGCTATTAAGTTCACAAAAGAAACAATTGTTCTATGGCCACAGATTGTACTAGCTACTCCAAAATATGTTGGTGGCACTCAAGGGGCAATCAATGATACAGTGTGTACAAATCTTCGTTGTTACAATTAAAAATAATTCTACACAGTATGCAACTGACAGCAAGGAATGTTTAAGAGACAACACATTTTATTTTTTAAAAGCTTATAACATTGACTGGAAAATTAACTTTTAGAATATGCCTCTCCTCTCCATTCATGTTGATATTTTCCCTTAAATTTTCAGGGAAATCATCTTCCTTAGGTACATACTTATAAAAATTTAACTAGCATAGAGTATATAGTATGTAAATTCCAGGTTAGATATGGGTAGATAGGTTGGCTATATTTTTCACCTTTGTATATATACATATATATGTAGTAAGTGCTTTATTTTACATTTGTGCCCTTCATAGGGAGATAAAAAATTAAGGTGTGATTCTGCCGATCTTCGACATGACATTGATCGTCGTAGAAAAGAAAGAAGTAAAGAACGGGGGGATTCCAAGGGCTCCAGGGAATCCAGTGGATCCAGAAAGCAAGAAAAAACTTCTAAAGATTACAAAGAGTACAAATCTTACAAAGATGACAGGTAATTGTTAAAATGACCTAAGTAGGTTTTAGCTTCTAATTAGCCTTTTGTAATTGTCAGCTTAATTGCTTTCAGTTTTCACTGTGTAATCGAATGTTTAAATTTAAACAATTAAAATTATTTGTTTTACAGCAAAAATGTATTTGTCTTTTACACGGCTTATGGTGGATGAGGACAAAAACTTTGGAATAGCAAGCTAACACTGAAAAAAAAAAATGACAAATTAATGTGTCCTATTATCCAGGCTACATCAGGAGGTTGGACTTCAATGCAGTGCATTTCTAGAAACAGTTTGTGTAAGAACTTTGGTTCGTTATGCTTGATTCCGCACTTTTTCAACTCATAACACCCAGAGTACAAGAATTTTAAAATGATGGCCAGAGGTTTTTTAACATGGGTGAGATGGGGGGAGGAAGTACTAATTTTTAAGAAGTATCAGTATGTACTAGTCTTTCTTAGTAATATTTCCATGGATACTGTGTAGCAGTGGTAAGAGTTACTGCAGGTATGAACCTTTTGGGTGTTTTGTTAGGATCATGTAAATCTGATCTCCATTACTGCCAAATGTTATTACATATACACACAGAAATACATATGCATATATTTATATGTTAACTAGCTAGTGAAATTAAAGTATTGTTTAGATTTTTTTTATTGCTATTCATTGGATCAATGTGTATTTTATTTGTGCTTCCTTTGACTGGTCTCTGTAGTATTAAACATTTTGTACTTCTACATGGTGCTACATAAGGACCATACCTTACCAACTGTTGATCATGAGTATGTAGACATTTCAGTTATGTTGAATTAGGTAGCTACTTTGAAACTTTGCCTATGTGGCATTCTTTCCTTACCCTGCTCTTGATTTCCTTTCCAAAAGAAAAGTAAATTAAAGGAAACAAGCTAATATTTGAAATTTTAAAGTACAGAAACTTGTTCTTATAGTTTGCTGCCTTCTGACTGGCTGGCTACAGTATGGTTTTTTTTTCCACTAACAAAATAAAATCAAAATGTGGAAGGAGAATGGAAACTGAAAAATGTATCCAAGTTTAACATGCAATTATTTCACTTTTGCATTATTTTTAATAGGCCAGAGCTTTAAAAAAAAACAAAACCCCAAAGATCTCCTATAGTTTTAAGATTCTACAGATTGTTCATCATTTTAAAAATAGCACACAGTATTTTTTCTATTTTTACAGTAAACATAAAAGCAGAGAGCAAGACCGTTCTCGATCTTCATCCTCTTCATCATCCTCTTCCTCAGCAAGCTCTCGAGAAGAAAAAGAAAGTAAGAAGGAAAGAGAAGAAGAGTTTAAAACCCACCATGAACCAAAAGAATATTCAGGCTTTACAGGAGTCAGCCGACCCAGAGGAACTTTTGTAAGTTTTGAAACACCGATGCTCTCAGAGAATTGTATTATGCATAGAGTGCTATCCTTCAGGAAAGTAATGGATCTCATCTATGATAGTAGATGTAATTGTTTATTATTCTTAAAGTTAATTCCATTGACAGTAGAAAACCTGACACTGGAAATACTGCTGTCAGTAGTATATCTTCAATAAGTGACCAGTAATTGTAACATATTTAGTGGCAGAGTAGAGATGGTGGACTTGGAGTCAGGGAAACCTGGGTCAAAGCCTACCTCTGATACGCAACTGTGACCATAGACAATTCGCGTTACTCCTTTGAGTATTTGCTATCTGGGTCCATGGAGGGAGTTCCCACATTGATGAAATCAGGTCTTTGGTTAAATGATGTAAAGTGGACAGTTTCCCTGGCTCTGGAAGTGATTGTGATTATTATACACATCTCCAAAGAAAAAGAACTTATGTTTTGAAGAAGCAGGGCCAGTTATTTTCCTTTGTGTGAAATTGATATTCCTGCCACTTCTGATTCTGATTCCTACTCTGTGTCAGAACTTCCCTGGTAAATGAGGGTGAATGAAGACCAGAGGTTGTAGAAGTACGAAGTCTTTGGCTTGTAGTAGATCAGAGGATTCATTTCATTTGGTGGCTCTACAGCAGTCTGTAAAGGAAGAAGAGTATTTTGTTTGTGAGAAAACAGAAACAACTGAATGTTTTTATACTTTGAGTATAGTTCTTGAAGTCTCCCTTTTTTTAAGTTTTTTTTTTCATTTATCTTGCGTATTTCCAACTTCTAGTGGGCAGAGTTTTTTCTGATCATAAAAATTTTATATTTTTACTCCTCATGGGCTTGAAAGAGGCAGGACAAATAATGCAGTGAAATGATGGTTTGCATGTAACTAAACAAGCTTTTGACTGCCTAACTAAACAACTTTGTTAATGTTAATCAGTTTCGAATTAGAGGCAGAGGAAGAGCCAGAGGAGTTTTTGCTGGGACAAATACTGGTCCAAACAACTCAAATACTACTTTTCAAAAGAGACCGAAGGAAGAGGAATGGGATCCAGAATATACCCCAAAGAGCAAGAAGTACTTCTTGGTGGGTGTTAGAAATCTGTGTGTTTGGTTTGCATTATTTTTTAAAGCATACTGGGTGAATAAATTTTAGTATAGGTATCCTTCATGTTAATAAAATTCCTAAATAAAATTTCACTGTAATATTTGTAACAAAAAATGTATTGCACATTTTTCGCTGATTTGCAGTGTAGATAGTTTTCTAGGGCTTTTAATCCCCTTGCTAATTGCCTGGTTCCACATTTTGTGTGTTCCAGTGTAGGGCAATGTAGTAGATGGGCAGCCATAATTAAGATGGACCATTATAACTTCTGTGTCGTTTATGTGTTTATTTGAATACTGCCGTCTTGGTGCAAAGTTGATCCTAAGACCGGCTTTACAATTTATGATAGCATTTTTTCTTAAGTAAAATAAACCCAAATGAAACATATACAGGATATTTTAAAATAGTTCATGGAGAGACCATTATTTTAGTACACGTGAATAGTTTAGTGGAAAATATTTATTGGGGAAAGAGATGATCCTAGGTAGACTCCTTGGCAAATCGACCTAGGCATTTCACTGGTATTGGTGATGAGAATCATTTGCTGAGGAAACACCTTTCCACAAAATGAATAAGGCAGGAGGGGAAAGGTTTGATTTGAAACAGAAGTAATGGCCTGGTGTAAGTTGAAATACCTTTAGTGTGACAAGTATGATTAAGGAGAGGAAAAAAAGTGCCATATTTTCAAGAAAACCAATCAAGCTTTGGGAAGTAGCATATTGTATAACTTGGACCATTTTAGCCCACTTTTCCCTTCTTTTCCAAGACTCAAAAAGAAACTATTTTAGAAAACATTTCTCTGAATATGTGAAAGTTAATAGATCACAATGGGGAAAATAGTATTCTACTTTTAACATTTTGCTTTATATACAGCTTTTTAAGGACTGCTCTTAGTCCTTAAAGGATATATGTATTACCCAGTTTCCCTGACATTAACTAATTTCGCTAGTGGGTGCTACAACAATATTCCTTTTAGATAAGTCACTTCTATTTGCGGGTGGTAGTAGTGGTAAAACATTTCACAAAATGTTCATGTTTATTTCTCTAGTTTAAGCATCACCAACAAACCTGAACTGAGTTAAACATAACAAACATTATGTTTGAGTTTGGAATCAGTCACTCTTCTACCTAGTATCTAAATAAAAATTAAGGTAACTCTTTTACTCAATATATTATGTGTTACAAAGTCTAAAAAAGATAATACCACCTCAGATTTAGAAAGAGCTTGCTTCAATAGTTTGGCACTGGTAGTGTTTAAAATATTCAAATTAAGTCAGATAACTTTTCCTTCCATATCACTTCCAGGTAAAATTGATACAGGCTATAGCTGTTCCTACCTCCAGAAGTAGGCATGTTGATATGAGCACAATTACATTGGTTTCTTGTCTACTTTTAGGTATAATTTTATGAATAAATAGTTTCATGAATAAATTGCACCTTCAGATTTTTGAGAGTTACAATTAAATGGAACAGCTTTTTTTTTATGTCTTTCTGACAATCAAGATTAAGACTTTTATGTCCTTAGAGTTTCCAATTTCGTAGTCCTCTATTAAGTACAGTAATTTTTAATGTATATTTTAGTGCATATTCATTGGTTTAGCTTGTTATTAGAGAACTTTGCAAATCACAAAGGACAAAAAAGGACTGTTTCAGTAATTAAGCTACCTGTAAATAGCAGGAACAGTTTTAAAAAAAACTGCCATTGTAGTGGTATTAATTTATATAAGAAGCAGCTAAATGTCTATTATAGCCTGACTTTATTTAGCCCAAACAAAAAATTTCAAGTCCACTATCTTTCTGTTTACTGATCAGATTCCAAAGTTGACCAAACTTGTGCTTTGATTTGCTGCAATTTATTAATAGTTTTGATTTTAGATATATATAAATTTGAATTTCATATTATGAAACTAAACTCAGCTCACTGCTTTGAACAGGATACAGTGATTCAAACAATTAGCTTTCTGAGTAGAACCTTAACTGGAAGGACTATTGGGAGGGGACAGGGGACTTAGAGCCTAGTAAATTATTTAATGGAAAAGATCTATAGCGTGATAGATTGTAAAAACATTTCATATCCCATTGGGTGGTTCTTACGGCACTTAGAAAGTTAAATGTTTAAAACTAGATCTGTAGTGTCAAAGTTTTTGGTATTGGCACCACTGAGGCAATAGTAGATAAACAACAGGCCTCAGAGCCAGGAGAACCTTGGTGTGTGACCCAGGACAAGTCACTGAATCTCTCTCTCCATCCTCCTTATAGGCAAACTCTCACACCACAGGTCTAATCTATATTCTGGTGATGTCATAATATTTTTTTCTGAAATTTCCCATAACACTTCACGGATGAAGGCAACTGTGATACCTTGGATTATAGATCGTTTAGAAGTGAAATTTTCATAACATCAGCTATATGAAAATGAAAAAGTTCACAACTGTTAAGGAGCATAGAATACTGAAGGGAAGCTGCTGCAGTCATCCCAGTGCTAGTTCTGTGGTGACAACTTAGCCCAATGGTGCTGTATAAATTATGGAGATTCTTGAAGGGGATAGAGGGAATTTTGAGTTTTATATGTTTTACCCTTTTAAAAGGGATTCATTCACAATGTGGTTAGGAGTGCTTTGTGCAAGAAAAGAGGGCTGGATAGAGTTGGCATGCCTAGGTTCTAATCTTCGTTATGGTCTTAATTAGGTTTTTGCCCCTGAACACATCATTTTAACCAGTTTGACCAGGTCAGGTGGTGTTAGCATTTTTTGTCATGGACCCCTTTGGTAGTTTGGTGAAACTTGTGCACCTCTTCTCACAATATTTTTAAATTCATAAAATACGTAAGATTACAAAGGAAAACAGTTAATGGTGAAATTGAATTGTCAAAATGTTTAAAAACAAAAACAATTCGTGGACCCTAGGTTGAGAGTCCCATGGTCTAGATGATCCTTAAGCTCCAGTTTAGTTCAAAGTTTAGTTCTTGGTCATGTATAGCCAGTGTGAGAACTTGAGGGTCAAAAGTTTGTTTGGCTTCTCTTATTTGAGGGAGGAGAGAGATTGTCAGGTTTGACACTCCCCTAAAGTTTTTGCTGCTTCTTTTCTCCTTGAAAACATGCTTTTAATCTGCTTTGAGGAGAGGATGTTTCCTTCTAATCCCCCATTTGGGGTCCTGAATATTAGCTCCATTTCCATTGCTTACAGAATCAAGGAGAGGAGTATACCTTGCCCTGTGGGCCTCAAGGAAATATCTTTCAAAACTGGACGCTTTGAGGAGGAGCTGAGGTTTAGGGGAGCATGCCCAAAAGTCTGCCGCCTTCCTCCTTCCAGGCACTTCCTTTCAAGTGTTAACTAGTTAATCTCTCTTCACCAACAATCTAGCAGTAACTATTCTCTCAACTGTCTCTCAGATTTGGTTGTCAATCTTCTTTGTTTTAATCTGCCCTCTCCCCCGGTATCTCCTGCCAGAAAACATTGATAGAAAACCATGGAATTAAAGACTTTAAATTGGGTTTGGGATTAGATTAAACTTGCATTATATTTAGTGGTCCAGTTTCAATTTGGCAAACTGTCTCAAAATTTTTTGTACCATAAACTCTGGAACTAATTCCTGGAATTAGTCAAACTAAATAATCTTAATATCCTGGAGTATATTCTTTTATAACTACTACATTTTACTACATTTTTACCTCTAAATAAAATTTATGAAGATATGTTTCTTATGAAGATTATATTTGATCTTTAACTGGCAAAGTATGACTAGGACATATTAGAATCTGGCTAATTAGATAACATGCTCAGATATCTTCAGTTTAATGTACATAGAGATATATCTTGAAATTTTCAAATGAAAGTATTAGTACTTAATAATCATTGAATGTTTAGAAGAACCCTTCAGTTTTATGAAGAAATACAGGTGGGCTAAAAATGGCCATAATTATGTAGATGTTACAAGGAGCCATGATTCTCCTTGTGGCTGGATTTCATTCATTTGGAATTATTTTCTTTCTCCTCCCATTCATTGTTTAGCAGTGGGTAACAGCTCATTTACTATTTGCACCTGTAATTTATAAAGAGAGAGCTGTATATAACCTCATTTATAGAATGCTTCAAAGTGGAGATGGTTTGACATAGAGCCATGATTCATATGATCGTGGTTAAGTATTGGAAATGTAGGAAATGTATGAAAAAATGGTAATCCTTGATAGAAAATTCTGTATGTTGAAAGACTTGTTGGCTTTAAAAGAAGGAATCCTTATAAGTTGGAAAATATAACATTTAGTTATGGGCCTGAAGTCTCCTCAATTTCAACAGGTCTACCTCACAAATTCACATGTTAAAAAAAAATACTGGAGACCTACTAACAAATCATACTTTCTAAACACCTACCTGATACATGTAAAAAGTTTTGAAATTAACACTTAGCTGATTATCAACATGCTTTAAGTTGGGCTAAAATGCTCAAAAGCATCTCATTGATTATTTTTAACATTTCTTTAGCATGACGACAGGGATGATGGTGTGGATTATTGGGCCAAAAGAGGAAGAGGCCGTGGTACTTTCCAACGTGGCAGAGGGCGGTTTAACTTCAAAAAATCAGGTAGCAGTCCAAAATGGACACATGACAAATACCAAGGGGATGGGATTGTTGAAGATGAAGAAGAGACCATGGAAAATAATGAAGAAAAGAAGGACAGACGCAAAGAAGAAAAGGTAGAAAATTCCAACTTGTCAGTGAATTGAAGAGCAGATTTCCTTCAGTGTGGGCTAGGAGGGTGACAATTTGCTAAAACTTACTAAATCTAATTTTGTAAACAGAGCTTGCTATGGTTTATATATGGTATGTAGTTCCCCCCTCTACCCTTCCCCAGCTCTGTTAATCTTCACTTTCTGTGTTTTTTTTTTATTATAGGAATAGTAAATCTGAAGTAAGATTGCAACTGAGAGCAGAACTTGCACCCACCATTTTTTTACGTGATTTTTTTGTTTTCAAAAACGAATGTAAGCATTTTACTTAAATTTTACTGTTTGCAAGTAGTCTGTAGAATTTTTGTTTTAAGTCTTTAAATATCTCAATAATAGTAGAGTGTATGTTGAAGATTGTACTGAAGCAAAGTAGAAAGTTGCTACGTACCATATTTGTAACTATCAACTTAAAAAAAAACCTTTTACTGTTTTTGTTATATGCATTGTAATTCTGCTTTGTCTATAAGATATGGTCAAGTACAACTCTGTGAAAGTTCTGATTTTTTCTTCCCCCGTTTGTCAGTGTTTTATTCCAAAGTAAACTTTAGCGCTATATACAAATCTCTGAACAGAAATTGTTTATACAAATTGTTAATTATTTTAACAATACACGGCTGTTAGCATCTTCCTTAAGTACACGTTACACTGTAGGGTGATCAGCCTTTGAAATGTACTACAGAACAAATTGTGTTGCTTTGGTGAACTAATAATAAGCAAGTTTAACACTACAGTGAATATTCTAAAAGGGGGAAATAGCATTTTTGCTCAGCCTAACAGTTGAGAAGTAGAAAAGGTAAGCACTTCTCATTATATACATGATATTAGATAGTTTGATGAAATGGTTTTCTGCTGAGAGCAAGGACTAAGTACAAATATAGGAAGGCTTTAGAGCCATTCCTCTTTTGCTTCAAAACTCACTGTTGGCACTCTTTGAGGACTGATTCATGGTCTTGGACAATCAGCTACTCTTTGAGGAACGAAATTGGTCTGGAACTAACAATGCTATAGTTCAAATTCCACCTAATTTGTACTAAGTTTGAAAACCCTTCAGTGCTCATGTGATATGGCTGATAGCTAGGATGGGGAAGACCCTACAGAAAAATTTTCACGCAGATGCTTGCAAAGCTGAAGTATTTAATGGAATGAAAATATTAATATTTTACGTGATTTAAAAAAGTGGAATGTCTTAGATTGAAAAAGATCGGCTACATATACATTAGGCAATAAGGGTAAACTATTCACTAGAAGTGTTTTCAATTATTTGTTTTTCAAATATCACCAATAAAAAGTTTTTGTCAGGAAGTTTGTTGCAGCATCGACCCAGCTTGCATTTGTTTCTGTTTTAGTTGCAGTTTGTAAAATGGCTTGATTATTTTCTTTTCTGGATTTTCTTCAGACAGATAATCTGGCAACCGTAATTGTCTTCTTCATTAGCATTTACAGCTTTAAAAGGAATAAAAATATGAAATAGTTAAAATGTTAATTCAAACCCTTATAATTGGGAAATAAAAAGGTTTTCCTTTTAAGAGTTGAGAAAACCAAAATAGCTATGCACAAGTATAAATACCGGTGCTTGCTATTACGGTTAAGGCTCTGAATATCTTAAAAATGAAATCCTTACTTCTCTTCTGCCCTCATTTGATCAATATATGAGTTTCTGGTACTCTGTCGGTTGCAGCAATAGCATTTGCTAAAAAGGTGGTTTAAAAATGAAGTGGGGTTGGGATGAGGGAAGAAAAGGTAAATATATTTGGAAAAGCAAAAGAAAATTTATGCATGCTTCCCCTGGACTAATTTGTCACCCTTAAATTGCTTTTTAAAACAAGGAAATACTTGTCAAAGCAAAAATGCACATCATTGCCATTACTCAGGAAGTAACTCAAGCTGAAGTACCATCTTATCAATGAGTTGATCATCTCCAAGCAAACAACACATTTTCTCAGACAATTTATTTGAACATATTTTCTACCCTTAGAAGGGACACTCACTATACGCTGCTGTACATTTTTGTCTTTCACTGAAGAAAATGAACGCTTTTCTGTGGCAGTAAGCAAGATGGGGCCCACAAGACCTTATAGTTAAAGGCTATCCTGGGAGCGAACATCACATCAGATTTTGAAAGCAGATACATTGCTATGTGTACAACAAATTTTTAAGTTGATTCCCTAATTAAGAGAGAAGAATCCCAGATGGGATGCAAATGCATGTCTTTTCAGAATCCAGGGTGAAGCACAGTGTGCATTTTTTTTTCAGTTCACAATTTAGCTTCATACTGACATGTACACCAAAGCTAAATTGCTCTTGTTAAGAAATTGTCTAATGTTTACAGTAGCAGGAAATATTAACCCTTTGGTACCTGCATTGACAGACTTCCTTTTGCCCAGAGAAGGGAAACAAAATGAACCAAAGGATGTTTCCAGGAAGGATTAAGAAAGCTGCTTAATCACAAGAAGGCCATGACTCAGTTCTTAGGTGTGTATACCTTCCAGCATCCTAGGAGTTTTACTTTTAAATGCAAAATATATTTTTTACAATATCAGACTGCTTTAAGGAGTCATTATTCCTTTTTGTCACAGTTTAAATCAGTGTTGGGCATTAATGTGAGAAAAGTCTTCCCCAGTAAAGATGGCTATATAAATGGTTAGATGACTCCATTCAGTGTGATGTATATTGCAATAGGGACCCTTGTAAATTGTCATATGCCAATAAAATGTCATAAGTGGTAATGTGTTATTGTTTGATTACCATAATTAAGAATAATTTTTTCCTCCTATCAGAGTAGTTTGTATGTCTTCTTTTTTGCATTAATTGCCTAAAAACAATAGTTGTATGCTGAGTTCTACTCCAAACATATGGAAGTGCTTTACTTTCTCAAATCTTGTGTCTATTAGTTGGCCTATGGCATTATCAGTAAAAGAACTCTACCAGATTTTTAGCCATTTGTGTCACTATTTTGAGAAAGTAAAATGTTGCGATAGAAATGCTTTTGTTTTTATTTAACTTTAAACCAACATTCATTGAATGTGTCTAGGTCTATGTGTCTAGGTGCTAGGAAAACAACGAAACAAGACAGGCTCTACTTCTCAAAGAGAGCTAGTCATTAGTGGTTTAAATAGTAAAAATCTATTTTGTCTAATTCTTTGCCAAAAAAAGGGTGGGGGAAGGAAGAGAAGGCTACTATTACCTCTGTGGTAGGATCTGATTTAACTTTTACAGTACATCTCCCAAGAACTATTTGAAATGTAAAGCTGGTGACCCCTTTGGTTTTCAACAAAGCTTCTTCATGTAGTCCTATGATCTAAGGAAAGTGGAAAATAAAGGGTAATGATGCAGATAGTAATTTCATTGGTTCCTTGATCTCATTGATGTGGGTACTTTATCAGTGCAAACTGCCATGCATCCTTCTCACCCTGTGTGAGTCCTAGAAAGAAGAAAATAAAATGGAGACCTTTCTTCCTTAGCAGGAAATTTTGAACAAAAATGAGAATTTTGCGTTCTACCATATGCTTTTCATTAGCCTACACATTGATCTGATGAAGTAGTTATAACAAGTCAATAATGCATTTTATACAGTATTGGCTGCTGGCCTACTTGCCAATTTTAATTGTCTCCCTGAAGGAAAAATATGATTTAACTTAGGCCCCAGCAACTAATGGCCTTTACCTTGTTATAGCCACAGACTACAGCCCATCCTTGGCCATCCAGCTTTGTAAACATATGCTACTGGTTGAAAGGAGAATATGAGAACAGCACAAATCCATCACCACTCCTGGAAAAACAACTCAGAGTACTCACCTCATTTTCTAGTCCTTGGATTTGAAGGGTAATAGTCTTTGCTGTCTTATTTGAATTAGTAAGGAAAGACTTTGTTTTAAACTTGTTTAGAAATTCTGGAGTATTTTTAAAGGAAACATTCATTGCATTTTGTATCTTTTTGGTAAGAAGCTGAGTATCACCAATATCACTTCTGCATAAAGAAAAAGGTTGTATGCTTTTTGTAGAGTTTTTTTTTAAGCTTTAGAGATGTTATGATTATCAAAATAGATTGTCTTGGTAGTCTTTGTATGACAGAAAACAATTCATTTCCGTTATGTGAAGGAAACCAAGTAAGCAAGGAACCAAAGTCAGGTACTGTGATCGAGACTGTTCCTTCGTCTACCTACATTTCTTGATTTCAGAAATGGAACATTATGCTAGTGCCTGGTGCTCATTATGAAAACTTGAATTTCATTCCAGAACTTAATGAAAGAAAATATTATACCCTAGGGTGGTAACTATACCTCAAGTTCAGTAATCTGGATTTTGTATAGATTATTTTTTTCCCAAACAATCTGCTTATCTTATCCCTATGTGAATCCAGAGAGTTTGGGTATTATAGTGGATGGTAAATATGGGATTAGAATTTGGGTCTCTAAGATTCCATCCTTGAACATACAAATCATTAAATAAATAATAATTAATTAATTAAATTAATTAAATAAATAATAATAAATAAATAATAAATTAATTAAACCAGAAGGAGAGAGGAGAGGGAGGGGAAGATCTATAGGCTGTGTCTGATAAAGAGGTAGTCTGAGTTCATGGCTAAAGGTTAGAAACTTGTTTCACAGCATTGGGTACCACAGTTCTTTAGTCTTAGACTTACTGCATACTCCATTCACCTTGTCTGGAAAATAGTTTTCCAGCCATAGGAAAAGACCAGTAAAAATCTTATCAAAACATGAGGAAAAAATAACTTCCATGCTTAGTTCTTTCTTGCTTTCAGGAGAAAGTACAAACTATGTTTGGCACTAAAATCCCTTCAGTTTGGCTGCAGCATACCTTTCCAAGATTATATTGCCTGTAATTGTCATGTACTCTCTTCCAGCCAAACTGGCCTATATACTTCCTGTTGCTGTCATCTCATTTCTGTCTCCCTGGCCCTCAATGTTCATGGAAGACTAGCTGCTTCCACCATCCCCCCTCCCCCCACTTTGTGCATTTCTTTAGAAAAAATAAAGGAAACTCCTGGTGAGTAAACTTTCTTTACCTTTGCAGATCACCTTCTTTGCAAACTTAGAATCTTGGGGTTGCCTGGGGCCATTGAGACATTGAGTGATTTGCCCTGATTTCTCACACAGCCAGCATGTTGGTCAGAATTTGAATCTAGATCTTCCTGGCTCAGAGGTCAGCTCTCTATCCCATATGTCATGCTGCTTCTCAGTATGTAGAAAATGGAACGAGGCATAATGTACATACAAATCTCCCCTCCACCCCACTAGAATGTAAGCTCATTGAGGGCAGAGACTTTAATTTTTGTCTTTATGTCCCAGTATTTAGGACTGTGCCTGGCACAGAGTAGGCATTTAATAAATGCCTGGTGAATGAATAGTGAGTTAGTAATGTCACTTCAGTTTTTGTATTTTTTTATAGAAAGTGAAAGGAATCAATTCAACTTTGATAAAATTTTATTGAGATTAAAGTTGGGGCCTTTAGCGTTTCTATATTCACTATCCAAAAAATGGGAATAGTCTTTGCTGAAGAATCACTTTGAAGCACTGAGCAAATCACTTGTTTGTACTGTAAAAGATGTCAGAGACAAAAAAAAAACCATAAAACTTGAGAATTCAATTTCAATTACATTTCATTTTTCTGAAACCGTATACCTGTACAATTCACCATGTTATACTGCCTCTTGATATCTGTGTCTGTGTGTGTGTACGTGTGTGTACGTGTACGTACACCTCAGCAAGGGTGGTGGTGAAACATTAAAGATTTAGGAATGGATGTCTTCATTTGATTTTAAAGTCCTTCAGTGAATGAAGAGGCAACCATAAAAATCTCAGCAAACTAAGGAAGGAGGTGTTTGGGATTAGTAATGGCAACTGATAAAAGTTTGATGATCTAAGTTCTACTTACTAGAAATCTTTGATACAAAATAAGGTATAAAAGAACATTTAGTTGAACTAGTAGGGAAAAAGTAGGTGGAATTACAAAGGGATTTACACAGGTATACTTCAGTATTCACTAGAAGAATCAATATAGCTGGAAGAGACTTAAGAAATAATTTTCAATTTTAAAAACATTTCATGCAAATTATTTTAATTTCTATCAATTTATGATATTCTCGTGTAAATTTGGATTTTTATGTTAGATATCCAAATGTAAGAAAATAGCTCTCATGTGGGGTATTTGATTTATAATCAAGTATTGTGTACAAGGTTATCTGGTTTTCCTTGTCAACTTTAGAATTTACTGAGTTTAGAATGAGAGAACAAGTTTTACAAGACAGTATGATACAAGTTTTATGAGAGGAAAGATTCAAAAGTTAGCCTCTTACCCCAGAGAATATAAAGGAATAATAATAATAGACGATAATAAAGTTGGTATTTGTATTGTAATTTAAGATTTGTAAAGTGCTTATATTCTCATTTGATCCTCACTGCAACTATGGAGTGATAGGTGCTATTGTCACTGTTTTGCAGATAAGGAAAGTGAGGCAAACAGCGTAAGTGTCTTTGCCCAGGGTCAACACAGCTAGTAAGTGTATGAGATGGGATTCAAACGATAGTATTCCCAAGTCCAAGTCCACTGTGGAACTTTTCGCATGCTGTTTTCTATGTTTTGTTTTTTTCTTTTATAGTGGACTACATCTTTATAGTAAGACAGCTGACATATACAATATAAGGTCCTTGAGTTCGTTGCTGTTGTGTTTGACTTAGTATAGCAAAATATAGGCTTGAATAGTTTACAGATAATTGACAAATGTAGAAAAACTTTAATAAAGAGTCCATAACAGACAAGAATTTTGTTCAAAATGCAGTGGATATTGAAAGTACAACGTGCCAGTTGAACATCAGTTGTTAATGACGTCAAGACCAGTGTAAAACAGGATTTTTAGTAAATATTCATCTGCTCTATAGTTTCATGAAAGCTGTTCCATATAAGGTTGGACCAAAGAATTTCATGTTAATGGTGACAGCCAAAAATTTCTTTCCACAGATGGCATACTAATTGCATCAAGCCTAGAACATTACAAAATTTTTTAGTAATGGGAAAAGTTGAACCATTGATACTAGAGAACAAAGTAAATGAAAAAAAGCACCCGTAATCCCTCATTCCAATAGTTAAATAATATCTCATTTGATCTTCCCAACAAGTTTATTAGAATGATACAGTAATGGTCCTCATTTTACGAATAAGGAAGCTGAGGGGAGTGGTTAAATGAATTTTACCAGGACTGTACAACTAGTGTCTGTTATCCAACCCAGGTGTTGAATTTACTGTATCACACTGCCTCTTGAGATGTGTGTGTGTGTGTGTGCGCGCGCGTTAGTATCATAATAAGCTGGGTTTAGCAGTGAATCAGAGTTGGAGATCGTCCTGGAATGCACTGAGGAAATAGCACAGGGCTTTCAATGATGGCAAACTGTTTACTGCCACATAAGTCTATCTCTTAGATTATATTGTGGTGATGCTATATTTTTATGAGTTCTTGTACCTAAAAAATTAAAAGATTCCTAGTGGATATAAGTGAAAATTTGGCATAAAATATATTATTGAGGCTATATAAATTAATGGCCAGAAATGTAGGTAGGCTGGTCAATGGTGTGAGGATAGATGGTAATTCTTATGGTACATTTACTACTTTAAGAGAACAATTAGGAAGGCATCTTGTAGATTATGGAGGATTTGTGGGAAAAGTGACAAGAATGGCACAAATTACAAAATCTCTTCATTGGAAGAGTCTTAGAATAAATTGATGGCAGCCACAATTTTTCATGTTTTATGTATTGCTGGATGACCAGATGTAACAATAATGTTGCATGCTATGGGGGTGTAAGACCACTAACACCAGCACAGAGGAGGGCTGCTAGCACAGGTTCTTTGATCTGCTTTTCTAGAGGAAAGCAACTTTAAAAGGGTCAACAATCTTTAATCAGACACACACACATTACATATATATATATATATATATATATGTACATATATATATCTATATAAAAAAGTCTGGACACATAGGCAAAAATGCATATTTTGAAATATTTGGAATATTAACAGACCTTAGCCCCTTTGACTTCTTTTTCTGGGGTATACTAAAGAAGAATGTGTACTCAATGAAAACCACAGATGCAACCCACTTGACTGAATGCGTAAAGAGTGAATGTACTAAAATTGATGGCATTGTGGAGTTATTGCATTGAGTTCACATGAATCTTGTAAAGTGCACCAACCTTTGTATCACAAGTGATGGAAATCATATCGAAGGTATTACTTTATTTAATAGGAAAATTAACAAGTGTTGAACATTTAATTTCTTGAAAATATGCATTTTTGCTTATGTGTCCAGACTTTAGCAGTGGGTGTGGGTGTGTGTGCGCGTGTGTATGCACGCCATTCACTTAGTTCAGGGGAAAAGTCAACACCCTGAACTTAAGAGCAAATAAAAACGGAAATTATGAGCAGAAATTATATAGACAGATGAAGTAACACAAATCAGCAGACAGGATTTCTGTCTGTTCATAGCAATATATACATAGTTACCAGAGAGACAGAGAAACACCAGCATCTGGGTTTTCAAAGATGGGGTTGGGGCAGTGATGGCACATCCCTACCCCTGAAATGTTTAAAAATTATAGTCAGTGTTTCTGCACTAATATATAAGAGAAATGTCCTGCCTTTCTGTATTTAATGCATTTTGGAAGGATTCCTCTTAAGTAATTCAGATGTCATAGGACAAGGATCCTAGATTTTAAGAACAGCAGCCTCTGAAGCTGCTGGTTACTTCATTTATTTGTAATATCTCGAGGTCTTTTTTTTTTTTGGAGGGGTGAAGGCAAGGGAATTGGGGTTAAGTGACTTGCCCAAGATCACACAGCTAGTAAGTTGTCAAGTGTCTGAGGTCTCATTGGAACCCAGGTCCTCTGGACTCCAGGGCCAGTGCTCTATTCAGTGTGCTATCTACTTGCCCCCCAGGTTCACTTTTGATCTTTGGGATAGGAGAATTACTCAAGGGGATGATTAAAGGGAGAATGAATGGTTATTAAGAAAATGAAAAAAATACGCCGATTTAAATTGAGTAACTTTTATTTCAAGAAGCTTAACTGTTGCCTAAACTCTGCATCCTTGTTCAAGTTTGACTCAAATAATTAAGAATCTTATACACTGACACTTTGAAATGACATGTTAGATATCTGAGCACATCAGAAGACTGCTAGTTTGAATATTTTTCTAAGCTGAAAAAAAATGGTAGATTTAGGATAATTAAAAGATATTTCTGCAGGCTTGTGCTTACAACAGTACAGTTCAGAATTATCTAAAGCATGTTTTGTGTTCTGAGACTTTCCTATGAAATCAGGGTTTTTTTTTCAAAGTAATCCAAGTGGAGACAGGCAAGAATATCTAATTTTCCCATAGGCATTATAAAATTAAGGGAGTATGAAAAAACTGAGGTATCACAGTAGAGCAGATAGTTTAGAAGACTTAGATCCTTGCTCTGCCACTGACGGTAGCTTTGTGTCCTCGGTGAGTTGCTCACTTACCTCATTGTCCCCAGGCAATCTGCATTAGTGAAAGGAGTTTCTCCTTTATGAGTTCTCTTTAGGAATGAAATCATTGGTCCAACTGATTCCCAGTCTCTCCACCTCACCCCCAAGATAATTCTTAACTATTGATCATTTAAAACAGCATGATCTTCATAAAATCACACAAATACAAGAAAGATATATGTACCTTGTAGGAAGTACAGGATCAGAATTTTCTATAATCTAATCCAGTATTGCATGTGACACAAAGAGGTTACCTGATCAGGTCTGCACAGCTAACATCTAAAGCCAGATTTGAACCTCTGTCTTTCTCACTCCAAGCCTAGTACTTCATCCACTATGCCATGCTGTCCATATTCCTTATATTTCAAAGACCTTTTCCTTATATTCTCCAAGTTTGCTGTCATGCCAAACTGTCATTATGTCAGTTAGAATGGCATTCTGAAGGATAACTGAGTGTCTCTGCATTGGAAAAGATTGGAAAATTAGTACCAATACTTTACATAGGAAAAGGTAACTTTTAGGTGATTAGTTTTTTTTTTTGAAGAATACCAATTCCAATCTGTTACATTTTAATATAATGTGTTAATGCCTTAGAAATATTTTACATACATTGTTAAGTCAATTCAATTTAAAATCCACATCTCCTAGCTCCTTTGGGTGTTTCCCTTTTTGGGGGAGAGGGCAGAGAACCTGTGATTTCATTTTTCACCTCCGGATGACATACTGCCACATGTTGAAAAATTCATGTTGAAAACAGTATGAACAGTATGAATTTTATACTAAGGGAAATAAAATGCTGTAACACAAATATTCCTACCCCAATGCTAAGAAATAAAATCATTCCTAAATGAGTGGCTTCCAAAAAGAGGATGAACTGAAACATTTAAACGATATTCTCTGAAATAAATACTGATATTTCTATAATCTCGCAGAATTGTAGAGTAAGTGCTTTCACAAAGTGTTCTGGTTTTAAAACGAACTGTAGTAAAATCGTTGAATTCTCTGGGATGAAATGTAAATAGTACGAATATTTAAGCTGAGGAGAGATTAAAAAATGTAGCTGGCACTTACCTAGTACTTTGTTTCCAAACTGCTTTTACACTCATGATCTCATTTGATTCTCACAGAAATCCTATGAAGAAGGCAGGTGGTATTCCATGTTTATATATGAGGAAACAGGCTGATGGAGACTAAGTGACTTTTTATACAATTACAAAGTTACACAATAAGTATATATGAGGTACCTGACTCTTCAGCATTCTATCCGTTGTGTCCAAGATGTGATATTTCTCATATTAACTAGGATATTATTTATTCTTTAATAGGAACAATAAGCATGTTACAAGAATTATACTTTTGGCATTTTTTTAAAAAGCCACACAACTCTGCTTGTTTGGTCCACTAGAAATTTAATGCTGACCTGGACCTTTTCTATTGCATCACAGTCCTTTTTGCTGTACTCTCTACTATACTTGGAACCATGGCTTCCCTACATGAGTCAAGTACCATAAAAGTTGATGATGTACCTGTTACGTACAAGGTACTATACCAAGTGTTGTGAGATAGAGACAGAAAATAAAGTAGTTCCTTCTCTGAGAATGCTCTTGCTTGGATTTTACTGAAGCCTTTAATTCTGACCCTGCCTTCCTCATACTTGGCAGATGACCTCAGCTGTTTGATACAGTTTCCTCAACTCCCTTCAGCGAAGCCATAAAGTTATCCACTCTTCATCTTCCTTTTGGATTTTTAATCTGTTTCTATAATAGTGTTAACTTCCTCCATGTTCAACAAAACCTCTCAAACTTCACATCCCCTCTACCAGAAAGATACTATCATCTCTTGATTTCTCATTCTTATAATTTGGCATCATCCTGACTTGCACTGAAACTGCTCTCAAGGGTAACTTAATTGCTGAATCCTTTGGAGCTTGACAGTATTGACCACTCCCTCAGATAACGTCACTGCATTTGTAGTTTTCCTTTTGACTGAGAGTCATCCACTGTATTTCCTAGCTTCTCTTTCTCTCGTGTTCCAAAGCTAGGGATCCCCCAAAAGTTTGTATTACATTGCCTTCTCTACACTTGCCTTCAATGATTAATTAGTTCCCATGGTTTCAGTTATCAACTCTGATTGACTGCCTAATGTAGAACTCAAACTCCAGACTCACATTGACAACTGCCACATATATGCACATACAGACTTCTGACCAGCTCTCAAACTTGGCATATCTTAAATTGAATTCATCATCTTTTAGTTTCCTTATTTCTGTTAAGGGCACCATGATTTTCCCAGCCACCCAGAATTGTCTACATTTCTTCCCTATCTTCCAGGTCTAACCAGATTGCCAAATTTTGTTGATTGTACATTTACAATTTCTAATCTGCTTTTCACTCCCAGGGCGCTCATCTTCAAATCCACTCTCAAAGGGTAAGAATACCACCATAGTGAACAGCATTATAGAATTTAGCAGCAGGTGGTATACTAATGATCATCTGGTACAGTTCCCTCTTTTCATTGATTAGGAAACAGGCCCAGAAAGGTCAGATACCATAGGCTCTAAAGGCAAGTGTCTGAGAGGAGTTAAACTGTCATCATCTTTGGGGTAGTGTACAGGCTTCATAAAGCCTGCTACTTTCAAGGAATGACTTATTTTGAACAATATATTTTGCAACACAGTGCTAGGGAAGTGATAGTGGATAAAGCATTTATTAGATGCCTGCTATGTGCTAGGGACTATGCTAAATACTAGGGACATAAATAGTGCTGTTTTAAACTTTATTGCTATAATAACTTAAATGTTAAAGTGCTTTACAAGTTATCTTATTTGATCCTCACAACAACTCTGGGAGGTAGGTGCCATTATCACCACCATTTTGCAGATAAAGAAATTGAGGCAAACCAGTTAAATGATGTGTCCAGGGTCACACAGCTAGCAAGTGTCATAGGCTGGATTTGAACTTGGGTCTTGACTCCAGGCCCAGTGCTCTATCCACTTTACTACCTAGCATTCTAAAGGTGGGACATGACATAATGTGGAACTAGATGTAATCAAGATTTCTTTTCATCATGTCATTTCTCTTCCCCCAAACCTAGGCCCTAGGCATTGAAAAATTCTCTATAAAGTGGTCTAACATTACCCATTCCCTTCTACTTCCCCATCTGAGCTTTTTGCTGGACAAAGGACAGATTCTTAATATCACAGTAACAAAGAATGCTCATTCCCACCTCTATTCTTTTGTTCCTATTGTAGTTGGATTCCCTTCTCCCTTTCGAAATTCTCTTTCAAGCTGTAGCTTGAAATCTTACATTTTCTACAGTGCCTTCCTGCTTAGGACCATGGGGTTAAGAGACTAGAAGTCTAGTCCAACCCCTTAATTTTATAAATGATAAAACTGAGATGGCCTAGAGAATTTAAATAATTTTGCCGAAAGTCATACAGGTAATAAAAAGCATAACTGAGATCTGAACCTAGTTTTTAAAACTCTTGTTTTTCCAATCTGTCTCCTAGTTTCCATTAATTTCTCTTAATATAATTTATGTTTCTTGTTAATTGTTTCGTGTATTAGTCTTTTATAAGTTGGGACAAATTTTAAATTTCTTCAGATGTTCCACATCCTAGCATAGACCTCTGTATTTTACTAATACAATAAGTGTTTGTTGAGCACCTCGTTAAGTCAGAGCTGTGGAGATTGGTTGCTTAGCTTTGAAAGGTAAGGTAAAGGTAAAGATATTGCAGAAATAAATTTCAGTGTTGGTAGAATGGTGAGTGGATAAAGCATTGATTAGATGCCTGCTAAGTGCCCAGGGTAGATGTAGTCTGACACTCCCCTCCGAATCTAGTGAATTTCTTGAAGCCCTCTCCCCTTCTGCTATGCATGCTGTTGCAACAAGGGAACAAATATTTTAATTGTCATGATACAGAGATTTCACTGTACTAAATTAAAAAAACACTGGTTCATACTTTTAGGGAATAGTAAAACTTATGATTTAAGATAATTTTATAATGCACTAAGTGGTGTTAGCTCTTTTGAGATTAGTTTTTATTAAGCTGCCAGATGACTTTTCACTAGTTGAAAGATAGTGAGGTCCTGCATTCATGATTGTGTATGAACAAAATTCGTTTGTGTTTTAAGTTAGGTTCTCTCAAGTTTTCCTAACTGCCTACAAGGCAATGCTTCTTTGTAAGAATTTCTTGAAACAAAGTATTTGGATAAGAGTTGTAAATATTAAAAGCAAATAGCCTTGAATAAAAGAAACACTTGCTGTAATGGTAAAAATAAATATGGATAAGCAAGATGGTAGAGGGAGGTAGGGATGAGGCTGAAAGATGTTATGTTAACCACACACTTAAAAACACATCAAAATAAGCTTTTAGGTTTTTTATGAGACTTTTTTGATACTACTTTATTTTTACTGTTTAACTAGACTACTAAAATCATGTACAATTTTAATTTTCACTTAATGGAAAAAATAGATTACAAAACTTCATACCTGAAGAGATGAATGAATAATTTCAGAGTGGTCCAGAAACATAAGACTAGGATGACGCCCTTTAACAATTGTTTCTCTCTTCTGTGGGTTTAAAGCTAAATCTCTTAATTGGTGATTGTTAAGGCATCCATGCTTGTAAGCATGTTTGAAAACACATAATAGACCCTTACCATCATGCATACCCCTTTAAAAATGGAAGTAGTGACAAACAGAACATGTTTATCCTTTTGGATGTTTATTTAATTCATCTTCAGTTACTTGTTTAAAAGCTGTTATTTGCCATTAATGGAGCATCTGGAATATAACCCTTAGATTGTCTTTCACACTTAGTTTCTTTAAAGCCTTTAAATAAATTGTGTTTATTGTAATAAAGCCAGGAGTAATTCATGATCTCAAAAAGGAGATTCATGACCTTTCAAAAGTTTCACAGTCCACATAAATGAAAAATGCATACTGTTTAGATCTTGATGGCATGTCAAGTTTGGGCCTATTGAATTAGTCTATCAATGCCTCTGTCTTGGACAGGCATTTCAAATGGAAAATGAGTTGGGTCCAGAATTAAGATGAAGACAGGTTAGATTATGGGATTTGGGACAATTGCGCAGGTCTTAATAATTTCAAGCAGCTCCCTAATACAAAGGCCCATAAAATTCTCCCTACCCTAAATTAATAATCTGTATTTATGCCTTTAGAAAAAAAATCAGTCATCTTCTATCTGATGCATCCCTGTCTCACTACATTCTCATATTCAGAAATAACAGTTTGGGCAAAAACTAAATGGGTCTGACAATACAGGTTACATTCCATCCTTTCATTTTCCTATTAAAGGTTTTTTCATTATATAAAGAATACAAAAGAATTGTTTAAAAAACTTCCCTACTTTTTTCCTTAAGGGAGTGTATGCCTCTTTTTTTCTGGGACCAAGATTAATCTTTGTATTGGCGTTATGTTTTATTTTCCTCTTGGTTCTACTCTTTTTAAATCACCATGTTTTTAACATCAGTATTTTGGTGATGCGCTATATATTGGGTGGATTATGGAACACTACAATTTCAGAAGAATGAAAAACAAATGGCTTCAAGGTCAGTGGATAGATGCTTGGTGAGTATAAGGAAGATTCAGTCTACTATCAACGTGCAAGAAATGCTATAAAAAAGAAGAATGGAGAGTGATGGTAAAGTAGTAGACTAATAATAACTGATGTACATGCCAAGTGTGGCACTGGTAGGTATCAAAATTAATTCTACCACCCTTGGGAGGACTTAAGGACATGAAATAGAAATCACATAGGATGGTAAGTCATGGATGGCATGCAATCTACTTAAGTTCTGGGAGTGTCAAGATCAATGAAATAAATCCATTAGTATTTCAATAAAGTCATAAAAGTCATTAATGTTAAATATTGCTGATGGCTCTAAGAGGGCAAAAGGGTGGAGTAGGGACATGAAACAAACTCAGGTGATGTAAAAACCAGATATCAATAGAATTTTTTTTAAGCGTTTAATATTGATTAGATTTTAATGTAATTCTCCACAGTAGTACCACCAAATAACAAAGTAGGGACTTGCAACTCTGCTCCATTATTTAGTGGATGCTTTAGTTTTTTAAATAAAGGAAACAGATAAAACATTTTAATAATTAGAGGCAGTTTTCAAAAGAATTTGATTTAAAACATTTTAGTAGAGGAGAAAACTTTATATCGAGAAGAGTTTCTTATGAAACAATTTTTATAATGTTTATAAGCCATAAGAAAATTATAGGTTAAGTGACTTGACCAAAGTCAATTGGTGATTGAGGTGGGATTAGAATCTAGATGCCTAACTCTTCATACTCTGACCCACTAAAGTGTGCTGCACTACAGATAAGAGTGGGGGAAAAAACATTTTAGGTTTCACTTAGCACTTACATTTTTGTTACAGGTTTCCAACTTTTTTTTTGAGTTAGAACTACTTTTTATTTCCTTGGGAATTCCCACTGGGAGAAATAAAGAATGGTAGAGTGGAATGTATGGCCCTTCAAAGCAGGAGGTTTCTTTTTTTTTCTTCCTTTGCACATGTCACTTTCAGTTTCTGACGCATTTAGTATTTTAGCAAAGATTTGACAGATGAGGAAACTGAGGCAAATGGAGTATCTAAGGCCTGATTGAGCTCAGGCAGCTGAGTCTCCCTTATTCCAAGCCCTATACTTTATCCATTGCACCACCAAGCTATCTATGTACATAATAGGCACCTAATGATTGCTAGCTAGTAATGTAGTTTGAGGGTTGAAAGAAGAATCCTGGGCAGTATAGGGTAATTAAAAGGACATTTTTATGACAGCAGTTAGGGAGCAAGTGCTTAAGAGTGCTGGGCTTGGAGTTTGGAATATCTGAGTTTGAATCCTCTTTCAGACACTAGTTGTTTTACCTGCCCTTAGCCTCTCTGTGCCTCACTTTCCTTATTTGTAAAACTGGGATACAAATAATCCCTACCTTCCAGGGTTACTATGAAAATCAAGTGAGATAACATGTAAAAGCATGGTGCAGTCCTGCAAGTGCTCTGTATTAGCTCTTACTGTTGTTATTATTAGTAATCTTACCTTTGCCATAAGCGACCTACACGACCATAGTCAAACCACTTCATTTCCCTCAGCCTCAGTTTCCTAAATTGTAAGATGAAGTTGAACTATGTGATCACTAAGGGCCCAGCCTTTAGCATTAAAGACTAATTTATAGGGTAACTAGTTATTATAACCAACTGGCAGGTTGTAATGGAGAAATCAGGAAGTCCTAAATTAGTACATGTACTCCCTGATCCTCTTGTACCCTCACAGCAAGTGTACCAATTTTTTTCTTTCTTCCATGTTCGTATACCATCCTGTCCCATCCTTTCAGGCAAGGCCCTTGTTCACATTTTACTGAGAAAAGTAATAGTAGATGGCAACTATATAGTGCTTTAAGGTGTGCAAAGTACTTTACATAAGTCCCATTTGACCCTCATAAGAACCCTGCCAGGAGGCAGCTAGGTGGAGCAGTGGATATAGAGCAGTGGCTCTGGAATCAGGACCTGAGTTCAAATGCAGCCTCAGACACTAGCTGTGTGACCCTGGGCAAGTCACTTAATCCCATTGCTGCCAAAAAACAAACACTAAGAACCCTGGAGGTGGGTGCTATTCCTCACTTTACTGATAAATTGAGGTAGATTAAGTGACCTGCCTAGGATCATATTGATAGAGTTTGAGGCTGGATTTGAACTGGGTCTTCATTCCAGTACTGTTACCTATCCTCTGTGACATCCAGCTGCCCTCATTTAACCATTAAACTCCCACTTTTTTTTTTCCAAAAAACTCCATGCCCTCAGTCTACTTCAGTTTCTTCTGAAGAGGTGGTCCTTGGTAAGGCCAACCCCTGTAATATCCTGATTCCAACTGCACTTTTCTCCACCCACCTGCTCCCACACATCTCACCGTTTTAATTTTCGCTATCTATATGTGATTGTCCTTCCTTGTTGCCTACAAACAAGCCCAGATCTCTTCTGCCCAAAAAGCTTTCACCTGACTACTGCCCACCTCCCCCAAACTATCATCCTATATATCTCCCTTCCATTTTATACCCAAGTTCCTAGAGTTAACTACTGTATTTCTTCCTCTTTTGCATACTTTTCAATCTCATCACTCATCCAAGGCCACTCTCTCCAAAGTTACCTGTTGACTAATGACTTTTCAACCATTAAATTCTTAAGGTGACTGCAGCTTTTGAAAACTGGCCACTCGTTTTTGTTTTGGTATTGTCTTTATGTTGTCAGTGCCTAGCACAGTGCCTCAAAAAAATAGCTGCTTAACAACTATCGATTGACAGATTGTTACTTTAAATTCCTGCCTTTTGGCCCTCCTACATTTTTTATCATCAAAAGTTGTCTACATGGAACAGTCGGTTAATCCAAGCAGTTTATTCAGTGGAAAAGAACCTTTTTTTTTTCCTAAACCGAGTGTACTGAGGCTTCTTGACAGAATTGAAAATTTTTCAGTTGATCAAGTAATCAAGCATTTATCAAGAATTTACTGTATGCCAGGAAATGTGCTAAATGCTGGGGATACAAATGTAACAACACAATGATAGACCCTACCCTCAAGGTGCTCCCATGCTAATGGGGAATAAAACAAATAGGTATCTTACAAAATATAAGGAAAGGTAACTTGAGGATAAAGTTGGGTATGTGCTGTAATTTCAGCCATTTGCGTTAGAAAAGTAGCAAAGTGGTATAGTGGAAAAAACTGATTTTGAAGTCAGAGGGCCTAGATTCAAATGCTGACTTTGCTATTTACAAAAAAAAAATCATTTAATCTTACTGGGCCTTCGACTTTTAATCTTTAAAAATAAGAGTTCTTTTAGATGAACCTTTTTATCTCTAAATGTGATTATCATATAGAAATACAGCTGTTTATATGATTCTTAGTGCTTTCCAAAGGTGGCTTTTTTTAATTTTTAATTTGCAACATTCAGTTCCACAAGTTTTCGAGTACCAAATTTTCTCCCTCCCTCTCCTCCTCCCTGCCCCCCAGACAGCATGTAATCCGATATAGGTTCTGCATATACCTTCACATGGAACTTATTTACATAATAGCCCAGTTGTAAAGAAGAATTATAACCAATGGAATTGTGTGGGATGAAAGACTCACCAATTAAAAGTTAAATTTATAATAAGGAGCCATCTCAGGGTGTCCTCTGCTAGCACAGAGCAGAACCAGCAAAGGAGGCAAAGTACAAGGGGCAAAGCACCAATAATTATACCTAACACAAGAGAATTCCTGCCCACCTCTGACCTTTCTCACCATTGGCTGGGAGGCAGGCTTACATTCTGAGCACAAAAGCTAGATAAAGAACTGGGAAATTGGGGCACAGAAACTCCAATTCCCATTTTCTTAGTTAATGATTACAACTGAGGTGACATCTATAAATCTAAAGAAGGAGAATAGGATAAAGGGAGGGGGAGACCCTCTCCATTCTCTTACATTACTTTTACAGTAAAGAAAAGCAGATCACAGTGACCCTATTCTTACTGAGCAAATCTTTAAACCAGAACTAGAAGAACAAAAAGTTTCAGGGTAAACTTTCCCAGAGGCTGAGCAGTCAGACTCTCACGGCCTCAGAATTTTTCCACTTCCCTATTTCTTGATGTTTAAACATTTCTTAGTATAGATACAATATATATTTATATATATCTTCCCTGTGAAGTCTTCACATTTTATTTACCTCACACAGAATGAATCATGAGAAAGAAGAAACAAAACCAAAAAAGAAGGAAAAAGAGCAAATAGTTCACCTCAATCTGAGACTCCATAATTCTTTCTCTGGATGTGCATGGCTTTTTCCATCATGAGTCTTTTGGAGCTGTCTTTGAACCTTGCATTGATGGGAAGGGCCAAGTCTATCAAAGTTAGTCCTTACAGATACCTTGTGTCTATAATCATGTATAATGATCTGGTTCTGCTCCCCTCACTCAGCATCAGTTCATGTAAGTCTTTCCAGGTTATAATGAAGTCTGTCTGCTCATTCCTTATAGTACAATAGTATTCCATTACATTCATATATCACAATTTGTTTAGCCATTTCCCAACTGATGTGTATCCCCTTGATTTCCCAAAAGTGGCTTTTGCTGGCCTTGGTAGAATAAATCAGCAAAATTGCTAGAAAGTACTAACTATACATACATGTGTATACACAAATAGTTGTAGAGATTAACTGCTACAACTACTAAGATTTCCTTGGTTTGTTGGATAACGAAGCGTTTTTCCACTTGACAAATACAGGTTCTTCCACTGTAGGAATGGCTTAAAACAATCCAAAATGCCACAGGTTTTCTGGGCTCCAGACCATCTTGCGCTCAGTTTTGGAACCCCCTCCCCCCACCCCAACACACACAACGGGGGCAGGGAATTAACTCCCATGGGTCCATTATCACCTCCAGGATCAAACAGAAATTCTGTTAAATGCCTTTCACAACCTGGTCCTTTACTACCTTTTCAGTTTTTTTACACCTTAATCTCCTTCCACCCCCAACTCTGGTCCAGTGACACTGACTTACTTGCTATTTCTTACACAAGACTGCATTTATCATGTTAACAGGATTTTACTGAGCCAGACTCTAGCCTGAGAATGATGAAACCGCAGGCCAGAGACCAAGTGCCAGTAATCTGGTAGCCCTTTAATTAGTTTCATTGTGAGGAACAGATTCCCTCCACCTCTCTCTCCTCATCTCTGCCTCCTGGCTAAAATCTCATCTTTGAGAAGCATTGCCGAGCCCCCTTAATTATTCAATTCCCTCTATGGGATGTCTTAAATTTATCTTGTACTCATTTTTTTTAAAGTGTGTAATTGTTTGCATGTAGTCAACCCTTTCACCTGTTAGGCTGTCAATGCCTTTATTTGTATGCCCAGAGTTTAGCACAGTGCCTGCACATAGTAGGCTACTAGGAAACGCTTTCTGACTTGACCTAGCAAGACCTGGATGAATTGTCCAGTTAAGACTTTGGTTCCTGATCGGGGTGCCTATTCCTTCTGCCGCTCACTGCAGCTTTATTTTGGGCGTGGGGAGGACGACGCGGTGTGGATTGTGTGCTACTAAACTATTTTAAAATACTTCGTAGCCTGAAATTACTCGTCAGTTTAAGTATTCTCAATGGCAAGCTGTCAAAGCCATGCGGGAGGCACAATTAATTAGGAAACGCAGGGTATTAAATGCAAGTCTATCCATCTAGCAGAATTTTGCAAAGTACTACCTCTCCAAATGCTCTTATCACGCACTATTTGCGGGGCGGGGGGGGGCGCAATGGGGAGGAATTAGGCGGGGGCTCTAAGCACTGCCGGATTTGGGTGAGCATAGTTTACACTGTCCAAAGCCAGAGCTGAATTTAGGACCAGAAATAGGAAGCATCCTAAGAGTGGAAAACGTCCTGAACTTGGGCCACTAAACAACATAGAGATAACAGCCTGCCCCAGACCCCTCCGAGCCGAAGGGTCCTGGGATAAGGCTTGGCGCGGGAGGGGACGGGCGGGTGTGGCTGCAGCGACACGTGATCCTACTTGAACTTTGGGGGCGGGGCCGCAGGCGCCAGCTGAAGTGGGGAAGGACGGCCAAAGTCCGAGGCTGTCTGGACATTCGAGGTTGCCCCGAGGCAGCAGGAAATGCGAGCGAGGCGGTAGGAGGTCCAGCGATCTAAAAGCCTCGTACGCGGTCACCTCGAGACCCTGCGCTCTCAGAGCGCAGAAACGGCTACTTCGCTTGCGCGGCTGGAGTTTCCATTGGCCTCCGGAATTGAAGACACGCCTTTCCAGGGGCGGGACGAAGCCACGCTAACCGCGCCCGGATCTTTGATTGGCAGGTAAGGCCGCCCAATGGTCCGCAGGACGCCTCGGGCCGGTCCAATACAAAGGGCTTTAGGTCGAGGCGCGAGGAGTTTGAGTGGTCTCGCTCTTTGGTGACGGCCGCCGCCGCTGGGAGGACGGAGCGTGAGCCGCGGGGGCTGGGCCGTAGGACGCACTCGAGGGTAGACGGTTGACGCGAGTGTGAGCTCCCGGTTCCTGGCGGCCTCTCGAGGGGCCGAGCGGAGCGAGAGGTGAGTAAGGCGGCGCCAATCGGAGAGGCCCAGCTTTCTGCCTCCTCCCTCCCGGAGGTGTTCCCCGAGCCTCGGAAGCCGAGGCCCGGAGCAGAGAAAAGGGACGCGGAGGAGGCGGGGGGTCTGGGCCGCGATCCTGGGGCCAACCCCGAAGCAGACCGGGCCAGCAGCGGTACTCCCGCTTCGGACTTATCTCCTGCCTCGGCTTCCTCTTCGGTAGAATGACCTAGATTAAATTAACCACCCGGATACTTGACTCTTGTTAAGTCGTTTTTCAGTCGTGTCCGACTCTCCCTGATCCGGCTTGGGGTTTTCTTGGCAGAGATCCTAGAGTGTTTTGCCATTCCCTTCTCCAACTCATCTTACAGATGAGGAAACGGAGGCAAACAGGGTGAAGTGGCTTGCCCGGGGTCCCAGGGCTTAGATCGAGTTCGCATTTGAACTCATGTTCCCTGTGTCTTCTTCCCCTAGTTGCCCACGAGTCAGGAAGACAAGTTCATGTCCAGCCTCAGAAAGTTGCTAGCAGTGTCCCAAGCCTGCCTCTTTTCCTGTGCCCTGGGCTTACAGTTAATGAAAAGAAAGACCGTCTGGGCCCTCTGGGAGCTTACCGTCTAATGCGGAAACAACTGTGGTTTAAAAAGGCTAGCTGGAGTAGGCACTTACAAACTACTTTGTGTTGATGTGACTGGAAAATGTAGAAAGTTGAACAGGGTTGTTCTTCCCATCGGCTTTGGTCCATTTACGTGAATGAGGTTACTTTGATCAAATTAAAAAAAAAAACCAAACCACAACAAAACCTATGCTTTGGTGTCGTAGAGAGGGCCCTGAACCAGGCCCGGCTCTCAAAAAGTTGGTCCTCTGTCCCGGAAGACCGCAGTTCATATATTGATTTAAAAAAAACATACTAGGCTTGGGAAGGGGCAACACTAGCAGCTGGTGGCGTTTCAGCCAGGCTTTGAAGGAAATTAGGCGGTGACCAGGAATAAGTGAATTGTGATCATGGCCAGATAAAAGGAAAAAAGGGCAGATATGGCGTGGTATGTGAAGGCCATTTTTCTGGATGACATAATTAGATTAGTTGCGGCTGGATTTAAAGGTCTTTCAAGGCCAGAAGTTTATCTATATTTGACTCCAGAAGTAATAGAAAGCCCCTGGCATTGGAGTGTGTGGGGTGAAGAAAATCACTTTGGCAATTTGATAGGGATTGGAAAAGGGGAAGATTTGAAACTTTGGGGCCAATTAGCAGGTCTCTTGTTTAAATAAGAGGTGCTGAGGCCTTGAGCTTTTGGGAGATGGACACACGAGTGGATGCAAGGGGCAACATGTAGAGTAATGGGCAAGATTTGGCAACTAATTGACTGCTTGGAAGGTGAAGAGTGAGGAATAAAAGTGACTGAAATGACTGAGCTTTCAAATCTGGTTGAGAGGCGGTGAAACCCTCAGTAGAAATGGGGAATTTCTGGAAATCGAGAGGGTCGGTAGGAAAGATAATTAGTTTGGTTTTTGTCGTGTTGAGTTTGAGATACTTAGGGGACAACAATACGCAGCGGATGATGTGGAGCTGAAAGTCAGGGGAGACACTAAAATAAAATATTTAAAATTGCACTAAGGCTTTTGGGACTCTGTGTAGATTTAGATTTTAGCCACATAGAGATGAATTGAGGAAGTCAAGGCTAGAGTGAGTGTAGAGAGTTGTACCTAACCTTTCCCTGTATCCACGGGGATTGTGATGTGGATAATCTAGCAGAAGAGACCGAGAAGATTGGTCAGATGGAAGGAAAACCAACAGAGACTAATTTCATGAAAACCCAAACAGGAGTATCCCTTCAGGTGGATAGGGTGATTAATAGTATCAAATGATGCACAGAGATCAAGGATGAAGATGAAGAAAAGACCATCAGATTTGTTGCTTAAGAGAGAACTGGTAATTTTGGAGTGCAGTTTTAGTGGAGTGATGGAATTGGAAGCGGCAAAGCGTTGAGGAGGAAGTGCAGTTAAGGAATGTATTTAGCTTTTTCTCAGTTTGGCCATGATTAGGAGGAGATATGATTGATGGAGGGAATGTTAAGCTCAAGTGAGGGTTTTTAAAGGATTGGAGAGACCTGGATTTGTTTTGTAGACATTAGGGAAGGAAACAGATTACTTTGGACATTTATAAACACAGTAATCTTTTGTATTTTAAGGAGGGCAAAACCGTAACAACTGGGGGAATCAGGAAGGACTTTTTAAAGTGATGGCATTTGAGCTAATCTTTGAGGGAAGCTAGGGTGACTACCAGAAGAGGAGGTACTGTATTCTAGCTCAAGACAGTACTAGACCAAGAGGTTAGAGGCAGAATGGCCTGCTATGGGAAATAACAAATAAGACCATTTGCCAGGGAGATCAGTTAGGACACTAGAGCTGGGGGAGTAATCGTCCTGGAAAGACTCTTTGGAGACAGACTATGAAGGGCTGCCAATGCCAAATAGAAGACCTGAAGTCAGCAGGGAGCCTCCAAATCTTACTGAGCTGGGGAGCGTCACAGTCAGACCCACACTTGAGGAATATGTTTGACAGCTGTGTGGCTTAGGAAATTCCATTAACCTTGGAATTAACCTTCAGGCTCGGAAAACCTGAAAAATAAATAAATCATATATATAATCAAATAAAAGGTCTAAATTTGAAATGGTTCAGCAAGAAAATAATTAGTGCATTGGGAAAACCTAATTTAGGCTTTTAACACTTCCTAATAATTGGAGCTATCTGAAAGTGTAATGAGGTTGTCTCTAAAAGTTCTTCGGTGATTATCTGGGTGATCACTTGTCTGTTATGTTGTAGAAGTGACACTTGTCCATATGAGTTAGACCAGATGGCTTTAAGGCCCCCTTCCAACTCCGAGCTCGTTGATTCTTTAAATTCAGTAACAGTAACCACCAGCTTGGAGAGCTAACGGAGTTCTAGGGGTTTGCAGACCCTTGGCCTACAGAAGTTCCAACTAAAATATAATTCTCTGTTTGAACACACCACCACTAAGAGTGAATTTACCTTCTTTCTGGCACGTTTCTTCCAACAACCTTTTTCCTTCCAGAATAAATAATTCTTGTTGAGGATAGTGTTGTTGGTGTTGCCTTTGGGCGCCTGCTTCATGTCCTTTAACGCAATTTCCATGCCAGTTTCTTTCTCCCATAAAGACATGAAGTGTTAAATTTTCCCAAATCTGACATATTTGTCCTTTTTATTTTCAGTTTGAATAATATTTTCCAATTTTCTTCTGAGTCCAGTGTTTTATTGAACTTCTATTCTACCATTTCAGCGTCAATGTCTCTCATGTTGAATCTCCTCAGGCAGCTCTTGGAATATTTTGGCGTCCCCATGGAACAGGTAAATATATTTTCCCACACAAATGACCTCATTGCACTTGTCTTCAAGTTGTTTTAGATAAATCTAAAATGTAAACATTTAGTTGAAGGCAACATTTAAATTTCTCATTAGGTAGGAAGAATGTACATTGCTTGGTATGTAGTTTTTTAAGTTATTGAACATGTCAAGTTTTCCCTCCCTCTGCCCCTTCATTCAATAAGCAATGATGTGCCCCAAACTGCTAGCTTCAACTCTGAGCACAAAAGAAGTTAAAGAACATAGATAGCTTCTGCCATGGAGGAATTTTTATGAGATAGCTGGCTCAAAAAAATAAGATATGTATAAGATAATGTGTAGGCAAGTATGAGATTTATATGTATTCACTAAACTGTGAAAAAATTCAAAGAAGTTCTTTGAAGGAGAGGGCTTGATTGAGATATGGTAATAACATGGGCAAAGGCATTTTCATGTTCCTGCTGGGCTTAAGTAAGCAGGTGATTCAGAAAATTGTAAGACAGTCATAGTCCTTAAAGAACTTACAGTCTAGTAAAGATGGCAAAAAAAAAAGTCAATCAGCAAGCATATATAAAGTGCCTACTTTATGCTGGGACAGAGAAGGTATGTTTTCTGTTCTCAATGAGCTTATATTTTTCATAAGGTCATATGTATATATACAAGTATGTACAAAATAAAGTAATTTTGCTGACCAGATCATAAACATCTAAGGAGCTCAGGAAAGACTTCACATAGGAAGCGGTGCTCGACCATAGGATCATGAATTTAGAGCTATGTGGGACCTTAGAGCCATCTAATTGAAATCCCTCATTTTGCCCAGGAACCGGGCCTAGAGAGTTTTAACGTTACATAGGTGCTTATTGCACCACGGGGATGTTTGAACCCCTTGTTCTGACCCCCAAACTGTTGCATTTCCTGACCTTGAGCTGAACCTTGAAGGAAACTAGGAATTCCAAGAAGCAGAAATAAGGAGGAAATGCCTTCTTGGTAGCTAGAGGACTGAGTAGATTTGGTGATGGGCCTAGAGGCCAGAAGCATTGCCTCAGGACTTCAGATCCTGCCTCAGAAGCTTATTAACTGTGAGACCCTGAGCAAGTCACTTAGCCTCTACTTGCCTTAGTTTTTTTAAAGGGTCAAATGGGAATAATAACAGCCCCGAGTTCATAGAGGTGTTTTGGTGATCAAATGAGGTAGTATTTAAAGCATTAAGCACACTGCCTGGCACATAGGAGCTTCTTAATAAATGTTTGTTTCTTCCCCATTTTCCTAGAAAGGATTTATTTGGAGTATTTGGTAAAAATTTCTTCCAAAATGATAATTGTCGTCTATTCTTTTCGTGGGGCTTTGGGAACAGTTTACACCAATATGGGAAGCTCATGCAAATGGTCGAAGTATTGTTCGAGTTATAGTGACACATTTACCTTCACATCTCTTTTCAAGAACTGACTTGTACCACTTATGGTCCACTGTAAGTAAATATCAGCTTTTTTTTCTCTGTTAGTGACTAAAAGGTCTTTCTAGACTGTTTTTCAGTCTTTTCTTTGTTCCTTTTTTATATGTAATTTTATTTTACTTTAATTTTTAAAAATATTATTTAAATTTTTAGAAAATTTTCAGTTCCAAATTCTCTCCCCCACTCCACTCCTCTCTTATGCATTCAGGTGAGAAATATAACCTTTATACATAGGAAATCATGAAAAACATATTTCCACATTAGCCACATTATGATAAAAAGAAGCAAGACAAATAAAGGAGGAAAAAAATATGTATTAATTTGCACTCAGAGTTCCATCAGTTCTCTGTTTGGAGGCGTATAGCATTTTTCATCATGAGTTGTTTGGAATTGTTGTGGATCATGTATTGACCAGAGTAGCCAGGTCTTTCACAGCTGATCAGCAGCATTGCTGCTCACTTCACATCAGTTCACGTAGGTCTTCCTCAGTTTTTCAGAAACCATCCCTTTCATCATTTCTTCCATCACAATAGCATTCCATCACCAATCACGTACCACAATTTGTTCAGCCATTCCCCAGTTGATGGGCATCTCCTCAGTTTCCAATTCTTTGCTACCATAGAAAGAACTGCTATAAATATTTTTATCCAAATAGGGCCTTTCCCTTTTCTTTGATCCATTTGGGATACAAACCTAGTAGTGGTATTGCTAAGTCAAAGGTGTGCACATTTTTATAGTTCTTTGGCTATAGTTGCAAATTGTTCTGCAGAATGGTTGGACCAGTTCACAGGTCCACCGACAGTACACCTAGATCCTCATCAACATTTGTTATTTTTCCTTTTGTTATGTTAGTCAACCTGACGGGTGTGAGGTGGTACCTCGGAGTTGTTTTAATTTGCATTTCTCTAATTGTTAATAGTTTAGAGCATTTATTCATATGACTGTTTAAGGCTTTTATTCTTTTGAAAACTGCCTGTTCACATCCTTTGACCATTTATTAGTTAGGCAGTGGCTCTTATTTTTATAAATTTGGCTCAATTCTGTATATATTTGGGAAAGATGACCTTTATCAGAGAAACTTGATGTAAATTTTTTCCCCTAGTTTACTACTTTCTTTTTAATTTTCACTGCATTAATTTTATTTGGGCAAAACATTTTAAATTTAAGGTAATCAAAATTACCTGTTTTACCTTCCATGAGCCTCTCTACCTCTTTTTCAGTCATAAACTCTACCTCATCCATAGATCTGTTAGGTAATTTTTTCATTCTCCATTTAGACCAGCAGTATGTATAAAAATATTTATAGCAGGTCTTTTTATGGTGGCAAAGAATTGGAAATCAAGGAGATGCTCATCAATTGAGGACTGGCTGAACACATTGTGGCATATGAATGTAATGGAATACTATTGTGCCATAAGAAATGAGGAGCAGACAGACTTCATTATAACCTGGAAAGACTTACATGAACTGATGCGGAGTGAGGGGAGCAGAAGTAGGAGAACATTATACACGATTACAGTCACATGGTATCTGTAAGGACTAACTTTGAGAGACTTGGCTCTTCTCATCAATGCAAGGTTCAAAGACAGCTCCAAAAGACTCATGATGGAAAAAGCTGCGCACATCCAGAGAAAGAATTAGAGAGTCTGAATGCAGATCGAGGCAAACTATTTGCTCTCTTTTTTTTTCCTTTTTTGATTTTGTTTCTTCTTTCTCGTGATTCATTCCATTGGTTATAATTCTTCTTTACAACTGGACTAGTATGTAAATAAGTTCAATGTGAAGGTATATGTAGAACTTATGTCGGATTACATGCTGTCTTGGGGGGTAGGGGAGAGGAGAAGGAGAGAGAAAATTTGGAATTCAAAAACTTGTGGAGCTGAGTGATGTAAACTAAAAATGAAAAATAAATTAAAAAAAATAAAAGAGGCAATTTATATGCTTGGGAAAAAAAAGATCGCCCTTTATTTCCAAATCATTTACCCATTTTAAGCTTAAATTGCTATATGGTGTGAGATTCTGGTCTATACCTAGTTTCTGTGCATATATAATTATGTTAGTGCTTTCTAGATTACTTGCTGTTTGTATGTTAAATGGAATTTTTTATAGCCCATTTGTCAAACTTGGTATGTGATTTTTGAGATTGGTAGAAATAGAACAAAGTAAATGAATTAATTCTTTTTTATGAAGTTTTCCTGTTCCTGCCATAAGTAAATGATTTTGTAATTCTTGCGTAAACAGTTTTTTTGGCAGCCTCCTTTAACTGCCTTTGTCTGTTCCCCCTTCTTTTTTGGGGGACACTGGGGGAAGTAACTTGATTTCTTGGAATAAATCTAAAGAATACTTTTATATTCTGTTCCATATGTTAATATGTATAAAAGTTTTTGACAAGCATTTCATGATGTAATTGTGAAAAATATGGTTTGTAGGCTGCTAATAGGAAAGAAAGGTAACTGATTAAGTGGTTGAAAGACCATACCTATAGCATATTGACTAATAGATCAGTATCAGCCTGACTGACAATCCCTGTTAAAATGCTACAGGGCTCTCTCCTTGGCTTTGTTTTGATCATTATTTTTAATAGAACTTAGATGAGAAAATAGATGGTATTATTAAATTTGTAGATAACACAAAGATAATGCGTTACCTGATAGACTAGAATGATGGGGGCAAATATAGGAAAGTGAAATTTAATAGGAATAAATGTAAACCTTTATAATTTAAAAGTATTTTTGGTGCTAGGAAGAGAAATGTATCTAGAATGTAGTTCATGTGAAGAAAAATTATGGGTTTTATAAAGTCCCTTCCAACTCCAAAGGCTTCAGTTTTTTGTATGTGTTGATGACACTAGATTTTAAATCAGTTTTCCAAAATAAATACTTAAATATGTTTTTATGTTTAAGTAGATTTTACCAATATGGGAAAATAAGGAATATGGATCTACTCGAAGTATTGTTCGTAGCATTGGGAAAATTCTTCCTTTGGAACCTTGTCCAAGGCCTAACTTTGAGGTAAGTCAGTTATGCATTATTTGATTTACCATACTAACTTCTGCTAAGGGTGAAGTGTAGGGGGTAAGGATAGAAGAGAAATGGAAAAAAATAGCCCTTGTTCTAAGGTGAATTTAGAATCTAATTTGGAAAAAAAGTCATTTTACTTTTGAGCTGAGTGAACTTTTTATCTTTCTTCCCCAGCCCACTTCTTAGAGCTTCATTCCCACAATAACAGTTGTCTACCAGACATTTCAAACTGGAAGCCCTGGAGGCATCGCAAAAACTGACCTCATTATCTTTCTTCCAAAAAATTTTCCAACTGTCTAAACTTTGTTGTCAAATGTGCCACCATCTTTCTAGACCTTCAGGTTCATATTCAAAATCTTGGCGTTATTTTCAACTCTTTTCTCTCCCTTATCCCATTTCTATCCAAAGCAGTTGCAAAATGCTCTTTCTACAGCCACAACTTTTTTCACGTCTGACCCCTTCCCTGGACTGCTTTACCTTAGTACTGGCCTTACTACCCCTTGCCCAGCTTTTTCTGTCCATTCTGAACTTGACTGCCAGTAAAAAGAGCATTTCCTTAAACAAAAGAAATAAAGAGGATTACTTAGGAAATTTTGAATTGCAGTTTCATACCTATTACTTTCAAAATGGAACTTCTTGACTTTGTTTTGTTCTGAACTTTTTTTCTCCTCTGCATATTTTTAAAAATGTTTTACTAGCTCTATTTTTGGTGTCACATTGCTAACTGCCCTCTTCTGCTCAAACTAACCTCTCTTTCACTTCTTCTTTATTGGTTCTAGGATAAAATATAAACTGTTTAGTTTTTTTCATTTAATATTCTATTATATGTAAAAACAATTTTAACATTCTTTTTTTAAATTTTGAGTTCCAAATTCTCTCATTCGCTTCCCTTCCCTGCCATTGAGAAGGCAGGTAATTTGATAGAGGTTGTACATATATAGTCACGCAAAACATTTTCATGTGAGTCATGGTGTGAAAGAAAACACAGACAAAAACCCCTAAGAAAAATAAAGAACAAGTATCTTTGATCTGCATTTGGGCTCTGTCAGTTCTTCTCTGGAGATGGACAGCACCTTTCATCATGAGTCCTTCGGAATTGCTGTGGATCATTATGTTGTTGAGAATAGCTAAGTTATTCACAGTAGCTCATCATACAATATTGCTATTACTGTATGCTGTGTTCTCCTCATTTTACTTTGATTCAGTTCACGTAAGTCCAGGTTTTTCTGAGAGCGTCTTGTTTGTCATTTCTTATAGCACAATCGTGTTCCATCACAATTATATACAACAACTTGTTCAGCCAGTCCCTAATTGATGGCTATCTCTTCAATTTTCATTTCTTTGCCACCACAAAAAGAGCTGCTATAAATATTTTTGTACATACAGGTCCCTTTCCTTTTTGCTTTTTTATCACTTTAGGATACAGACCTAGCAGTGGTATTGTTGGTCAAAGAGTATATGTGGTTTTATAGTCCTTTGGGTATAGTTCCAAATTCCTGTCCAGAATGGTTGAATCAGTATACAATTTCACCAACAGTGCATTAGTGTTTTAATTTTCTCACATCCCTTCCAAATTCGTTATTTTCCTTTTCTGTCATATTAGCCTATCTATAAATTTGACTAAATTTTCTATGTAAAATTTTTTTTTCACTGTAATGACTACCAACTATGTGTTTTCCTCCATCCTATTTTCCCTGTTTATCCTACTCTCTCTCCTTTTACCCTGTCCCTTCTCAAGTGTTTTGCTTCTGACTTTTGCCTCCCCAAATCTTCCCTCCCTTCTATCAGCACCACCCCGCCCCCATCATTTCCCCCCTCCTTTTTTCCCATGTGGTAAGATAGATTTCTACACTCAACTGAGTGTGTATGTTTTCCCCTCTTTGAGCCAATTCCAGTAACGTTCACTCGCTACCACCACTGGGCCTTCCCCTGGTTTTTCCCATCTTTCTCTTCACTGTAAACGCTCTTTCAGGCTTCTTTTATGTTGGGTAATTTATCCCTTCTACCTTTCTCTTTCCCCTTCTCCTAGTGCATTCTTCTTTCTCACACCTCAATTTTATTTTTTTAGATAATCATCCCATCATATTCAACTTACACCTGTGCCTTCTCTGTACATATACTCCTAATTGCCACAATAATGATAAATTTTAGGAGTTACAAATTTCATTTTCCCATGTAGGAATGTAAATAGTTCAACCTTATTGAATCCCTTATGATTTTACTGTTTAACTTTTTATACTTCTTTTGAGTCTTATGTTTGAAAGTCAAATTTTCTATCCAGCTGGTCTTTTCATCAGAAATGCTTAAGTCCTCTAGTTCATTTATTATCCATTTTTTACCCTGAAGGATTATACTCAGTTTTGCTGGGTAGGTGATTCTTGTTTGTAATCATAGCTCCTTTGCCCTCCAGAATATCTTATTCTAAGCCCTCTGATCCTTTAAAATAGAAACTGCTAAATCTTGTGTTATTCCGTCTGTGGCTCTATAGTATTTGAATTGTTTCTTTTTGGTTGCTCGTAATATTTTCTCCTTGACCTGGGAGCTCTGAAATTTGGCTATAATATTCCTGGAAGTTTTCCTTCTTGAGATCTCTTTTAGGATGTGATTGGTGGATTCTTACAATTTCTAATTTCTATTTTACCCTCTAGTTCTAGAATATCAGGGCAGTTTTCGTTGATAATTTCTTCAGAGATGATATCTAGACTGTTTTTTGTGATTATGGCTTTCAGGTAGTCCAAGTATCACTCCTAGATCTATTTTCTGGATCAGTTGTTTTTCCAAAGAGATATTTCACGTTTTCTTCTATTTTTTCATTCTTTTGATTTTGTTTTATTTCTTTATGACTCATAAAGTCATTAGTTTCCATTTTCAGTTCTAATTTTTAAAGAATTATTTTGATCAATGAGCTTTTGTACCTCCTTTTCCATTTGACCAGTTCTACTTTTTAAAGAGTTGTTTTCATTAGTGGATTTTTGTACCTCTTTTTCCATTTGGCCAATTTTGCTTTTCAAGTTCTTCTTTTCAGGGAATTTATATATATTTTTTTCCTTTTGGCCAATTCTGCTTTTCAAGGCACTCTCTTCACTGGATTTTTGTGCCTCTTTTACCATTTGGTCTATTCTTTTTTTTAAGGTGTTGTTTTCTTCAGTATTTTTTTTGTGTCTCCTTTACCAAACTATTGACTCTTTTTTTCATGATTTTCTTGCATCAGTCTTATCTTTCTTCCCAATTTTTCCTCTGCCTCTCTTACTAGATTTTAAAAATTCTTTTTGAGCTCTTCCATGGCATGGGGCCAATTACTTTTCTTTGAGGCTTTGGATGTAGGAGTTTTGACTTTGTTGCCTTCTTCTGAGTTTGTGTTTTGATCTTTGTGTCACCACAGTAACTTTCTATAGTCAGGATCCTTTTCTGTGGTTTGCTCATTTTTCAGCCTATTTCTTGACTTTTAACTCTATGCTAAAGTGGGATTCTGCTTCCAGAGTGGAGGGGCACTGTCACAACCTTCAGGTTTTTTGTGCAGCTGTTTTTCAGAGGTAAATCTGGGGACCTGTAAGTTTTTGGTTCTTCCAAGGTGGTATGATTTAGGGAGTGGTGTGTTTACTACTCTCCTGTATTGTGCTGGGTTTTGAGCGACCACAAGTACCCTTTTCCATCCTGGAACAGTGACTAGGGTCTTCACTTCTCTGAAGCCCAAGCTCTGGTGTGCTAGTGCTCCTCCTTGCTCTGGGACTGAGACCCAGATTCAAGTATGGGCAATGTGATAGAGTCCTGCCCCCACTGCCAGCAAAGGGATCCCTGTAATCCCTTCTGACCAGTTGTTTGACCCCCTTACCATCTGTGAACTGAGAGATCGGAAACTCCCACTGTGGTCACTGATTCCCTTGGCCAGGAAGGCCTGCTCCTGCTTTGGTGGGTCCTGGTCTGCACTGGCATGGCCTGTGCTGAACTGCGCTCCATTCTCACCCTGGTGCAGCAGCAGACCTTTGCTGCCAGACTTCTAAGTTGTCTTGGGTTGGAAAGTTATTTCACTCTGTACTTCTGTGTGTTCTGCTGCTCTAGGATTTATTTTGAGACTTTATTATTTAAGCATATTTGGAGGGATTTGGGGGAAAACAGGGGAGTCCCTGCCTTTTCTCTACCATCTTGGCTCTGCCTTCAGTTGAGCTTTAAAAGCCCTTCACAGGCTAGTCCCCTCTTATCTTTCCATCTTCTTTGGATATTATTCTGCCTCCTGCACTTTCGCTACTTACATGAAACTGCCTTTCTCTCTATTCCTCACAAGTGAGACTCCATTTCCTGTCTTTGAGCCTTTACACTGGGAGGCTCACATGCCTGGTATGCACTCCCTTCCTGCATCTGCCTCCCACTTAGTTCAGGTACTCAGTTCATCTTCTTTATGAAATCTTTCTGAACCTTCCAAGTGCTCACTTCCAAATTACCTTGTATTTATTCACTTTATGTTTATGGGGTGTGTGTGTGTGTATGTTGTGGGTATGGGTTGTATTCTTTGTTTTGCATCAGTAGCATCTTGCATAGTGCCTGGAACATTCTCAAATTCCTTTTTCAGGTCAGAAACTTGTATTATGCCATCTTTTCCTCTGCCATAGTCTAAGAAGTGGCTATGTAATATAGTGGTTGGAGTGCTATTTCTGGAGTCAAGGAAGACTTGGGTTTAATAGCACCTGCCTCATAGGGTTATTGTGAGGATCAAATGCAATAGTGTTTATAAAGTGTGTAGCACAGCCCCTGGCATGTAGTGGGTGTTTAATAAGTGCTTATTCCCCTTCCTTCTCCCCCACGTGCTCCTCCATCATTGATAATGCCTTACCAAACCCAAACCTTAGACTGCTCTTATCATCTGCTCTCTTTACTTGTGTTCATGTGTATTTGAACAGAGCTGGACAAAGACACAAAACCAAAGTGATGGGTGGGGAGGCCTTCATCAGTTCACTCTCCCAGTCATCAGAGCAGCTTTTCAGTATTCTTCAAACATCCTTTGGTGGCATCTACCCCCATTCTCCCATTGGAGATTTTCACTTCCTACTTCACTGAAAAAATTGAGGCCATTCACTGAGAGCTCCCTTTTCTTTCTTCCTCTTCATATTATATTATGCTGATATCTTCCTTCAGTATCTCCTTTATCCCTGTCTTGTGAAAAGGTGGCTTTTCTTGTCAAGGCAAATTCCTCTGTAGGCATCCTTTCTTCTACCCAGCCTAGTCTAGCACAGTACAGGATAGCCAAGCCCATTCCATCTTCTCCAGCAAATTGGACTTTTATTTTCCTCACTCTCTGTAATCTTCAGTCTCTGTCAATTTACTGGCTCCTTCCCTGTTGCTTACAAGTATGCTCTTGTCTCCTTATCCTTAAAAATCCTTCACTTGATCTTAGAATTGCTTCTATTTAGCTCTCTTGCCTTTATCTGCTAAATTCCCTGAGAAAGCCACCTACATTGGTGTCTCTACTTCTCTCATTCTTTTCTGAACTTTCTGGAGTCATTCAGTAGCATTGTTCTACTGAAACTGTTCTCTAAAAAGTTAATTGTCAAATCTAATAACCTTTTCTGAGCCCTAATCCTCCTTGACCTCTCTGCGGCCTTTGATCACCCTCTTCTCAAGTTTTTGTGACACTACTGTCTCCTAGTTTCCTTCCCTTTCTTACCATTACTTCACAGTCTCCTTTGCTGGATCTTTATCGAGGTCGTATTTACTAACTGTGGGTTCTTCTTTTTTTCTTCTTTACTATCTTGATGATTTCATCAGCTTTCCTAGTCTCAGCGATACTCTTTTTGCTGGTTATACTCAGATCTACTTATCAGCCCTAATCTTCCTCCTGAGATCCAGACTCTCATCATCCCCTGCCTTTTGGACATCTTGTCCTAGATATCACACAGGCATCTCAAACACAGCATGTCCAAAACTCATCTTTTCTTCTAAACTCTTTTCTTTTCTGAATTTCCCTCTATAGTCAGCCTGGTGCCAAGTTTTGTTTCCAACTTCATAACATCTCTTATATACAGATCTATTTTTTTTTAAAAGAGGCATCATTTGTGAAAGCCTTGATCGTTGAATGGCTGCAGCCAAATCAAACTGAGACCTGTTAAAGACCTGAGCTTGAAAAGGCCAAGGTCCCCTACTGCATCCTGGGCCATTTCCAGTTCTGATCCATATTTGGCCACTGGACCCAGGTGGCTTTGGAGGAAAAAGTGAGGCTGGTGACTTGGCACAGCTCTCCCTCACTTAAATCCAGTTCACTTGCATGTCATGGCATCAACACCCTTATGTCATGATTCTCTTCTAGAATGAAGGACAAACAGCAACCTCTGTGAGGAGAGAAGGAGCTGGCCACTAGGGACCAAGCTTCCAGTTGGGTAACATGACTTCCTCCCTTCCCCCGCTTCCTCATTTTAATCTCTGAATTTTTTTCTTTTTGTTTTTTTTTCTCTTAAAGATCAGCCTTAACCTCAAATCACTATCCTCCCAGAGGAAGCAATATTTGTTCTGTTTGGGCCCTGATTGTCTCAGAGTGAATGTGAATAACAGTTGTTTTTGTTTTGGTCAGAAGCCCTGAGGATCTTCCCCTCCTCGATCTATTTTTTTTAATAGGCCTTTCTTTGCCACATTTTTAAAGCCTTAATCACTGAAAGGGTGCAGCCTCAGTCCAACTAAGATCTGTTAAAGACCTTAAGGCCAGGGTCTCCCTCTGTATCCTGGGCCTTCTCAAGTTGTCCTGATCCATATCTGGCCATTGGACTCACCTGGGTCCAGAGGAGAAAGTGAGGCTGGTGCCTTGGCACAGCCCTCCATCACTTAAATCCAAGTCACTTGCAGGTCATGGTATCACCTCCCTGGTGTCATGGTCCTCTTAGAGAATGAAGGACAATTTATACCATACTTTCCTTCTCTCCACTCACACAGTTGCCACCCTGGGGCGGGCTCTTAACACCTTATTGCTGTAGCCTTCTGATTGCTGTTATAGACTCAAGGCTCTCCCTCCTCCAGTTCTTCTCCTGATTCCATATCTTTCAGTGGCTGTACCCATGCCTGGAATGCACTGCCTTAGCTCCCCTCTGACTTCCTTCAAGTTGTTTTTGTTTAGTTATTTTCATTTGGGTCTGACCCTTCGTGACCCCATTTAGGGTTTTTTTGGGAAAGATATTGGAGTGGTTTGCTATTTCCTTCTCCAACTCATTTGACAGATGAGAAAATGGAGGCAGACAGCATTAAGTGACTTGCCCAGGGTCACACTGCTAGTGAGTATCTGTGGCTAGTTTTGAACTCAGGTCTTCCTGACTGCAGGGTCTGGTGCTCTATCCACTGTGCCACCTAGCTGCCCAAAATTAATAAATGCATACTAATTGATTTCGAAAAGCTGTTGGTTTTTCAGCTGGAAGATCTGGGTCTAAGTCCTGCTTTTGGCACTTAATTTTGTGACCTTAGCAAATCACTTAATCTTCTTTGAGCCTTAATTTCCTTATTTATAAAATAAGAACAATTTAAAGTGCCTCCCACCCAGAAATTCTAATGAGATAATGAATGTGCTTTTGCTAGATTTAATTTACCATATAAATGTCAGTATTACATTATACATTTTTCTGTGGATAATTGGGAGCCACAAAATACAACAGTACCTACTGTGCAGATTTCCAGGTTAATTAGAGAACATTTACTGGAGAAAATGAACAGAATATTACTAATTTAATTTTGGAAAAAAAATAACTTAATCATTCCTAATCTTGCTAACTAATGGTAGTATGTTTTTCTTTTCTTTTAAACTTTTTTCACACTTAAAAATTTTTAATTCTTTTGTTTCTATGTATTATACTTTCTTGTCGGACAGAATACATTTATCTCTAGAGACTTGATCTTTTTTTCCCCTTTTTCCTTTAGCTGTTTCAATATTTGAATGTCCTAAACTGTGATCAACATGACTCTGCTCTCATCCCCATAGTTCCATCATTTGCCGATATCTTATGTGTGGCAAATGATGAAGAAGTCAGATATGCCAAATTTAGGTAAGTTCACTGTTTTGTGTGGAACTTGGAAAGTATTAGAGTAGATAATGATCTTTTTGAATTGAATATCTTTAAAAATTTGACATTTTGTTTTTTATATGTGCTTTTGTGGTTTTGTCAATCTATCCATGTTAATAAGTATTTGTCAAATGTAGTGTGTGTGTGTGTGTATATACATATATATATATATATATATATATATGTAGTTATCTTCCCAATAAAGGATTAGGCTTAGTGGTAAATAATAGGTATAGGAAAGATCAGTATTGTCAGAATTATCCTGTCTATTTTTATTAAAATGCTTTTTCTTAGATTAGACGCAAGCTTATTTCAAAGCTTGGATTATTAGCCTTGTGGACAATAGTAAGGAATATAGCTTGATTTGCTGTGTGGTAAAGGGCTTTTGCTAGGAGAGGAGGAAGGTTGGTGTGTATTTTTCTAGGATGCAAATCTTTTCTTACTGATGTAGCAATCTAGATTAAATTACTAGATAGCATATAGTATACCTCATGAATTTCCATGTTTGATTTATATAATTAAACTCATGTTACTTGTTATGTCATTGAATATTATATTTAATCAAATATTCTATTTAATTTTACTATATTTGCCATAGATGGAATGTCCGTTTTCAAGAAATTAGAATACAGTAAACTTGACCTTAACATTCCTTTTAGGATCTTCATGTTATCATCATGATTCTTATTTATTATTTATTGTTGTAATGTTGAAGTATTTTTTATATTAAAGTTTAGAATAAATAAGTAAAATTTAAAAAAAAAGAGATGGGCAACATTTTACAAGTTCAAAGATCATAACATCTTCAAGTAATTGGATGGTAGCTATAGACCCTGCTAGGTCTGTGATGATCAGAGTTTCTATTTTTTGTCAGTTACAAAAAAGGCATTTCACTTAGTAGAGATGAAGAGTCTTAGTGTAGTATTGGTATACACAAAACAGTCCTCCATCAGTTGGGGTAGATCCTCTGTGGAGGATTTGTAGAAAGATATGACTCAGGGATGAAAAGGAATGGATGGATGTGTGATATGCACCAGTGGAGAGAGCATACCTGCTGACGTTTTAGTCACTTTTATTTCTATTACTCCAGATTGCTTTCCAAAGTGGGTGTACTGATTTCGTGGCTCTACTAACAGTACACCAGGATGCTTATTTTCCCACAGTAACTCCAACATCGACTATTCTCAGTCTTTTGTGTAATTCTTGCTGATTTGCTAAGTGTGAGGTGAAACCTCAGGGTTGTTTTGATTTACATTTTTTTTCTCCTTAGTGATTTGGAGCTTTCTGCTTTTGAGAACTGTTCATATCCTTTCATTGCTTCACCAGATGTAATAAGTTTAATTGTATGAATATATGAAAATTTTAAAATTTTTTGTAAAATGATAAGGTAACTAGTACTAGGGATCAGAGAGTGAGTGTATCCTGTTTCTTTGTAGGAGAAAGTAATTTCCTTTTCCCTAGAAATATTTTAGCTATTCATTCTTCTCTTTACAGAAATTGTATATGGAAAAATTATGAGGACAGAACTGAATTTTTCAATCCAATGCCTTCACCTTTAATTCCCGTTTCAAGACAAAGAAAGCAAATAAATGATCTTCCTGTTACTGAAGCAGCAATTAAAAAAATAGCTGCCCTTGAAGATGAGTTATCCATTCTTCGTTCCCAGATTGCTGCAATTGTTGGAATGCAAGAAGCAGAAAACAGGTCTACTTTTGGTAAGTTTATTTCAGCTTTGGTTTTGACTATGTAATACTCAACTAGCATTTGAATCAGCTTTGTAGTCCAAAGCACACATGAAGGTGTTTCCATTATAACATTCCCAACAAGTGGTTGCCCATCCTCTGCTGGTTGGTCACTGTGATGATCAGAGTTTCTAATTCTTTCAAAGTTACTTGTTTTTACCATGGTCCTGTCATTTTGGGTTTTGGGTTTATTCAGCACTGTTACTATGTTCCTAATCCTCCCTCATCCTCTTTAGTCATCCCTAATCTTTTCATATCCTTCTTAAAAATTGACCTTGTTCCTTATTCTTTTACTCCGTCAGTGTGTATAATCTAAATGATTTTCCAGACCTCAAGACTGTTGTTCAAATTTCCTCAATTTCTCCTGAATTTTGTCAAATTTCTCCTCACCAAATCCAATTTCACCTACTAGTACAAACTAGACTTTACTAGTCCAAAGCTCTCCAACTCACCTATGTGATTTTTTTTTCCTGACTCATATCACTCATATCCTTCTCTCTTCTCTTACTTCTTCCACAGGCTTCTCTCAGGGAAGCCAGAAATAGCACCGGTCCCATTAGTACTTTGGGAGCTCATGATTCGATCGCTGTACTACCTATAGATCGGAATTATTTCACAACTTACGAGGCGCTGTTTGTAAATTGTAAATTCACTTAGTTGATAGTCGAGTCTTCTGGTGCGCACCCGCCGTCCCCAGCGAGCTTGGCCTGCTCTCAGATTGCCTCGCCTTACAGGTCGCCGCCACACCGTAGTCGAAGCGTTTCCGTGGTCCCCTCCATGCTATGATGAGGGATTCGATTAGCTCCTTTAAAAGTTTGGATGTTTATGTTTTGTGAACTAAGTAAAGAATATAAAAGACCTGTTTATGTATGCTTCAGAGGAGGCGAGACAGTCTGGAAAGACCCTCAGAATTGGTGTCAGAAGAACTGAGCTGAAACTCAGTTGTGTGACTGGGGCAAGATGCTTTACCTCTCTGTGTCTCTGAGTTCTGACCTTTACAAAGACGACACTTATGTTTTCATTACCTACTTCATTGTAAGCAAAATGAGTTCTACCGTTGTGAGCTATTACTACTGCTGACCAACATTCTTACACACTTGACAGAGTTCTTTATGTATTTGAGATGAGACCTTTATCTGAAAAACTCTACAAAATTCCCTCCCCTCTCTCAGTTTTTTGCTTTCCTTCTAATCTTGGCTACGTTGGTTTTATTTGTATAAAAACTTAATTTAACCAAAATTATCCATTTTATGTCTCATGATGCTCTCTGTCTCTTGTTCATTCCCAAGTTCTCTTATTCATAAGTCTGATAGGTGGTAATGTGTTCCATGTTCTTCTAGTTTTCTTATGCTATCTCCCTTTATGTTTAGGTCATGTATCCATTTTGACCATATCTTGGTCAATGGTGTGAAATTTTGGTCTATATCCAATTTCTGCCAAGCTGCTTTCCAGTTTTCGCAATAATTTTTTTTTACCAGATAATATATTCTTATTTTATCCCCAAAGCTTAAATCTTTACATTTGTCAAACACAAGGTTACTTTGATAATTTACGACTATGTATTGTGTGTCTAGTCTGTTCCACTGACCTAACTTTTTTTTTCTTAGCCAATACCAGATAGTGTTGATAATTACTTTCTTATAATATACTTAAGATCTGGTATTGTTTTGAAATGTCTCCTTCTTGAGATGCTTTTTAAATAAACAATTTTGTTTTTAGATTCCTTGAAATCATATGATATGCCTGATAATCTGGAATCACTACTATCAATGACTTCTTCACCTTCCCCTGTACCAGAATGTTTTTCAACTTCAGTGGCTCATCCCCCACCTCCTCCACCTCTTCCTCCTTCTCCATCTCCTCCATCAGGATCTAATATCAGTGATTCAGGCAGTTCAAGAGATGGACTTATAAAAGGCCACCATGCTGCAAATAAGACCAACTCTAGCAAATTTGCAGAAAACCAGAGAACCAAAGATATTCCTAGCATGATGGATGTTCTAAAGGATATGGATAAAGTCAAGCTGCGTGCCATTGAACGGTAAGTTGATTTAATTTGATATCCAAATAAATATTTCCTAGTGAGGAATTTCACTTCAATGAGATTTTTAAGTATTGAAGAAATGCTGCATCATTTAGGAATGCGTTATACAAAAAATAATTATCTAGGCTATTTAGGTCACTCGATCCTGTAACTTAAACTTCTATTCTTGTGTATGCAGTTAACTTTACACAGAAAAACAATTTTTTCTTTTAAAAAAATAAACTTTTACTCACATATTTTGTTTTATTACATCACTAGAATTTTTCCCAGTATCCCTTCCCTACCCTCTGTCAGAGCCATCTCATATAAAAAATATTTTTTTAAAAAAGAAGAAGAGAAAAAAAGCAAAACCAATCAGTATATTAAAAATGAAAATAATGTGCAATGTGCCACAATTGTGACCTCTCATCTTTGTAGAGGAGTGGCATATTTGTTTTTTGGGACCATGCTTATTCTTTGTAACTTTGGAGTATTCGCTTTTGATTGTTTGGCTCTTCCGTTTACATTGTTATAATGCTTTATTTGTATTTGTTGGCTCTGCTTACTTCATTCTGCAACAAATCCTGTAAATCTTGCAAAAAATTTTTTAATATATTTTATTTTTTTCCTCCAATTACATGTTAAAACAAACTTTTTAAAAAAAGTTTTGAGTTCCAATTCTATTCCTTCCTTCCCCTCCCCATTGCCTCAGTTGGTAAACAATCAGATAGATATAGGTTATACATGTGCAATCATGTAAAACATTTTCACGTTAGTCATTTTTACAAGAAGACTCGAAAAAAAGAAAGTGAAAAATAGCATGCTTCAGTTTGTATTCAAACAGTATCAGTTCTTTTTCTGGAGGGGGGATAGTAATTGTTAAGGCCTTTGGGATTTTCTTCAATCGTTGTATTGCTGAGAATACTTAAGCCATTCACAGTTCTTCATCAAACAGTACTGCTGTTGCTGTATATAACATTTTCCTAGTTCTTCACTTTGTATCAGTTCAGGTAAGTCTTTCCTGCATCTTTTTCTTTTTGAAAAAGAAATTACTGATGAGTTTTGTTTTTCCATTACCACATTTCTACTTCACTGAGAGTTCTCTTGTAACAAAATAAAACAATTCAGTGACCTTATCTGAAAGTGCTTGCAGTTTTACAGATCTGTATATTTTTCCCCTTTTGTTTTTTTAAATTAACAGAAATCTATTTTCTCTCTCTCTTACCCCCTCCCCATTGGGAAAAAAAAGCAAATTTCTTGTTAACAAAAATGCATATAGTCAAGCAAAACCCTTAGTGACTGTATATAAAAATATCTGTCTCATTTTGTATCCTAACTCCCATCACCTGTAATGGATGGCTTGTAAATCCTTCTGTGCTTTTCTGTATTCATTGTAATTATAATTTCTTGTAGCACATTATGTTCATGTACCTCAATTTTTTTAGCCATTTCCCAGTGATGGACATTATTTTGTTTCCATTTCTTTGCATCTGCAAAAAGTTCTGCTATAAATATTTTGGTGTAAAGGGGGCTTCTTATCAATGACCTCCTAGAGGTATAAGCCTAATAGAACATTTTCAGAGATAAAAGGTATGGACATTTTAGACACTTTTTTTTTGTATAATTCCAAATTGGTATACTGATTCACAGCTCTATCAATAATGCATCCAGTTTTCTTTCCATAACCTCTTCAGCATTGACCATTCCTAACTTTTGTTATCTTTGCCAATTTACTGGATATAAGGTTAAACCTCAGGGTTGATTTTGATGGGCATTTCTGTTAGTGATTTAGAACTTTTTTTTCATAAAGTTGTTAGTAGCTTTTTTCTTGGTAATTTGTGTTTTCTGGTTAGTGGAATGTTTGGTGATTAATATTAAGTTCCATTGTTTGATTCTTTCTTGTCTAGTCCGTTCCATTGAACGGCTTCTCTGTATTTTAAGCATTACCAAATGGTTTTGATGACTGCTGCTTTATAATGTAGTTTGAAGTCTGGAAGTTTTTTCCTCTTAATACTGCCACTCCTATCTTTTTTCATTATTTTCTTTATATACTAATTTTTTGTTTCTCCAGATGAATTTGATTATTTTAAGTTTTATAAAGTATTCTTTTGATAGTTTAATATAGCATTAAAATTGTAGGCTAACTTTTGTAGTCTTGTCATTTTTGTTATATTAATATAGCCCAGTCATGACCACAGAGTATTGCTGCCATGATTTAAGTTCCCTATTTTTTTATGGAGTGCTTTGTAATTGAATCTGTTTTGTGTGCTTTGATAGACTGATACACAAATATTTGATCTTTTTTTTGTAGTTATTTTGAATGGAATTTCTCTTTCTATTATTGCCTTTTGGATTTTGTTATTTTAGAGAAGTGATATTGAGAAAAAACATTATTTCATTAGATACATGCAGTTCCCAACTAAGCCTCTTTATAGGTATTATTGGATACTAAAGACTTCTCAGTTAAAATGGGATGAGCTGTTATCACTACTGGGGAAAGTGTGTGCCATATTAATAGAAAGTAACTAGATTCAACTTCATATAGACAGGATAAGTATATTGTCATAGGGCTTTAAAAAAACTGTATAATTTCTATGTCCACATGGAGGAATTGTTTTGGCACAGTATCATTTGACAAGGCTAAACACGTCTACCAGATTTGACAAAGAGATATCTTTTGGGTTCCCTGATGCTTAATTTACTGTTTTTTCAGCAAATTCTGTAATTTAGGAAAGTATATCTCTAGCTGTTCAGTTTTTAACTTCGCTGGCTAGCTTAGGGTAGACTTATTCCTATGAATGATCCTTCCACTATCTATTACCAAGGCACATTCGGCAAAGACAATTAGGCACGAGGGCCCTTTTAGGTTATGCTATGGGTTGAAAAGTAACAAATTAGCAACATGGCTTAGACATTAAAATCGAAGCTCAGCGAGATGAAACTATAGTGCCATCAACATTTTGAGTTGAAAGGGACTTTAGAGATAATCTGGTCTACCTACATTTAATACACACACACACACACACACACACACACACACACACACACACACACACACACACACACACGAGTTCATGTTTTGAGAAGGGATTTGTCTAAGATTATATAACCTGTTAGTGGTGGAGCACAAACTAGAACCCCAAACTCCTGATTCCCTCACCAGCATGCTTTTTTCTTCTTGTAAAGTAATTTATTTCTTATGGTACAATAATATTCCATTACAGTCATATGTTTTCTTGTCTTCTTTCCAGCACCAAAAGCACAGTTAATGCTGTCTCTGGATTATCTATACATCCCCCTTTTATTACTATAGATAATTAAGTTTCCACTCAAAATTCAGCCTTAGGTTGACTGATCTAAGTTTCTGTAATAAAGTGTTAACACAGTATTTTAACCTTTCAGGGAAGGCTGTGAGGTAGAAGGTTTACCTAATTAGTTACAAGCAATTTAGAGATTGAAATATCCCTATAAGTATATATATCATCCCTATAAGTGCCAAAAAGAGGTAGAATATGAAAAAAATGGTAAATTCCTGCTGCTAAAAAAATCAAGTTGAAATTTAATATCAATTTTCTTTGGTACCTCTTCTTCCCCTTCTGCATCTTTTTGCATTCCCTTACTGAATTTTGGAGTGGGAAGGGCCCTCAGTGGCCATCTAGTTCAAGCCATATTTTACTTTTTACATGTGAAGTCACGCAAAACGTATTTCCACATTAGCCATGTTGCAAAAGAAAACACAAACAAAATAAAATGGTAAAAATAAAGTAAAAAAGGTAAGCTTCATTCTGCATCAGAGTTAATCATTTCTCTGGAGGTGGATAGCATTTTTCATCTTGGGTCCTTTGGAATTGTCTTGGATGATTGTCTTGATGCAGAGTAGTTTTCATGGTTGAACATCCTGACTATAGTAACTGTTTCTCTTGGCCAGATACCCTGAGGGCCTTCGCCTCCCAGTTTGATTTTTTTTTTCCCCTGAGTTTTGATTAAATGGACCATCCCTTAATTAACTTCTTAAAGAGGCCTATTCACTGAATGGGTGTAACCTTACTCAAAGTGAGAACCTGAAAAGACCCGAAAGGGCCAGAGTCTCCCAATGCATCCTGGGCCATCTCCAGGCCTGGGGAATATCTGGTCACTGGACCCAGGGGGTCTGGAGGAGAAAGTGAGGTTGGTGACTTTGCACAGCCCTCCCTCACTTAAATCCAGTTCACTGGCATGTCATGGCATTACCTCCCTGATGTCATAGTCTTCTTCAAGAACGAAGGATAAACACACAACAAATCCTGACAATATTGCTGTTACTGTGTGTTCTGCTCACTTCATTTTGTGTGAGTTTGTATAAGTTTTTCCAGGTTTTTCTGAATCCATCCTGCTCATCATTTCTTTATAGCACAATAGTATTCCATTACAACCATGTACTACCGCTTGTTTAGCCATTTCCTAATTGATGGGCATCCCCTCAATTTTTAATTCTTTGCCATTACAAAAAGACCTGCTATAAATATTTTTGTATGACCTTTTCCCTTTTCTTTGATCTCTGTAGGCTACAGACCTAGTAGTGGTATTGCTGGTCAATTGTTCTCCAGAATGGTTGGACTAGTTTTGATGGGGTGATGGGACCTGGACCCCAAAAAGGCAAAGACCATGTGTCTGGAAGTAACTACTCCCACCCCACCCCACCCCATGCGAAAAGCTCTCCCTGTTGCAGGCACACGCAGGCCTGACCCTGTAATTCCTCAGATAAAAGCTATCTCCAGGGTGCCTGGCCCAAGGACTCTTCCTTGGCAGCCTGATCCTCAAGGACCATGCTCAGGCAACCCATCTATCTTATCCCCTCAACAGTTTTCTCTTGTTGACTCTTTGAGTTTTCCCATACATTCCAGCAGCCCAGCACCTAGGCTGCTTGCATATACCAACCATTCCTTAATACCAAGGTGGGGCCCCCCCCCACCTAATTAGCATACCTGGCATTCTTTTCCCAGGCTCTTTTCCATATAAGCATTAGTATCACTCCCATTAAGTTGTAAGTTCTGTTAAGGAACTTTGCCTGTGTCAGAGTAACCTTTGCCACTTGACTGGAAGACGGTTTGAGTGTGTGAATTCACCTGTATCCTGACATTTTGGGGGGTCCCAGCGTCCCTAAACCCTATTCGCACTGCTAAATTGCATCACTTTCACAACTCTACCAACAGTACATTGTGTCCCAATTTTTTCACATCCTCTCCTCCAGCCTTTGTAATTTTCCTTTTCTGTGATGTTAGCTGGTCTGACAGGTGTGAGTGAGGTGGTATGTCAGAGTTGTTTTAATCACTATTCCATAGTGATTTTTTAGAACATTTTTCTACGCTGTTGATAGCTTTGATTTCATCTGCAAATTGCCCCTTCATATCCTTTGACCGTTTATCAACTGGGGAATGTCTCTTCTATAAATTTGGCTCAGTTTTCTATATATTTGAGAAATGAAGCCTTTATCTGAGAAAGTTGCTGTGAAGTTTTTTCCCCCAGTTTCCTGTTTTCCTTTTAATTTTGGCTGCATTAGTTAAGTTTGTGCACAAGCTTTTTAACTTCATGGAATAAAAATTATTTATTTCCTATAATCTTCTCTGTTTCTTGTTTGGTCATAATCTCTTCCCTTATCCATAGATCTAACATGTTTCCATGCTCCACTGATTTACTTATGATATCACCCTTTATGTCTAAATTATTTATCCATTTTGACAGTATCTTGGTATATACAGTGTGGGATGTTGGTCTGTGCTTGCGTAGCTCCATACAAAACTGGAATGGGCTGTCTTGGTAGGTAGGCAGCAAGGCCCCTTTCACTGAAAATCTTCAAGAAAAGGCTGAATGCTGGGTTTTAGAAAAAATTGCTTTAAAGTATGGTTTGGTAGTTCTAGGTTTCAAATGATATTACAAAGCAGTAATCATGAAAACAGTCTGGTACTGGCTAAGTAATAGTGGTAGATCAGTGACATAGATTAGATACATAATATGCAGGAGTAACTGACCATAGTAGTCTAGGGTTTGGTAAGCCTAAGGGTCCAAGCTTTTGGGGTAAGAACTCAACATTTTACAACTTCCATCCATTGCTTTTAGTTCTGCCTTTTGGGTCAAGGAGAGCAAGCTAATCCCTCTTTTATGTGACAGAATTTTAAATGTCTGAAGACAGCTGTCATTTGCTTCCTAAGTCTTCTCAATGCTAACTAACTTCCCTCTGCTGAGGGCTGTTGCATTTTTTGTTCTTTGAGATGATAATTGCTTTGTAAGTTACTCAGCGTTCTATTCCCTTTTAGAGATCTTTTCATTTACTTTATGCAGTCGTGCTTATTGCTCTCTGGTTCTGCTTATTTTGTTGCATCTGTTCATAACATATCTTCTTATCTCCCTAGGTTTAAATTATTCATAATAACTATTTCTTACTGCATAGTTTTATTCCATTACAGTAATATTGCAGGTTTGGCCATCCTCTCAAAAGATGGACACTCATTTTTTTTTCTCAGTTCTCTTTTCCCATAAAAAAGTGCTTCTGTGAATGTTTTTGTATATATGGAATCTTTGTGTCTTTCTTTGACTTCATTGGAGTACATATCCAGCAATAAGATTACTGGGACATAAGAGTCTGAACAATTTTTTCACTTTTCTTTCATAATTCCAAATTGTTTTCCAGAAAGGCTGAATCAGTTCATAGCTCCACCAACTGTGTATGAGTGAACCTGTCTTCCCATATTACTCCAATATTGATTTTTTTTTCCATCTTTGACAGTTTTAGAGGTGGATAGGTTTGATAGGTTTAACTTGTAATTTCTATTATTAGCAATTTGGGGTATGTTTTCTTTTGAAAACTGTTCCTGCCTTTTCATCATTTATCTATTGGATAATGATCTTGGTGTTAAAGTTTTGTTAATTCCTTATGTCTTGATTATCAGAATTTTATCAGTAATACTTGATGAGAAAATCTCCCTTTACTTTTCTAAATATAAGGGCTTTTATATACAAAGCAAATTTGTCAAGCTCTGACTTATATTTCTATACCTATATGTACATTATACGTATCAACAAGGCGATTAAAAGTTTAATTTATTGAATTTTCTATAGGTCACCTGGAGGGAGACCTGTTCATAAGACAAGAAGACAAAGTTCACATTGGGATCCAGTATCTATAATTTCTCATGCCCTTAAGCAAAAATTTGCATTCCAGGAAGACGATTCTTTTGAAAAAGAAAGTAATTCTTGGGACTCTTCATTTTCTAGTCCAGAAACTCCAAAGGTAACCCTATGATAGTATATCATCACTTTACAGTTTTTCTGAGGTAAACTGTCTATATGACAGATTTTCGAAGGTAGATCTTGTGTCCATATTCTATTAATGTAATTCAGTATAATTGGCTGTATAGTTTTGTTGATGCTAATTGCTGTCTTATTTATCTCCACTGTAGCCTGCAACACAAAGCAGTAGACTTTTAAAATTGAAATGGTTTGATTTTTTTTCCCCCCTCAGTTATAATAATCATTCTTTGAAATCCTCATTTGATCCTCAAAACAATGCTGTCAGTCCTGCTCATGTTTCATTTTAAGTGAGCTATCCCAGTTTATATGTCTAGTGACTGAGCTAAAACTTGAGATAGTAATGAGTGTAAAGTGATTTGTAAACGTTTAATATAATACTAATAGTTAACATTGACATAGTACTTACTGTGTGCACTGTTTTACGTGCCAGTTACTGTGCTAAGTGCTTTACAGTTATTATCTTATTTGATCATTAGAACAACCTTGGGAGGCAGATGCTGTTGCCTTTTAACAGATGAGAAAACTGAGGCAAATAAATAGTTAATGATTTTTCCAGGGTGACACAGGAGCTCTTAAGTGTCTGAGACTGGATTCGAACTTAGATTTTCCTGTCTCTTGAGGCTCTATTCATTGAGCTACCTAGTTGCCTAATATGATAAATAAATGTAAACTATTTGGTCAACCAAAAATAAGTAATCATCGATAATAAACATTTGTTGAGCGCTTAAAATACTTTATTTTTAGAACAACTCTATAGGCCCTCATATCCTCTTTATTTTGACTTCAGTTTCACTAATATTACTTATTTTGTCTTTTAGCTTATAGTAATTTAGGAGCAGAAAATTTAGGTGTTGTCAAGGCAGCTTTAGACACAGATATGCAGAAAGTAGCAAGACATTACATCTGGTAGCCTGGCAGTAAAGAAGGGGAGATAGAGGCAGCAGACATCCTCACATAGTTTGGTAATTCTAAGGACATTACTATATTGCAACATAGAATAGTAGCTAATATCCAATAAAAGATGGCTCAGAATAATTAAGAGATTAGATTATGTTCCATAGATTTTTTTAAGAGGGTAAAGAAGATGGAAGATTTCCATGAAAATGGGTAAAAAAAATTTGAAGTTTAAAGTGATATTTATCCAAAGAACCATATGAAGATAGTGGATAAATCAGATATTATTATACAGTCATATGTTCAAAAATTATTTCATGCAATGTTAATTGTTTTCTCATCAATTAGATTGTGAGTTCCTTGATAGTAGGGACTATGTTTTTTGCTTATTCTTCATGATCTTTAGCTCCTAGCACAGTGACGTATTGAGATACTTGGTCATTGACTGAACGTTTGTTTGCATTTTGTCTTTTTCACTGTATATTCAATTAATTTTTGTGTTTTAAAATATGCTTAATTTTAGTTTGGACATCGTATATTCCAACCGAATGGACAATGTACTCAAGAAGAAATTGACAAAGTATCATAAAGGTGTCATTGTTAAAAGCTTTATTTCTCTAATTAAGAATGAGCCAAACTTGAAGGAAAATTCATGTGCCTCATAATGTGTTGACTAGTGGCAGGGCCACTTTTTAAAGCAATTAAATAAAATGTATGCACCGAGATATATTAATATGTAACTGTGAAAAATTCACATGCCTACCTATGTGACCTTTTGTAGATTTCCCCACAAACTTCTAAATGAATGTGTGTAGGTTTTACTTGCATATGTAGTTGTATCTTGAGAACAAATACTAGGTGACCTAATATTTCTCTTAATAGAAGGCCTTGAGTGTTGGTATGAAAGAAACCATTTTAGTATATAAATGAAACCTTAGACTGTAGTGTAATATTGGAAAGCTATTTATTCAGCAAGGTGCAAAGGAATCAGAACTCTTCTTCCAGTTTATGAACACTGCTATGCCAGTATCATGGATATCCTTCCTAATTTACTTGATTAATTCAGGTAGCTAGCTAGCCTTGTGCCTTTTCTTCAAGTTGTAGCAATCTCAGCTGGCTTTCAATTTTCAATAATCTGATGATCTTTAAAGATTGTAAGATTATGGTTTCTTTACTGAAACAGCTGTAGGTTGACTCACTAAATGGTTGCACTGTGATACTTGTAAAATTGTTCATGTCATGTTCTTATGTTCACAGTTTTGTTTTTTTGCCCTTAAGCGTTTTTTTACTGAAATGCTGCAAGTATAAACTTTTAGGGAATCTTTTGCTTTTTAAACATTGCATAAGCTTGTTATAGTAAGTGTATATGTATCATGATTTTTTTCTGTTCATTTTCTATGCTGAACTTTTGTAAATAGAGTTTGTAAAATAAATCTACCTCCTATACTTGTGCTTGATATCTATTGAAGTATGTTTATTTTGTCCTGAAATGTATTTTGCTAGTAGGTTTGGGGTTGAGGAACAAAGAAGAAAAACATCACTTTTCTCCTTCATTAATAAGTATGCACACTTCTTAATAAATTAGATATGCTAGATAGTATTTATAAAATGCTGAGTTTGAGGCTTCCACTTGACTGGTTTGTAAAGTAGTCTAGGTATTCTGAGAGAAATGAAAACTGTTTAATTTCTTTGAAGCTGTACAAATGATAATTTATTTCTTTTGTTTTAACTGAATGCAAAAAAATTGATCCTTAAACACAAGACTTTCTTTATTAAAACAATTGCTCTTTGAGTCACGCAGTAGTGATTTCTTTCTCAGTTTTCTGAAATTGTTTTGTCATTGTTTCCCCTATTTTTGGGAAAAAATAAAACAAACTTTCCTTATATTCTTCTGGAAATTGTGCGTAGGGGGGAATGTGAGGACAATATTAATTGATAAAAGCAATTAATCGTTGAAATTGCACTGATTGTGTATCAATAAACTTGGGTTCTGGTCCTGAGTTTGCCACCATCTGGTTTTGTGATTGTATACCATTATAATACAGGGTGTCCATAAAGTCTGTGTGCAGTTTAAAATAGTTGTAACTTTGTAACTATGTGTAATAGAAAGAATCTGTAAAAAGCAAAAGAAGAAACACTTAATTTTTTTATTGTTCTTGTTAATTTTCAACATGTCCACCATCATTACTAATACAAAGGGTAATACGATTCTGTAGTTCATGGAAAACATTTTCAAGCTGATTTTGAGTAATGCTAGCAATCACATCAGTTATCCTAGCTTGCAAGTCTTCTTTAGATTGAGGTTTGGTTGAATAAACATTAGTTTTCACATGTCCCCATAAAAAGAAATCCAGTGGAGTCTAAACCTTCTCTGGACACAGCAGTGGTAAATTTTAGTTCAGCCAGCCAAAGAACACAGTTTGCTTTCTCTTGTACTGAAGCCGTTGGTCAACAGTAATCCTGAAAAATAAGTAATTTTTAAGTTGAATTTCTAAAAATAATAAAATAGACAAAATCCCTAAAGACAAGAATAAACTAGATACATCAAACTTTCTAGTCCTTGTTACAGATTCTATCACATGTAGTTACAAAGTTACAACTATTTTAAATTGCACACCGACTTTATGGACACCCTGTATAATGTCTCTGAAATTTAGTTTCTCCATCTGTTAAGAGGGAATGGGACTAGAGGCTGATCTCTTGTTCCAGTGTCCTATGATAAAATCATGAATACTTGAAATACTGTTACTTTCTCTTCATTGATATAGATCACAACCTTTCTATAACTTAGTAGTAACTGGAAAATTCACTCTGCAATCAGCCTGTTGATAAGCCTCTGAACTCGTTCTTGGGTAATATCTGGCCCAAGTAATATTTTGGAAAAAGAAACTAAAACCTAGAATGTCGTTGCAATTTTTTATTCAACTTGACTAGTATTGGATTCAATTCAACAAGCATTTATTGATTACTAATGTAATGATAAATATTTCTGTTCTTAAAAGGCTTACATTATACTGGAGAGAAAATAGCACAGATTAGTAAATACAAAACAATTTTCAGGGAAGTGGTACTGGCAACTGAGAGGGAAGGGCCTCTTGGAGGAGCTGCTTGAGCTGCATCTTCTGGGGAACTTGAAATGCAAAGACCCAGTGATTGGACATAGAATATTGGTTATGGGGAGAAGAATTTAGGCCACTTTGGAGTATTGCCTGTGAGGAAGATCCATGTGAAGTTACTCTAGAAAGAGATTAAAACTAGATTGTCATTTAACCTCACTTTGCCTGTTTTCTTAACTATAAAATGGGATAATCTTGCAGGGTCGTTGTGAGGATCAAAAGAGATTTGTAAAGCTCAGCACTGTGTCTGTGCACAGGAAGCACTTTTAAAATGCTTATTCCTCTCCCTCCCCCTTCCTTTTTCTTGATTGGATCTTCAAGTCATGCCTGCTAATTGGGAGTGTCCCCCTCTGTCCTTGGGCCCTCTTCTCTTTTACTTACATGCTGTTTTATTTGGTAATCTTAACAGTTTTCATGACTTCAATTATCTCTGTGGTGGTGATTCTCAAATCTTACCTCGTCTTGACTATTCTGTTGACCTCCAGTCTCACACCTCCAACTGTCTTTCAGACATCTCAAGCTGGATGTCTTAGACATTTTACGTGTCTAAATTTTACATGTCCAAATTTACAATTATGTGCAAATATGAACTCATTATTTTTCCCTTAAAGCCCTCCCCTTTTCCAAACCTCTGTATTATTATTAAAGGTACCAGCATTCTCTCAGTTACCCAGGCTTGCAACCTAGATGTCATCTTTTACTGTTCACTCTCACCTCATATCTAATCTGTTGCCAATGTTGATTTTACCTTTGTGACAGCTTTTGCTTCTCCTTCCCTGTTCTCTTCTGCCACTGCCACCATCCTGGTGCCCATCCTTATTTCATTGCCTGGAGAATTGTAGTAGCCTGCCGATGGTCCCACCACCACAGTTCTTTCCCCGCTATAGCCCCTCCTCGTCCTCAGAGTGATTTTCCTAAAATGCAGATCTGACACTGCCTTACAACTCCAGTGGCTTCCGATTAACTTCAGGATCAGATATAAAATCCTGTTATTCAAGGCCACTCATATCCTCTTCTCTCTATGCTTCCTACATATACGTACTTTTCCAGTCTTATATCTTACTCATCCCCACGTGCTCTGTGATCCAGTGACATGGGTTTCCTTGCTATTTCTTGTACAAGATACTCCATGTCCAGACTCCATGTATTTTCATGGCTGTTCCTTCGTTCCTAAAATTCTCTCCCTCTTTATCTATGCTTCCTGATTTTCCCCAACTTCAAATCCCAGCCAAAATTCTACCTTTTACATGAAGCCTTTCCTGATCTGCCTTTGATTATCTCCAATTTATCCTATATGTCACTTGCTTATATCATGTTGCTTGCATGTTGTCTCTCCTATTAGATTTTGAGCTCCTTCAGGGCAGGGACTATCTTTTGCTTTTCTTTGTATCCCCCTCAGTGTACAGTGCCTGGCATATGATGGGTACTTGATGTTTATTGACTGAGTCAAAATAGAGGAGCTGTCTTGACAGTGTTAAGTAGTGACATTTCCCACCCTTGCCACAAGAGAGCAGTGTAATACCAGTAACAGTACCTTTGCTAGCGTTTTCATTTTTAACAAGCCTTTGAATCCCAGAGTCAGAGAGAGTCTTCGAGGTTGCCTAGTTAAACTTGTACTGGAACTCCCTCTACAATCTCCAGTATGATCATCCAGCCTCCCTTTAAATGAAGGTTTCTAGGGAAGGGAAACCTTACCATGGCAGTCCATTCTACTTTGGGGAAACTAATGGTTTGGAAGTTTATATTGAATTGAAGTCTATCCCTCTGAAACTTCACTACATTGCTTATGAGTTATGCCTTTATGTGGCCCAATAAAAGAAGTGATAATTCCTCTTTTTTCCTTGGAGACTCTTCAGATACTTGAAGATAGCTACTGGGTCTTCCCTGAAGTTTATATCTAGGCTAAAAGTTCCTAGTTCCTCTGATTAATCCTTGTGTGGTTTTCTTATCCTCCAGGTTACTCTCCTTTGCGTGTATTACAGTTGACAGTGACCTTCCCAAAATGTGCCTAGAAATGAACAGCAGCTTTTTCAGTTGCTAGCATCACATTATTGACTTGAACTCACTCATGCTACCAGTCTGGCAAGAAGGACAGACAGTATGTAATTATTGTCATCTAGGCCTTATCTCTACATCTTGTCCTCAAGGATTGTATGGGTTACTTGTCAGATGCCTCACTTTAATCTAGAAATACCATACACCCTATCCTGATTTACCAGTTTGGCAGCTCTGTCAAAAGATAAAATGAACTTACCCTGGCATGACATTTCTAATGAAGAAAAGCTAGCTCGTAGTGACTACTGATTCTCCTGAGTATTCACAAACCATCTCTTCAAAACTTATTTGGAACCTTTTGCTTGGAATCAAAGTCAAGCTCATTGGCTTGCAGTATGAGAAATTCATTTTCCTTCTTTCACCTCCCTCTCCTAATTGGGATCATATTTACCTATTTCCAAATTTATGGAAGCTTTCCCATTCTTTAAGATGGAATTTTCAAAAAAAAAAATTGATAGCTCAACAGTCAGATTATTTTGGTACTCTGAGAAATTAATCCAGGCCTGGTGGCCTTGAATTTGCTGTTAGTTGTTAGGGTCACTCCTTGGTTAAAACTTTAAGTATTAAATGTGTTTAGAAGTAGGCAGGAAAAATATCTGTAAATATTCAAAAGCACCATATGTTTTCAGAAGAATATTTATGATTAAACTGATCAGACTCTCAGACTGAGAATTCTCATGCTCTTTCTGGAGAGGTATTTTTTGATTATGTGACTTTATAGACTTAAAAATTATAGTGGGATCTGAGATAGGAGCAGTTGTAGTCTCTTAGGGTAGTGTCTAAAGCTTACCTAAATAATACATATACTCATCTTCATTCAGGTCCCATTTTGATATTTGACTGGACCTCTTTTTTTTTATGATTGCTACTTCCAAAAATGATTACTACCCATGCACATCTCAGCATATGTGACTCTGGTACATGCTGTCCTATTAGTCTTCCATAAGAGTTTTGTTCAATGCACTGGAAGTCTTCCCTTTAGATCTCTTGAAATTGTATGGTTACCATTGGAGCATGTGGCCTACCACTCAATTATTTCTTATTCTCTCTATATACTAACCTACCTCCTTTATATCTTTTATGTGACTTTTTCTGCACAAATCCTGGTTGGTAATTTGTTAAGTGTGTGCATGCCTGCTTTCTT
>CM053627.1:110231376-110252086 GCA_028646595.1 Phalanger gymnotis
AATAATCAATGAAATCTATTATTTAATCAATCAAAAAATGTGAATAGCTATAGATAGAATATTGTTTGCAGAGGCCTGCATATTCCTTTCTCATGCCTTTAAGGGGATAGGGAGCTGGTCTTTCAATGAGGCTTTGTGACCTTGGGCAATTTCAGGCTACTCTCTTAATGGGGTTGGTACTGTTACTCTCTCAAGATGGGAAGAAGAGCTAACTAGACCAAGTTTGCATGGAAGGAGATATATGTTGGAATAATACGATTTTGAGGAGATGGCATGGTTTTTCATGCCAAATAATTACTCACAAAGTGTCTTATCTACTTGTGAAGATCTTCTCCATACTCACTTGATAAATATTATGCATCTACTATGTGCCAGGCACTGTGCTAAGTGCTAGGGTTACAAAAAAGGCAAAAGACAGCCCCTGCCCTTAAGGAGCTCACAATCTAATGGGGGAGACAACACTCAAATATGTACAAACAAGATACAGTACAATGCCTGGCACATAATGGGTGTTGAATGAATATTGATTGATTATAACAAAGGGAAGGCACTAGAATTAGGAGGTATTGGGAAAAGCAGCCAGTAGAAGATGAGATTTCAGTTGGGACATAAAGGATTCCAGTTGGAATGTAAAGGGAGGTGAGTAGTCTGAAATGAAGAAGAGGATTCCAGGCATAGGGGACAGCCAGAAAACAGTATTGTCAGGAGGATAAAAGAAGCCATTCTAACATGGCATTTTAAGAACATAAGCTCACCTCCATGCCACAATGAAGCATCAAAGTCAGACTTGGTAGAAGTAATAAGGTAAAAGAAAAAGAATACCTTGGGGTAATTTATTGAACAATGTCTAATTTATAAAGCTATGAGAGTTTTTTTTTTCAAAGTAAACATACCAGAATTTACACAGCTGAGTGTCATGTCTTTTAAAGTCGTCACCTTGGTAGCCATATCATGTTTCTCAAAACATTCTGGACTTGTACTTTTGGAATTGTCTTCAGAGATGACAATAAGTACACTCTTCAGAATATCCTTAAGGGTGACAAACCTTCATCCTTTGAGGGTGGATTTGATATTGTGAAACAGCCAAAAGCCATTTGGAAATATATCCGGTGAATAAAGTGACTCAAAAAATTGAGCATTGCTGTTTGGACTTTTAAAAGTCAACCATGTTTATGAAGTAAGGAGACTGATTTCTTGTGTGACTCTTCAAATGACTTTGAAACCATATGACTTCAGCAAATATTCTTGAAGTGTGCCTACCATGTGCAAAGCACCGTGCTAGGTGCAGGGAACACAAAAACCAAAATGAAATCCCATTCTCAAGGAATGTGCATGGGGAGAGCATTCAACATGTATACAAACCAATATGCAAAATACTGCAAAGTAGTTTTCCAGAGGGAGAAAAATACCAATAACCAGACAAATCAGGAAAAGTCTGATGTAGGAGGTGGTGCCTGTGTGTTCCTTAAAGGATGTTTGGTATTCTTCAAAGTAGGGAGGAAGATAAAGTGCATTTTAGACGTGGGAGCCTGCTTGTGCTAAGATGGGGCAGTAGGAAATGAATCGTAGGTGGGTAGGAGTTAATAGATCAGTGTGACTGAATTTGTGAAGGGGAGTCAGATGAAACAAAACTAGAAGGGCTGGTAGAAGCCAGGCTGTGGATGACTTTATGCCATGGTAGCTCAATGAATATTTGAAAAATCAATAATTAATTCCAAAAGAGGCATTCCAAATGTATTTGAATAACAGCAGTGTTTTTGAAATGAGATCTTTTAAAAATGTCTAATGGTTTTGTTTCTTCAAGGGCATCTCTTTTGATATTTTTGATATTTTGACTTTTCAATTTTTGCTCTGCTACCCTCCTGGAAGTCCATTTGTTTTTGAATGCTTTAAAGACTTTAGATGGACATTATTTTAGTTTTTCAGAATTGAGGGATTCCTCTTCTACCAGCTAAGGACTTTGGCCGTTATACTATAGGGAAATAAATGGATCTGCATCTTCGCGCAAGTGGACAACTGCCTAGACTAAAAATACCTTAAATGACAAAGACATTTTATTTTCCTTAAATCTCAATGACCAAAATTGAACTATAAATGCTTTCAATTGTGGGTTTTGCAATGTGTCATTTGGTAAATAAAACAAAAATAGTCATCCGTCTTCTGCTCTTTTTTCAATAAAAAATAACAAGTACTGGTAAATAGAATTTCATAGCACATTTGCATGGAGTCTCCTTTCTTGCCTCAACTCCCCATCCTGCCCCTAATAAGTAAGCTTTCTTAAAAGGGCTAGATGGTGCTGGGTTGAATGGAATTTTCAGGGGAAAATATTTCAAGTCTTTATGTGTAAAGTTATAAAGGAGGAAGAACTATTTTCTAGATTTATAAATGGAACTACAATAGATTTACAATAGATTTGTGTATATTTATAGTACAACTATTCAATAAATGTCTCAAGCACCTGCTTCATGCCACATGCCCTACTAAGCACTGGAGACAGAAATACAGAAAAAGAAAGAGCACTCGCTCTCAAGGAGCTTATAATCTAATGAGGAAAGACAACACAAAAAAGGCTGAAAAGGAGGAGAGCCAGAAAGATATGCACTACTGGAGGTTTGGTGGAAAACTCAGAAGTCCAGAAATAGCATAGTCAAGCAAGAAATGAAATGTTGAGTTCCCTCCTTAAATGGAGATTTTTGGAGTTCAAGGCTCTACCATTCCATCAGAGGGTGAACTACAGGAGATAAGAATGACTTTTTGTGTTTCATCTGATCTATAATTTCAGAGGCATCGAGAGCCTCCTTGTGAGGAACTTCCTCTCTTATAGCATATCCCTTCATTTGTAATGCTGTAGAGAATTGCCAGGAGCACTAAGAAGTTTAGTGTCTTACCTAGGACCTCACAGCTTATGTCAGAGGTCAGACTTGGATGAAGTTCTCCTGACTCTTGGGCAAGCTTCATATTCATTACACCAGAGTGTTTTTCAACCAGAAAAGACTTTTAAAAATCTGGAATTGCACGTATAGATTCAGCTTTTTTCTTTTTCTTCATTACTGCAAGGGATGTTACGAGTCATCTTGCTCTCTTGCCAAGGTGGTGCCACTCAGTGGCAATTATATCACAATTATAGGAGGGAGAATGACAAAGAAAATTAGAGGTCAATATGTATCATGCAAAAGGTGAGTGTAGAACTTGGTTGCAGAAGGATTAAAGCTGGAATATTTCCAAAGTAGATATTTTGCTTAAAAAAACCCAAGAAAATCTTTAAAAATTTTTAGCACATAAGCAGAGATTCAAGAACAATGACACAGCAGAAGTCAGCAAGAAAGTTTTCATTCTCTGAAAGTACTGATATTCACTGTGCCAACAGGACAAATGAGAGTAAAGAGGAAAGCAAATGATACAGAAAATCCACTTGTATTGTTAAGGATTGTATACAGCATGCATGTATTATTAAAATAAGGTAAGTGTTTCAGGGTGATGCTTGATCTGTTTATAGATCTATTAAACTTTGTCATAATATTTAGTTGGGAAGAGAAAGCAGGTTCTCAATGAAAGTTCCATGTATGTTTTAAGGAATGTGAGGAAAAGTAACATATTTACAATCCAGCCTTTCATGAATTTTTCTCTCAAATATTTTTAGAACCGTAGTTTGTTTACTTTTGAGCTAACTATTCAGTTATTTTAAAAATGTATATCTAAAAACTTAGACTTCATTTAGTATCTATTCCTGCTCATATCTGAGATCTGAAAAAAATCTATCCAGATGATGTCAAAGTGACTGTAAAATGGTAGATTTTTGAAACAAGAAAACAAATACATGAAAACGCCTAAAGGAACTAAAGAATTTTCACATGGAAAAGGCCCTCAGAGGGTTACCTGTAAAAACTCATTCCTGAATAGGAATGTCACCTAGAACATCTAGCATTTCTTTGAAGATACAAAATGAAGAGAAACCTATGAAATTCCCCAGTAACTCATTCTACTTTTGGCTGAGATGTTTTCCTTTGCATCCTACCTAGATCTGTAACTGCATTTTTTACCTATTGTTCTTAGTTTTGCCATCAAGGACTCAGCTGAACGAGCTTAGTCCTGTTATCTTATGACAATTTTTCATAAGCTTAAAGATAGCTATAATGACCTCTTTTTAAAATTAAATTTTATTTTCTTTCAAATGAGGATTTAGCTCCTCTCCTTTTCCACACTGCTTACCCTCACAAATTGAGAAAATAAGAAAAAAACTCCTATTACAAACATGTGTAGTCAAGCAAAACAAATTTCCAGATTGGTCATGTCCCCAAAAAACTGTCTCAATCTGCAGTCAGACTCATCACTTCTCTGGAGATGGGCAGCATGTTTGATGAAGAGCCTTCTGGAATTGTAGTTGGTCATGGTGATGATCAGAGTTCCTAAGTTTTTCAAAGTTGTTTTTACTATATTGCTTTTATTTTATAAATTATTCTCCTAGTTCTGCTCACTTCAGTATGCATCGGTTCATAGAAGAGTCCCCAGATTTCTCTCAACCCACTCCTTTCATAATTTCTGACAGTACATTATTATGCCACCAAATTCATATTCCATACCTTATTCAGCCATTTCCCTATTGATGGCCTCTCCTCCCAGTTTCCAAGTTCTTTGCCACTGCAAACAGAGCTATTTAAGATCTAGCAGCAGTATCTCTGGGTCAAAGGTTTATACAGTTTAATAATTTTTTAAGCATAGTTCCGAATTGCTTTCCCGAATGGTTGGATCAGTTCACAGATATGGAGAAAAAAGCAAAACAAACAAAAAAACAACCCACCTGTTTTCCAACCACCCTTCCAGTATGTTATTTTCCTTGTCACCTTTGCTTATCTAATGGGAGTGAGCTGATACTTCGGAGTTGCTTTAATTTGCATTTCTCTAATTATTATTATGAGCATTTTTTCTTTTGTCTAGTGATAGCTTGGATTTCTTTCTCTGAAAACTGCCTATCATATCCTTTGATTATAAATTGGGAAAAGGCTCTTTTGCATTTGAATGAGCTATATTTATCCTAGAAACTAGACTTTTATCAAAAAAACTTGCTGTAAAGATTCCCACAACCCCCACCCATTTCTTCCTTTTCTTCTAATTTTATCTCTGTTGATTTTGTTTGTGCAAAAACTAAAAAATTTTATTTAATCAAAATTGTCCATTTTTACTTTCTGTGAGCCCTTCCCCCCTTCTCTCTCTCTCTCCCTCTCTCTCTCTTTCTCTCTCTCTCTCTCTCTCTTCCTCCCCCCCCCATCATGATTTCTTCCCATAATCATAGATGTCAGGAAGTTTTTCCTATTTTCTTCTAATTTATGATATCACTCTTTATTTTTTAATCACGTACCTATTTAGAACTTCTCTTTGTAGATGGTGTTAAGATGTTAGTATATACCTACTTTCTGCCAGACTCCAGTTTTCCAAACAATTTTTGTCAAGGTGAGTTCTTGCTCCAACAACTAGATCTTAGGGTTTATCAGACCATGCCCATTTGCATCTGTATATTGTTGACCCAGTCTGTTCCACTGATCAACCTCTGCTTCTTACCCAGTACCAAAATGTTTTGAGGATTATGGTTTTGTAGAATAGTTTGAAATCTGGTATTGCTAGTTTCCTTTCTTCCCTCAAGATTCTTGACATTTTGTTCCTTTAGAACTTTATTTTTTTCTAGCTCCATAAAGTAATCCTTTGGTAATTTGATTGGTATGGCATCAAATAAATTAATTTAGGTAGTATTGGCATTTTGATTGGCTTAGCTACTCATGAGCAATTAATATTTCTCCAATTATTTAGTTCTGTTTTTACTTGTGTAAAGAATGTTTTGTAGCTGTGTTCATATAATCCTTGTTTATGTTTTGGCAGGTTTACTCCCAAGTAATTTATGTGTCATGTAGTTATTTTTTAAAAATAGTATTTTTTCCAATTACATGTAAAGATTTTTCAGCATTCATTTTTTAAAGTAAGATTTTGAATTCCATGTTTTTCTCCCTCTCTCCCTCCCTTCCTTCCCTAAGATGGGTATATTTGGGAATATTGTATATTATGGGAATTTGATATAGATTATACATGTGCAATCATGTTAAACATGTTTCTGCATTAGTCATGATGTGAAAGAAGAAACAGAACAAAAGGGGAATACCATGAAAAAAAAAAGTGAAAATAGTCTGCTTTGATCTGTGCTCAGACTCCATAGTTTTTTCTCTGCACAAGGATAGCATTTTCTGTCATGATTCTTTAGGAATTGTCTTCTATTGTTGTAGTGCTGAGAAGAGCTAACTCTATCATAGTTGATCATCACACAATGTTGCTATTGCTGTGTATAGTGTTCTCCTGATTTTTCCCACTTCACTCAGCATGAGTTCATGAGACTTATGTCTTTACAGGTTTTTCTGAAATCAACCTGCTCATCATTTCTTACAGGATAATAGTTTTCTATTACATTCATATACCACAACTTATTCGGCTGTTCCTCAATTGATAGACATTTCCTCTGTTTCTGTTTCTTTGCCACCACAAAAAAAAGCAGCTTTAAATATTTTTGTACATGTGGGTCCTTTTCCCTTTTTTTATGATCTCTTTGGGATACAGACCCAGTATTGCTGGATCAAAGGATATGCACAGTTTGATTGACCTTTGGTCATAGTTCCAACATCAACAATGCATCAGTGTCCCAATTTTCCCACATCTTCAACATTTGTCATTTTTCTTTTTTGTCATATTAGCCAATCTGGTAGCAGTGAGGTGGTATCCCAGAATTGTCTTAATTTGCATTTCTCTAATCAATAGTGATTAAGAGCATTTTTCCATATAGCTATAGATAGCTTTAATTTCTTCATCTGAAAACTGCCTGTTCATATCTTTTGACCATTCATCAATTGGTCATGAAGTTATTTTAAGTGGAATTTCTTTTTCCTTCTCTTCCTGATCTCTTTTGTTAGTAATACACAGAAATGCTGATGATATTTGTAGCTTTATTTTATATCTTGCCACTTTGCTGAAGTTAATTATTTCAATTTAGTTTTTTAGTTTACTCTCTAGGGTTCTCTGTGAAAACTATCATACTGTCTGCACAAAGTAATGATTTTATTTCCTCTTTGCCTATTCTTATTCCATAAAGTTCTTGTTTTCTTGTTATACCTACCATTTCTAGCATTATTGAATAGTGATGGTGATAATGGACATTCTTGTTTTACCCCTGATCTTAACTGGAAAGGACTCTAGCTTATCCCCATCACAGATGCTAGCTTTTGATTTTAGATAGATACTAACTTACCATTTTAAGGAATACTCCATTTATTCCTATATTTTCTCCTATTTTTCCTTCCACAAGAATGAATATTATATCTTGTCAAGAATTTTTTCTGCATAGATTGATATGGTCATATAATTTTTATTGTTCTTATTATTAGTATGGTAAATTAAGTTATATTTTCCCTAGTATTGAATGAGCCTCACATTTCTGATTATAAGTCCAACCTAGTCATAGTGTGCAATTTTTGTGATATATTGCTGTAATCTCTTTCCTAATATTTTATTCAAAATTTTTGCATCAATATAGACCAAGATCCTCAGTGAATAGGTTCTTTATTTTCTCTCTCCCTGATTTAGGTATTTGTATCATAGAAGGAATTTGGTAGGATTGCCTACTCTTTTTTTTCAATTGATGTATATATAATGTTAGAATTAATTGTTCTTTAAATGTTTGACATAATTATCTTGTAAATTCATGTAGTCCTGGAGTTTTTTCTTTGGTAGTTAATTTATGGCTTTTAAAAATTTAAAAAAAAATAGGCTTACTTAAGTATTTTATTTCCTAGGTTGTTGATCTCCATGGTTTATGGCATAGAGTTGGTGAAATACTTCCTAATAATTTGTTTTGTTTCTTCATTTGTTATGAATTTACCTTTAAAAAAATTTTTTTTTGACACTAGTATTTGAGTTTTCTTATTTCAAATAAAGTTAGATAATAGCTATCTCTTTTGATATGTTTTGGAAAAAACCCCAATTCCTACTTTTATTTATCAATTTTTTTTAACTTTCAGTTTTATTGATCTTTTCTTTGATTTTCAGAGTGTTTTGTTCAGGGGTTTTAAATTTGTTCATTTTCTGTTTTCCTTTTTAGCTATGTGCCCAATTTATTGACTTAATATTTCTCTTTTTTATTGATGAGTGTTTAGAATTAGAAATTATCCCCTAAGTACTACTTTGGCTGCATCCCAAAAATTGTGGAATGTTGTCTTATTGTCATCTTATTTAATGAAATTATTAATTATGTATATGATTTGTTCCTTGACCCACTCATCGTTTAGGATTAAGTGATTTAGTTTCCAGTTGATTTTTAATCTTTGCTGGAAAGACCCTTTATTGAATATAATTTTTTTTGCATTGTGGTTGGTAAAAGATGAATTTATTATTTCTGCCTTTGTGCATGTTTGTGAGGTTTTCATACTCTAACACATGATCAGTTATTGCAAAGGTATCATACAGGGCTGAGAAATAGGTATAGTTTTTCTATTCCCACTCAATATTCTCTACAGGTCCATCATAATCTTATTTTTCTAAAATTCTCTCCAAGTCTTTCATTTCTTTTTTGTTTCTTTTTTTGTTGGATTTTTTTCTAGATCTGAGAGGAATAAATTCAGTTCCTACACCATTATAGTTTTTTCTTTTTTCCCCTAGAATTCATGTAAATTTTCTTTAAGAATTTAGAAGCTATGTCATTTGGTACATATATTTAGTACTGATAGTAGTAATCCATTCTCTATAATACCTTTCAGCAAAATGTAATTTTCCTATTTATCTTTTTTGATTAGGTCTATTATTTGTTGTTGCTTTGTGTGAGACCATGATTGCTACCCTTGCCTTTTTAACTTCAGCTGAAGCATTCAATAGATAATATTTCTGTTTCAAGTGTGTTTCTTGTAAACAACATATTGTTGCATTCTAGTTTCTAATCCATTTGACTGTGTTGGTAAGCAAAATGGGCTCTTAGCACTTAATTCAACCAAGTGCCCTTGAAGAGTTTGGCTTTTATTTCCTTTGAGTAATTCAGTGTATTTCATTGAGTCTTACTAGGTGCTAAGCCCCAGGCCCAAACCCCTATTCAGTGCTAAGCCCATGTGGGTGTGAAGCTCCCAGGGTACTAAGGGGAAGTGCTAACTCAAGAGCCAATCATAGGAGCCTAAGTTCTGATCATTCAGATGACATTTGATGATGTCTGAAATGGTATAAGAAGAGAAGACAGAGCTATTTGCTCAGGGCTCTCACTCATGGTAGCGAGATGATGCAGAGACTCTGGGCAGCTGTAGCTAAGAGCCCTCCAGCTCGTAACCCGGATGTTGGGACTTTGTTAAACTCTGGTAACTATGTATTGGGATTTGAATCAGACAGGGTCTGTCTGTTGATGTTTGTAATTTGTTTGTATTTTGCTCTGAAGTTCAGGGTGGTGGCTTTTTCCCTTGAACTAAGTGAATGATGTCTCTTTTGCCATCTGATTTAGTCTATTTTTTAAAGTGTTATTTTCTTCGGTATTTTTTTGGGTCTCCTTTAGCAAGTCATTGACTTGTTTTTCATGGTTTTCTCTCATCCTTCTCATTTCTCTTCCCAATTTTTCCTCTACTTCTCTAACTTGCTTTTCCAAATCCTTTTTGAGCTGTTCCATGGCCTGAGACCAGTTCATGTTTTTCTTGGAGGCTTTTGGTGTAGGCTCTTTGACTTTGTTGACTTGTTCTGGCTGTATGTTTTGGTCTTCTTTGTCACCAAAAAAAGGTTCCAGAGTCTGATTCTGCATCTGAGAGCGTTTTCACTGCCTGGCCATGTTCCCAGCCAACTACTTAACCCTTGAGCTTTTTGTCAGGGTATGACTGCTTGTAGAGTAGAGAGTACTTTGTCCCAAGCTTTAGGGGCCTTGTGCTGCTGTTTTCAGAGCTACTTCTACTCTACTGTCACCACAAGCTCTGCTACAGCAGTGCTCCTCCTCCCACAAGAACCGCCAACCAGGATTGCGACCCAGATCCAAACTCCTGCAGTGGTCTGCCCCTTGATTCCTCCCACCACGTGAACCAAGGATTCTAGAAGCAGCTGTTGCTGCACCTCTGGAAGGAGCCACAGGACCTTCACCACCACACCTCAGCTACCTTCAGGGCTGGGCCCAGACAACTTTCTAACCTGATCTAGAAGTTTTCCCACTAAACTGCTCTGTGGCCTTTGGCGTTTGTGGGTTGAGAAGTCTGGTAACTGCCACAGCTCAATGATTCATGGCCCTAAGGCCTGCACAGGGCTGATTCTCAATCTGGTCTGTCCCAGCGACCATCCTGGTCGTCGTGGCCTGGAGACCTGCTTCCCTTTGATATTTCGTGTGTTCTGCAGCTCTAGATTTTGTTCAGAGCTGTTTTTTACAGGTGATTGGATCGATTTGGGTGAGATCTTAAGTAAGTCCCTGCTTTCCAGCTGCCATCTTGGCTCTTCCCCCTACTCCAATGATTCTTAGATGATCTCTCTTCAATCTATTTTCTAGGTAAGTTATTTTTGCTACTTAATAGTCAATAAACATTTATTAAACATCTTCTGTGTTCCAGTCACTGTGCTAAGTGCTGGGGATCCAAAAAAGGCATGAGATAGTTTCTGCCATCAAGGAGCTCACAACCTAGTTGGTGAATAAACAGAGATGGGGGTAGAAAAGGTGTAGGAGTATGATGAAGTCCTTCAACCAGGTGGGAAATGAGATATGCTGTGAAATACCACACATTTTCTTCTATTTTTTCAATCTTTTGACTTTGATTGAATATTTCTTGTTTCATGGAGTCATTATCTTCTATTTGACCCATCCTGATTTTCAGGGAACTAGTCGTACCTCTTATACCAAGTTGTTAATTCTCCTCTAATTCTTTCTCCCGTGGTTCTAATTTCTTTTCCATTTTTTATCTACCACTCCGTTTTCATTTATACAAACTTTTTAAGCTCCTTTTAAAACTCTTGTTTCATCTCCACCAGGAATTCTAGTTGAACTTATGCCCAAGCTATGTTTTTCTTGAGTATTTCCTTGTAGTTGTTTTGGGGTCATTCTTTTGGAGTTATGTCTTGAGTGTTCTTGTCACCAGTATAACACTTTACGTTGGGATTCTTTTTCTGTTGGCATATTTTCCAGCCTTGGTCTTGGATTTGAACTTTATGGAGGGGTAGGCTGTAGGCACTTCTGGAGGAAATATCTGGGCTGGTCCTGCTGCTGGTTTCTTTGGATATTGAGTATTGTGTTTTCCCGTCATCTCAGGGACAGCTCAGACTAGATATCCTGTAAAATTTCAGTACTTTCAAAATAGTCATCTCTAGAGTAAAGGGTGATCTAACAACAAATTCCCAAATTATGATTGGGCAATACAGAAAAAGTCAGAGTGAGCATTCTTCTAGGTCAGGTCACTTAGGGAGACAGATAATCTTTGGGGACTGTGGACAGGTTCTGGCCAAGAGCGCACAAATGAAACTTTTTTAGCAATTAGAAACTGAAAGAGTAGTGAGACCAGGCACCAGGGCAGGAAGACATCCCAGGGAATCCCTGAACCGGCTCAGGGTACAGGAATGTGTGCCATCTGGCAGCCTACTACCTAGTTCTGGGTCACAGCTCCATGAGAGTTTGAAGAAGTTTGTGTCCTAGAAGTGGCAGAGAACAGTGGTCACTGTCATGGGCCCTATCTGTGAACTAAGCAAGCAGCAAGTTCAGAGACTATTATAGTAGGTGTGTGTCTGGGCTGTTCCTGCTGCTGCTTTTTTTATCCCAGGAGTACAGCCTGGACCCAGTTCTAACCACCGGCTCAGGCTGAAGCCTGCAGTGTAATAAGCATGGCAGGAATCCAATATCAAAAGGTAGCCTATAGTTCATGTCCTCTGAACCTTTAGGGCTAATAGTTGCTGAGTCCAGCAACATGCTTATGGAGCATCCAACCAGAGAGACCCAAGGCTGGGTCAGGATCTTTGCAGAGTTCAGACCAGGAGGGCAGTGAACAGACACCACCCCAAATTGCCAGCAGAGGATGCTTGCAGATCCTTAGCCTGAGCTGTGAGAGCAGAAAGACACAAGAGGAGAGAAACTCAGTCTAGACATTCCCCTCAGAAATGTGCAAAGTCTAGCTCTAATATAAAGTCCAAAGTAAAAAAGTTGGCTGGCTCAATGCACGAACAACAGAAAAGAATCCCACCGTAAGTTCAAGGTACAAACACAGAAGAAAAGAATGATTCTAAAGCATCTACAAGCAAAGCCTCAAAGATAGTTTGGGTACCAAACCAAAATTCTAACCAAAATTCCTGGAAGAGAAAAAGCAAGAGTCAAAAATTATTTTAAAAACCAAATGAGAGCAGTAGAGGAAAAAATGAGAAGAGAAATAAGGGCTATGGAAGAAAGCTACAAAAAGAATTAGCAGCTTAAAACAAAAGGTATAAACATTTCCAAGGAAATAACATCCTGAAAATTGTAATTGACCAAACAGATGCTAATAACTCCATGAGACATCATGAAATAAGAAAGCCAAAAGTCCAAAAAAAGTAGAAGAAAATATGAAGTATCTTACAGCAAAAATAACTGACCTGGAAAACAGATTGAGGAGAGATAATTTAGGAATCTCTAGACAACATGAAAGCCATGACCAAAAAAAAAAGCCTAGACATCATATTTCAGGAAATCAAAAAAGAAACTGAGATGGGAAGAACAATTGGATTAGATTAAGTAGTGACAGAGGAAATGCATAGTGGAAGTGATACAGTTTTAAGGATGTTGAGGGATCGAAGCTCTTATAAGGTATCTGCAAAAGGGGAGGACCCCAAAAGCCTGGATAAAAACTCTGACCTTAGTTTTGCCAAAAATGCGACCTAGAGAAAATAAATATCAACTCATATCTACTTTCCCTTTCCTATTTGTTTTTCTCTTTTTGTTATTCAAGCTATTTTAAACATTTTGATTTCTGAGTGTAAGACTTTACATTTATTTACATTCTAGCCCAATAGATTTGAACCAGTGTTCAGTGAATCATGGAATTGTGCAAAGTAGCATTTGAATGATTTTAGAATCTTTAAAACACAAATTTTAGTCAGTCAATAAAAGATTTATTGAGCATCTACACTGTGCCAAGTGCTAGGGATATAAAGAAGGTATTTGTTCATTCTGCAGCCACAGGGACACCAATATACTAAACTTCAACCAACAGGATATAGGAATTAAGCTTTTTCATAATGGGATCATGAAGGTTGGAGTCACCACCTAGAGAGACATCCTGGTAGTGTAGAAAGAAGGCTAGACTTGGAGTTAGGAAAACCTGGATTTGAACCTTCACTTCTGACCCTTAGATCAGCTTCCATCAATCAAACAATGCCTATAATACCTAACACATAGGATCATTGTGAATTTAATGTCTATAACACATTTTAAAATCTCTGAACTTCTACAGAAAGGTACACTTTAGACTGTCATCATAATTACTATGCTGCAGTATTGCTGGCAAAGTTAGCCTTACTAATGACTCCCCCACTTCTGTGTTTCTTTTTTTCTACATCGTGAATAGGGTGTACCCCAGCAGGAGGATATTCTGGAGCTAGTCTGCTTCAAAATGTTCTCCTTAGGCAAGTACAGTTCAATGAACTGCCTTTGGCTGAAGAGTCTCATTTTAACAGTATTAAATCTCTGCTCTTTGTCTGAGCTAACGTCTGGCTGAGAAGATATATTACAGTCTTTCGGTAGAGCTTTCATGTCTTAGTCTTTTCTAGTTGCCTTTCAAAAACGAAACGAAGAGGGAGTATGAAGGCTTGTCCTTGTCATCAGTTGGCCAAACCATTGACCAGTCTATGTGACTGATGCAGTAGAAAAGAACTGGAAAAGCTGGAATTACTTAATGGTGATGTGATATCTTTTCTATCTATACCTGTACTTTTCATATAATTAATCCTGGTAGGCAGAAGGTTGACAAAGGCTTCGTCAGTAATTAGGGGCTTTTACTCTCAAAATCAACCAGTATCAGTATGATGCTGGCATGAAGGGGCATTTTGTACTGTGGCACTACAATCCCTCAAGCTCAAACCTCAAGAGGTCGCCTTATGTCCTGTGCTTAAACTGTCTCAATGTGCCACTTAAAAAGCTTGTTAACTGTAAACTGTAAATATCTCTAGCTTCCCCTGGAAACCTGTAATATACGTATTGTTTACGGTTTATCTACCCTCCCCTTGAACCCCGTGATTGATTCTCTCTGTAATGAGTTTATTTTTTCTGCATTGTTTGCCTCACAGTCCCATTGCACACATTTTCCATAGGTGAAATCAGGTTACAGTGAGCATCAAGGACTTCTTGGAAAAGAGAAGTCACTGAAAGGTTTTGTGAAGCCTGCGGGTGCTGTGTGTGGAAGGGGGCAGGAGCACTTACTAGCTTTACCCTAGTTAATGTTATATGGGCACTCATAAAGGGTGAAAGTGGGGCTGAGAGTAGTTGTATTAAAAAAGGCTGATTTTATGTATATGAACCTCAGGTCATTTCTGAGATCAGATGGTAGAACCAACTTCTCCTTCGTTGGCTGCCTCCCTGAATAGTGCAGCTCATCAAATGAGAATATTCGTGAAGCACTTAGCACAGTGCCTGGCACATATTAAGGGCTTAATAAATGCTTGTTGCCTTCCCCCTTCCTTTCCATGTGTCCAGTGGGACTGCCTGAACTACAGGGAGATACACAAGTACAAGATTTGGAACTTGTTCTTCAGAACTTCAGATGTTCTTGTTCTTGTTCTTCAGATTATTTGGGAGAGCATAGGTATGACCACGTCATTCTGGGCTTTAGAAGCTTCATGAATTCCATGTTGTCTCTGGAAAAAAATATAAACATCTATTTGGCATTTAAAATTCTTTACAACATGGGTCCAACCTATGTTTCCAGATTGATTTCACATCACTCCCTTTCACATATTTTATGTATAGCCAAACTGACCTACTTGCTATTCCTTAGGCATAGCTCTCATCATCTCATGCCTGGACTATTGAGATAGCCTGCTGATTGGTCTTTCTGCGTCAAATCTCTCCCCACTCCAGTCCATCCTCCACTTACAAGAGCTTTTTAAAGTACATATATGATCATGTCATCCAACTATTTAACTCTAGTGGCTCCTTAAATATATAATCCTCTATTTGACATTCAAGGCCCTTCATGATATGGCCCCTCTTACCTTTCTAGTCTTCTTACACCCTGCTCTCCTCTCCACATACTCTTGTGATCAGTGACATTGGTCTCCTTGCTGTTCCTTACATAAAACACTCCCATCTCCCAACCACATGCATTTTCTTTAGTTGCCTTCCTCATCTCTGCCTCCTGGTTTCTCTGACTTCCTTCAAGTCCCAGCTAAAATTCTGCCTTCTACAAGAAGACTTTTCCAACCCCCTTTTTTTCTAGTAGCTTTCTTTTTTTTGATTATTTCTAATTTATGGTGCACGTATCTTGTTTGCACATAGTTTTCATGTTATCTCCTTTCACTAAACTGTGAGAGTAGGGACTGTCTTTTTGCCTTTCTTTGTATCCCTAGCCCTTAGTACAGTGCCTGGCACATAGTAGGTGCTTAATAAATGTTTGTTGATTGATTGGTTGAAGGAGGATGGTAGCTATGTGATGGACGTGAGACATTGTGGAGGTAGAATTGGATTGGACGTGTGGAGTGAGGGAGGATGACTCAGAGGGTATGCTGGAAGGATTTTGGTACTTTCGAGAGAAATAGAGAAGTCAGAATTAGGGGAGGATTTAAGGTCAAAGATGAGTTATTTTAAATATGTTAAATTTGAGGTGTCTATGAGACATCTAGGTAGAGATAGGCAGTTGGGATACAGGACTGGATCTTAGGAGATCCATAAGGATAAGGACTATATATGCAGATTTGAGAGTTATCTGCATAGAAATCATAAGATGACAGCTGGAAGGGACCTTAGAGTCAGTCCAAAGCCCTCATTTTGCAGATGATTTGCCTGAGACCCAAAAAAGTTAAACTATGATGAGTTTATTCAGCTAGTTTGATCCAAATCTAGGGCAGGATTTGACCCCAGGTCCAGTTCTTTATTCATCATACCACACTGCCTTTTCATACTAGTTAAATCCAGAGGAGTTGAGACCAGTTAAGGAGAAGATGGTCCAGGACAGAGTCCTGGGGGACACTCATACATACTGAGAGGAACATGAATTATGCTCCTGCTGAGGAACTGAGCAGGAGCAGTCAGGAGTGAGCAATGTTAGGAAAATCCAAAGGTGAGAGAGTTATCTAGTGAGGGAGATAATGGGCAACAATGTTATAGAGAGGTGAAAAAAAAGTTGAAGATTTAGAAAAGGCTTAGAAATTAAGAAATCAGTGGCAGCTTTGGAGAGAGTTATTTTAGTTGAGGGGGTAGAGTCAGAAGTGAATTTTTAAGGGATGGAGGAGTAGAGGAGAGAAAGTAAAGGCAAAGGAATATACATTGCTTTTTTTTGTAGGAGTTCGCGAATAGGAGAAATATTGGATAGTATCTTTGAGCAGTGGCAGTGCCAGATGAAAGTTTCTTTTAAGGTTGGGGGCTACATGAGATGTTTGTAATTAGTGCCTTTAGGAGAGAAAAGAAAATTTGGAACAAACATTGTGAGGACTGCAAAAGAGTTAGGGAAGATTAAAAGTATTGCTGGAGGGGCAGCTAGGTGGCACAGTGAGTAGAGCACCCACCCTGGAGTCAGGAGGACCTGAATTCAAATATGGCCTCAGACTCTTGACACATTTACTAGCTGTGTGACCTTGGGCAAGTCACTTAACTCCAATTGCCCTGCCTTCCCCTCTCCCCCCCAAAAAAGTATTGCTGGATAGTAAAGGGCCCAGTTAATTGATACTATATAACATAAATTTGTAGTGTATCCAATCAATACACTTGGGTGACCTCTTCCAGCAGTGTTCTGGCATGAGATTAGGAATAGAGAAGGATGGAGGGAATAATCCAGAGTTGAAATTGGGAGGGGGTGAGCCATGATAGGATGTGGGGAAGCAGAGAGTTCAAGAGTATAGGATAATCTAACAGTGCCTGGCACATGTATATACTTAATGCCTAACTTGACTTGGTTAACTATATGTTCAAGATTCCAAAGTGAATAAAGAGAAGTCAAATAGTAGGGGATAGGAAAGTAGGACAGGGTAGAATGGCTGGAAGTTGAGAATAAGGGTTAAGAGGATGGAAAGATAGGAGGGAATAGTGTAATCTACTCTTTGCCCTCCCTTTACTCCTATCCCACTCCCATTACCAAAAACTTTCTTGGTTCTCCTCCTGTATAATGACTCCCCACTTACCCTTATTGCATCACCATCCCTTTCCCAACAACTTAGTGTCCCTGAAATAATAGGCACAGGTCCTGTGATTTTGTTGGTATGAGGAACTCCAGGTAAGGAAACTCCCTCTAACATTGCAGGTCAGCTCTTCTCTGCAACTCACAGTCTTAGAGGGTTTCCAGAGGTTCTTAGGGGGTGTTAGAGGGTGTCCAGAGCCCTAAGAGATTAAATGATTTACCCAGAGTCACAAAGCCAATGTATGTCAGAGACAGGACTTGAATGCAGGTCACCCTGTCTATGAGGCTGACTCTTTCCTTTATTGGATTCACTTTGCCTGGCTCCATCTTAATTAGGTTTAGGTCTCGTTTCCTTCTCTTCCTCCTTCCTTATTGACCTCATGAACTTCTGTGGGAAACCGATGGATCAGCTGATCAGTATGTGTTTGAATTAAAAGATACTGGCAGTCACTTAGATGAGAAGCCTACAAGACTAGAGATATTTATTGAAGGATGCATAGGACTGAGTGAAAATCAGCAGCTACATGGTCCATTTCTTCTAGCTCTGGAGTGGAAGTCTAATTTATCTGGCCCCATGTTTCAGTTTTCCTGCATTCTGTGGGCTCCACTAATCCAAACATGTGGTGACTTGCAGGACATTGCCCCATCATTAAGCCAACCTATAGCCTTTCTCAAAGGATAGGTTTTTATATTCCTAACAACAGCTGGATGGAAAAATACTTTCAGTGCTCCCATGCAATTTCCAAGGACAGTCTTATGCAAGGTCCCTTGGGGGATATGGGAAGAGGAGAAAACGTAATGAGGAATATGACATTATTTTTGGGAGAAGTTTGTGGAAGCTGAGAATGAATGTACATGCCTTACACAGTGGAGATTCTAGATTAAGGTTTTCTGAGCCAACCCACAGGCTATTGATTTTCTGTAGGACTCTACAATAAATCAATGAATGAAAAAACACTTATTAAGTACTTACTAATTGCTAGGGATTGTGCTAAATAATGGAGATGCAAACACAGCTAGGTTCCAGTTAGTGCAAATAATGAATCTCTGGTTGTATGTATTTGAATTCTCACTAGTTGGAGTTATAATTATGTAAAATATGGTAGTTGAAGTTATAGTTATGTAAAATATGCTAATTAGTTCTAGTTCAGTGGTAATGTACAGAGTGAATTCAGATGATGCAACTACTCCATGGGATTCATTATTTGCCATAATTGAGAACTATCAGTACAGAAGAGAAGTCAGTTCCTGCCCTCAAGAATCTTACATTCTAATAGGGAAAGACAACATACATGGGGAAGTGATGGCTAGGAAAGAGTATTTTAGTCTGGGAAGTCACAGGGCTGGTGAAAGAAGCCATAATGCAGTAGGTTGAGAGGCAGTAGGTGGAGATATCCTTTCCAGAAGCAATGGTAGTGTTGATTTGACTGTTCCCTAGAGCAAGAAGTGGAAAGATAGCTGTGCTGTGTCAGGAAATGAAATCAAGAGATGCATGGTCAAGGATTGGGGGCTGACTAGACATAATGGGTTTTCACCACCTGGGACAACGAACCCCCTGGGCAGAAGTTCCACCGTTGTGTTACTTAACATAGGATTATAGATTTAGAGGTGGATGGAACTTTAGAGGTCATCAAGCCCAACATGCTCTTTTTACAGATGAAGGGAGTGAAGCTCAGAGAAATTAAAGGACTTACTATTACCTAAGGACACACACAACTATAAAGTGTATGAGGCAGGATTTGAACCCAAGACTTCCTGACTCCAAGCCCAGTGCTTTTTCACTATACTTAGCTCCTCCTAGATATGGTCCCTGGGGTGTCTAGTTCAGAATATGCAACAAGAATCAGAGAATCATGAAATTTTTAGCATCGGGACTTCAGTGGCCATCTAGTTCAACCTCTAAATGAAAAATAATACCTTCAACAACATACTCCACAAGTTATCACCCAGCTTGAAGACCCTTAGCCTGGTATTTAGGACCCTCCACAATCTGGCTTTAGCCTTCCTTTTTGACCTAATTTAAATAAATTTCCTTTACATATGACAATTCATTTTGGCCAAACTGGATGACCAGCCATTTCTTTATGACCATAATACATATGTTTATTTCCCTGTTGTGTGCCTTGTTTGATATTAATACTCCAAAGCCATTAAACAAAATTATCTTTGTTATGACATCTTTCAAGGAATCTTGTATGATTTTAGCATAAACTTGGAAGATGCCTTGTTGTTGGAGGGCTCTATCGAGTAAAAAAAAATTTATAGTCAACAAATAATCAATATGGTGGGATATTTTATAATTTCTCCCTTTCAGTCAATTGAGTGATTGCAAAGATGTAGTCTGTTGCAGCATGTTATTGTGAAAGACATCCCATTTCCTTCTTAGACCTTCATCAAGGTGGTCATTGATGCATGTTTAAGATTATTCTCATAAAGATGTTTGTAGAGATGTGAAAGTAGCCATATGAATTGGTAATTACTCATATTGCCACATTTTTCATATTAATAAGGTGTAAGACTTTCCCCAGGCTTTTGTCACTTTTCCTTGTATCTGATACCTTGAGAATCTGCCCCTCAACACATGCAAAAATATGCCCTTCCAATTTGTGCTTCTTTTTGATCTAGTCTAGTTCGTTTTCTCTTATTCTTTGGCCATATTCTAATCAGTCTGCTTGGCTGCTGGACCAGAAACTATGCCCCATTCAGCTCTCAAACTCCTGTCCTGGAGATCAACTGTCCTGTTTGGTAAATGCCTAAGATGGTCTGAAGTATGTAGCCATATACAGTATGGCTCTATCCAGGCTTCATTTTCCTCCCTGGCCATCTTCTTTCTAGCTGCCTTCTATTGGTCAGTTACCATCTTACCTCCCTCTAGGGACCGTAATAAAATTAATACTGCCTTTGCTACTGGGAAGGATGTGACAATCTACTCTTCTATGGCCCCACTCATCATTAGGGTAACTGTTCAATCCAAAATACCCCTCCCAGAGGGGGCGGAGCCAAGATGGCGACTGGAAAGCCGTAACTGGCGTGAGCTCCCCACCAAGTCCCTCCAAAAACCTATAAAAAAATGGCTCTGAACCAATTCTAGAACTGCGGAACCCACAAAGTGGCAGAGGGAAGCAGGGCTCCAGCCCAGGACAGCCTGGATGGTCTCGGGGTAAGGTCTGTCCCGAACGGAACTCCCAGCCCCCAGCTGAGGGGGGTGGAGCTGAGCCAAGCAGAGCCCAGCACGCGCGGGGCGGCCTGGCAGATCGCGGACCGACGAGACCAGGAGTGGAGCAGAGAGTGCCCTAGCATGCTGAATTACTGAGCTGTGGCATGTATCAGACCTCACAACCCACAAACAGCAAAGACAACACAGAAGGTTAGTGGGAAAAGCTGCGGGTCGGGAC
>CM053627.1:110252586-110268718 GCA_028646595.1 Phalanger gymnotis
CTGCCCCAGGGGTGGTGGCCAAACCGCAAACTCAGTCTCGCAGCTTTCCCCACTAACCTTCTCTGTTGTCTTTGCTTTTTGTGGGTTGAGAAGTCTGGTAACTGCTGCAGCTCACTGATTCAGGTTGCTAAGGCACTCTCTGCTCGGCTGCTGGTCTGGTTGGTCCACCCCACGTCTGCGCGCTGGGCTCTGCTGGGCTCAGCTTCGCTCCCCTCCGCTGGGAGCTCCGTGTGGGACAGACCTTACCCAGAGACCATCCAGGCTGTCCTGGGCTGGAGCCCTGCTTCCCTCTGCCACTTTGTGGGTTCTGCAGCTCTAGAATTGGTTCAGAGCCATTTTTTATAGGTTTTTGGAGGGACTTAGTGGGGAGCTCACGCCAGTCACTGCTTCCCAGCCGCCATCTTGGCTCTGCGCCCCCAAAACCTTAAGTCTTAAGAAATAACTCATTCTTAAGTATTAGAGGTGTCAACTTAGCCCAGGATGTGTTTGTTGTTCCTTGGAACCTGTGCTTTTTGGTCGGAACAAAACCACTTTCTTTAGACCTAATGTAGGGGAAGGTAGGTTGTGTTTGTCAGTTTCTTTGACTAGTTGCTTCCCCACATATCCTTAAAGTAGATGTGAACTGCAGCTGTAGGTAAGAGCCGGGGTTTGATTTAAGATCTGTAAGCTATATTGCTGGCATTTCAAATTCTAGTTGTTTAGATGGCTGTGGTAGAAGCTCCTCTATTTCTTACTGATATTCTTTTGATATTGTTTTGAATCATTGATGCATAATGTTTTCAGTCATTTAAGGAGAGTTAAGTTGGCTAGTTTGGAACCGACTCCATTATGTTTTTCAAATTTATTATACTTTCCCCTTTCATCCAGAGACTGGAAGACTGGATAGCTGTTGCTTTGAACAGCAAGCTCCCTGTTTTCATCAATTTTGGTTTGGCTCTCCTTTCAGAAGCAGGGGCAAAGGTCTTTTGGCTGACTGCCTCTCATCCTGACCCCTAATTCTCAGCACCCAACTGTTGTTTGGTTGGTTGGAAGAGAAGCCTCACTCTTTCCTTAGAGATCTTGTTTGGGGTTTTTGTGGCGCAAGTTTCTTTGGCTGGTTGCCTTCTGACATATGGACATGAATGATTCCTTGCTCTTTATTCCTAAATTAGGTGTGATTTCTTAACATGTGGTATCTTAGCATCTACAGCCTTATAAAGAAAAGCAGAATCTGACTACAAATGTTCAGTGATGTCCTATTGCACATAGGATAAAATAAAATCCCGTAACCTGTTATTTGAACCTTCATAATCTGGCTTTAGCCTCCGTTTTCAATCTAATTTGAGTCTCCTGTCTCCCTGTTCCTCCTCACCATACTCTGTTTCAGCCAAATTTGAATACCAGCTGTTCTCTGATCTCATCCTGCTCTTGCTTGCATCTATTTGTATTTATTCAGATGAAAAAAACACTTAGGATTTAGAGCAGGGAGGCACCTTAGAGGAAGTCTGAGTCTAACTCCCTCATTTTACAGATGAAAGAACTGAGGCAAAGAGAGATTAAGTTACTTGCCTAAGGGAAGACAGCTAGTAAGTGTCTGAGGAGCAATTTGAAATCAAGTATCCTTGATTCCAAGTACAATGCACTATTCGCTATGTCATCTGCCTAACATCCTCCATATGGCATCCCTGATCCCCCAGCTGAAAGTGGTTTTCCTTCCTCATGGGTTTCTAGAGCACTTTTTTTGGGACCTCTCTTTTCCCCTCTACCACATTCTATCTCTTATTATACTTACTTGTGTACATGTAATATCTATTAGACCGTAAGTTCTTTGATGTCAGGGATCATGCCATTTCTTATCTTTACATCCCCAGTGCCTGGCATATTATCAGTACTACTAAATGTTTGTTTAATTAAACTGAATTGAAAAAAATCTTTTTTTTTTTTTAAATGTCAGCTGCTGATTTTTGCTGTCAAATGTCAAAGCATCCAAGGTACTGTTGGAGTTCAAAAAGCAAGCAAGATGAAATATTAAATGTGAACAAGAGATACTATTCTGTTGTTCCTAGTTGATCAACACAAGTGGTTTTTTTTCCTTTGAAAGAAAAGAAGGAAGAAGAAAGAAAAAAAGAAAGAAGAGAAAAGATCTGATCTGATGAGGAGTGAATGTGGAGGAAAGTAGAAAGAAAATAAAGCAAGATCTGTTTCTTCTTTCTGCTAATAGGTTCCCTGTCTTTCTGTCATTATCCTGGTCTCTTTCTACCTCTGCCTCTCTGTTTTTCTCTCTGTCTCTATCTCTTGTTCTCTTTTTCCCTATCTTCATTCCTTCTTAGATTAAAAAAAATTATTTTGCTTATTTTAAACCCCATTCAGTGATGGTTTAGGGTCTTGAGGAATTTTGTCCTTTTTGTGGCTAGACTGATTTTTAATTTAATATCCTACTCAGAAGGGATTTATTTCTCCTAAAAAGTCAAGGAAAGAGCCCCATAAGCTCACTCTCATTTCTACTTGTTATCCTTCCATCTCTTTTTTTTTTTTTGTGCCATAGCCTCATTTTTGGAAGAATAATTGTCTTTTCCCAACAAATGCTACAAAAACTTTTTTCCCAAGTGATTTCTGTTTTCCATGATAAATCAGAAGCAGCCACATCCTCTGTAATTTCCTTTTATTAGTTGCTGTTTTCTGAAATTATGAATGTTACAGCGTTGAATTTAAAAAGATAGAGTTAAAGCTCTGGATTTGATTCTTGGCTTTGTTGTGTAGCAGTCATGACATTTTCACATAGTCGAATGCTTTTTCTCAGCATTGTGATGTGATATCACATACATGCACATTCCTCTAACATTATACACATACATGTATGTATGTATATACACACACATATACACACATATGTTTCACAACAAACACGATGTTTGGAACAAGTGAACTGATTTAAGGGGAAAAAGTTCAGTAATTTAATTTAAATCTGTTCAGACCTTTTATTCTCTACATGGAAAATTTTGATATATTGAACATATATGCCAGAGTATTACAAATGTGAGGGAGGTCTCTGCTCCCTGGTGGATGAAGTGTCTCTTCCTGGGAGTAGAGACCAACTCCCTCACATGAAGAATAAATAATAAATTTCTAATAAAAGAAGAATAATTATACCTTTAACAGTTGTAACCCACTCCATGGTCTACAAAAATGAGACTTTGAAGATATTAAAGTTAGCATCTTAGCCCTTAAATAATTCATAGAATTGCAGAATTATGCACTTAGAGCTGGAAAGTACCTTAGAGGCCTTCAAGTTCAACCTCTTTTACATAAGGAAATTGAATTTGAGGGAGGTTAAGTTACTTGCTCAGGATGGTACAGCTAGATGTTGGAGACAGGATTTGAACTTAGGTCTTCCGGAATCAAAGCCCAGATGTACATTGGAATCTCCATGGTCAAATAATCTCATTGTCACTGCTTGTTCTGTGGCATAGAATACACCAAAGAAAGCATCCAATAATTTATTCCAATCAGTTCCCTCCACTTGTGATAACCAGGACATCTACTCCCAGTTCAGTGAATTGTCAGATGCAATATTTACACTCTCTCTCCATGATTGGGAGGCTGATGACTACTTTTTAAGTTATTGTTTGGGGATGAATGTTGATTAGACCATATTAAATGGAGATGTGCTATTTAAAGCAGACAAGCTTTATAACCTGTTGGAGTTTGAGTTAAGAGAAAACTTTGGAAGTATGTAGTTTGGAAGTATGGAAGGAGCTATTTAGAAATAAAATATTTTTGTTATTAAAGCCCATGTAGACCTCTAAAATGCATTTAACTACATGAGGTTTATAATTAGAAGGGGCCTTAGCTATCAGTCGCTTAGTCTTTCTTCTCATTCCTCCTTTTCTCCCCACCCCACCCCCATTTTGCAAATAAGAAAACTGAGATTGGGGGGATTAAGTGATAAGTCCGAGATCATGCAGATAATAAATAGATACACTGAGATTTGAAGTTATTTCTTCTAGCTATAAATTGAATGCTTTTCCCCCATTATATTAGACTACCTCATATAATAAAGGGTTTCCCCAAAGTCTTGGTGCATATTTAAGTTTTAATAACTTCAGAAGTAAGAGTGTTACAAACTTACAAAAATATCATTTGAAAATTTATTTAAATTTCTGTTCCAACTAGTTTGTTTTTTTTTACGAAGTTCAATGAGAGTTTCTACAGAGTTTGAAAACTGCTTAGAACCATGGAACAAGACAGTTATGTTGAATTTTAATAAGAATCACATCAGTATTACAAAATTTTAAGTAACTTTTAACATGTTCTTTTTATAAATTTCTGTCATTTATACTTCTGAGTTATTAAAGTTTATAACTGCATTAAGATTTTTGGGAGACCTTGAATCCTCACAGGTGGAAAGACTTCTCTGGTCTTTACCTCATCATCTGAACTGGGCTAGCCATATTGAATTTTATCACAATATGGCTTTCCTCTGGAAGTGTGGCCTAACTGTGCTGTATTTTTCCATTAGGCTTTAATGGTTGCATTGATTGAGAGCACCCTTGAATATGAAAAGCCGTCCAATTTTCTCTCTGTTGTGTTTTCTAAGGTTGAGAACTTTCAAAATCCTACCAGTTAGCTTCTCTTTGTGTTCCAAACCCCATTTATTTTGAAAGCTATGTTTTCTCTTGAGACCACGAAATAAATTTAGTTTGTTTTTATATTAATGAAATCCCCTTGGAATTGAATACCACACTGATGACACTGTGCAAACACTATTTAAATTTTTTTTTATAAGTGAGTTTTTCCTCCCACGTGTTTGACTTGCTCATGAGCACTGAAATTCTTGTAAACGTAGTGGTTGGCTCTGAGTGTCGGGAAGATTTGATTTCAAGTGAAAAAGTGGGAAGTAGGTAGAAATTGGTAACCAAAAAGCTCTTTCCAAACCTCTCATTTAAGACGCCTTAATCTATTGCTGAAAAGATACACACGTACTTGCCCATTGAAGGAACAGTGAATCTCATCTTTTTTGCTTGCTCAGTGGATACATCGAAGGACATGACTATATACTTTCTCTATTTAAATATGAGAATAGTGATTGACATGTCAACAATGTAGTGGCATTCTTGCCATTTTCTTTTTCACAAGAAATGGTTTCCTTATGGAAACCATATCTTTCCCATGAAAAGATGACCTATCTTTACTCCCATCATTTAGATGGGCCCCCAACCTTTGGTGATCAAAAAAGTCATCTAGATCAATTATTTAAGAGTTTAATTCAGTGAAACTTAACAGCTATTGCTCCCATGCTCAGGTACTCACTAGAATGTGCTCAGGGTAGCCAGATAAAGAAAAATGAATGAGAGATGCTGAGTCAAGGATCTTTGCCACTATCTGGTCATATGGTGGGTTGGTGGACATTTCATTGGGTTAATGAAAACTTGGATAGCCTGGCATGTTTTATGAATGTGACCCAGCACCCCCCCCCCACCTTTTTCTTTAAAGCTAGAGTTATATTCATAGTCTTCCCTAGCAAAGTCAGAACCATGTTTCTCTGTTTTCTGTGCTAAAGAATGTTAACTTAAAAATGACAAGACAAAGAAGACAGACTATTGTTTATATTAAAAAGTAACCCAGCTGCATCCAATTAGAGTAGCATAGTTCAGAACTCTATACCTCTAATTTTCCCCTCCCCCTTAATTACCTCAATATTTTTTGTCCACACCTACTGAGTATTTGATGGTTAAAATGGTCGGGTCAAAGATATGATATAAACTGATTCTGTCTTGCTTTAATTGCAAAGGATGAATAAATGTTGACAAAGGACCAGAAGTAGAACCTCAATTTCTTTGGACTTTTTTTCCCTTAAAAGCAGAAGCAAAATTTTAATTGGGTTAATGTGGGTTACAGTGCTATACCCTCAAAATTTTCAGGCTATTATATTGTCTGGATGTGTGAGGCAAATCAATTGATAATAATCTCTAACCTAAACTCTCTAAAAATCTAACTGGCTTAATACTAAAAACAACTAGGACTCATATCATGTCCTATCAAAAAAGTCCCAAATGACACATAGGGTAAAGATCCTTATTTTGTCAGTTTTGATTCTCAGTTGTATCCCCAGGAAGTATAAGTACTAATTCTTTTGCCACATTTTTAGCTTTTTTTTTTTTAACTGACCATAATAATATCCTATACAACCATATATCAGTCAATGGATATCAACTGAGAAGCTGCTTTGAAATGTGTGGCCAGTGTGGAACTGGGCACATCATGTACAATTTATCTTTGTCTTTGGGGACAGTAAATATGGAATTCAGGAGGCATGTGAGACAATCTAATCATCAAACACCTGTTGCCAGGGGTTTGCTGAGACAGTCCAGTAGGCATCATGGAAAAGAATCTGAGTAAGACAAAGTGACTAAAACCATAACTCAAGTAACTAATTGCTTTTATATATATACCACTAACATGAATGTTGAAGTGGATCCTAACTTTACTTTAAAAGATTGTTTTTTGGCAAAACCTTTTTTTCTATGCCTGAGCTGTGTACAAAGCCAAGTGCCTTCTAGTATACTGTAGGAGACCAATGACATTGACAAGAATAGAGGCCATTAAGTAACAGTTTTTTTAGTTGTAATTTAAAAAAGAGATTTTAGAGATCATTTTAACCAACCTGACAAGTAAAAAAAATAAATCCAAGGTGATAGTGATTTTTTTTCTTTTCTAATTAATTAAGCAGGTCTCCCATTGTAAAATAAATGAAAAAACAATTCTTTGCTGCTACTTGCCTAGCATTTAAATTTTCTTTGGCCATGGTCAATTGTCTCTTTGCAAAATTATTTCTAAGCCAGAAGCTAAAAGATACTCAAGGCTCAGAGTAATTTGAGTGGGAACCTTTTAAAGCGGAGTTGTATAATACCATGCCGACTATAAGACTACTAGCAAGCAAAACATCAGCTGTTTGGAATAGCTAGAGTTTTTCTTCATTAACTGTATTAGCAGGCAGTGTCTGAAGAGAGACAAAGTTGTCTCTTCCCATTTGGCTTAGGCCCAGAGATGTTCAAGGTTCAGATGGGTTCAGATGCACTTTTGAAAAGCATGCCTGACCTTCACATTAGAGCACTAGATTTTGACTATTGTTTATTATTTCCTGGTATAGAATATTTGAGAGTGAAGGAAAGGACATTTTTCCTTGTAAACAGATCATGGCTTTTTTGTTCCTCTAAGAAATCTGTAGGAACTTGACCATAAAGTTTGATAAAAGTGGATCTGGAATGATTAAGTAGAAAGGCACCCAGGTATGAGTGTGAAGGAACACAGAGTATACTGTTTTTCTTCCTAATTTCTGGAAATATTTGGGCACTTCACTCATTCCTATTGTACTCAGCAATTATCTTTAGAGTGCTATGATTCTGATATACAGTACTATATTCTTAACAAGTGGTTCTTTGCAATGGTTTTTTGGGTATAGTCGCACAATCAAATGTATACATCTTTGTTTCTCTGCTCACTTCTCTGAGAGGGGAATCTGGTTTACTGTTTGTTTATTCCATGGGAGATACCTCAAATGTAAGATGGGAAAAATATTTTTGGAATGGGCATAGCAGTTAATTAGGAGGAAAGATTGTTCTTTATTACCTTTACTGGCATATTCTATTGCTCTCACTCTCCCTGGAATGAAGGTGGTAATGTTTGTAACAGTGAAGCAGACCTGAGGAATTATCTTTTCCAGTTTCCCCACAGTGAAACTGACAGATTGATCCTTGAGATGAGTGTATTTGTGAGAAGTAGACCATTTACATAGGCTAGAAGTTTTATATGAATTATCTTTATTTTTCACTATTCATCTGGAATATCCAATGACTAGAGAGGCCAAGGTTGGACAAAATTGTCAAGTTAAGTTTTTGAAATCTAAAAGGTACCCATTGAGGAGCTTTTTTAAAAGGAGCCACTTGTACTATTTTGTCTCATAAATCTGGGTGAGATCTAAGCTCATGGAGATGAGTCAATTTCAAACTGGTACTTGGTAACAGATATCGTGATATCATTGCAAAAGGTACTCATAGCAGATTATAATAGGGAGTATCACAAGGTATTCAAACTAGTTGGCCATTTTAAGCAATTAATAAAGGAGCATAATCTTCACTTTGAATTTAGGATAGTGCCCATGGATGCCTACTTGAGCCTACTCTGCTCAGTTGTTTCTTCACTGCTACCATAATAGAGAAAAGCAATCAAATGTCTAATCTCACCTAGCAAGCTGTGCACTCTTTCAACTTGATCTTGATTTTAATTTTAACTTTTTGTGGCTTTTTGACTCCCCTCTTCCAAAGAAATGAGGGTCAATTCTTGAGGATTCATGGACCATGGCAGAATGAAATAAGAATAATCCAAAAAAATCTAGTGAATCCAGTACCTTTCTTGTAACTAACAATCTTCTTAAGCTCTCCTCTTGAGTGAAACATTCTATGAAAGTAGCTAAGGTGAAGAGGACCCTAGATGTGATTTTAGTTTTGCCACCCCCTTCCTTTGCCAGTCTTCTATTGGAGGTGCTAATGCCAGGCAATGTTTAAATGGCATGCAATTATAGAAACAGAGTTTACAAAGTTTACAAGCAGGCACTGAGTCACTGACAGTGCTATCTAGCTCATGAAGAATTGTTCACTTTGCTCACAACTTGTATTCTAGAAGCCAGCTCCATGAGTTTTAACTCCTTAAGTATTTAGTGTAGGATTCTGTGGCATCCTCTTCCCCTCCCCCAAATTCTAAGGTTTATATTTATGACCCATAATTTTGCAATCTTGGATACTGTTAAAAATAAAAACAACACCCCACAAACCTTATTCATTTATTTAAATTATAATTTAAACATGAGGCATTTCTTAAACACAAAGAAGCCACATATCTAGCCACAAGAGATCTCACCTTTTTCAGCCTCTACTTTATTAGCCCCATAATTACCTTCCCTGACATGATCTTAAAGATGTTAAATAATACGATATTCAAAAGCCCGCTCTACAACATCCAACTAAAACTGGTAGACTAGAGAGATTTGGGAGGAAGAGCCTATCCAAACTTTCATTTACTGGTGTCCCACTAAGCCTAGAGATAGTAAAGAACACCTTTAATTATTGTGATGAAGTCAGTTTGAAACCACTGCAGAGCAAGGAGAACTAGTGTCATGTATTTGCAACAGCACCCTCCTCATACTTAACTTTTTTATGAACTTCAATGTGACTTTCATCCATTTTATACAATTTTCATGACTTGAATTAGATTGGGTCACTTAGTAGTTTCCTTTGTTATGATACCAAGATATCCCATGTTCCTATATTTCCTATCAAACTTTTAATTCTGCTTAGCTCACACCCTCTCCAAAGATGCTCATTATAATTAGGTCATCTTTCTAATGTGTCATTATATAAAATGAGAGGGAACTGTTGCATTTTAGAAAATAAGATTGAGCTGTCCATAGCTGGGATTGCAGAAACAAATTAGTGATGGCAGATATGATCGTCTTTCCCCTTCAGTGTTGCTTAAACTAAGGATAAAAGAAAGCAGCATTACCTATTTTCATCTAATGTGACTTAAGCTAGAATTTGTGCGGCCACACAGCTCAATGCACAGAACTTGGCAGAGGAATAGAATGCCATAATTGATTTAACGTGCAAATCCTTGCAAAAAAAAAGATATTGGAACTAAAAAGAACAATCTAAGGTGACTATTCTAGCCAAAGCTGTAATTAACCAGTGACCTTCAACAGTAAGAATAAAGTCTTGAAGGGAAACAAAATGTTTTCCTTTTTTAAAAAAAAAATGACACCCTCAACTGAAACAGTTGCATTGAGTTTTTGTGAAATGAGGAAATCAAAACCAGCTACTTTTAAGACCGAAGAAATGAATCCAAACCATAACAAAGGGATACTTTGGTACTGTAGCCATAACAGACAACTTCATAGATGTAAAAAGCATGGAATCCCCAAACTGGTACATGGTGGCAGAGTCACAGGTGGTTTGGGAAATCTGCTAGGTGTCCTGTGGAGATTGCCGACTGCCATAAGCCCATAGCAAGAGTCTGAGAAACACAAGCATCTCAGTTGGCTTGTCAAAATATAAGGGGTAACATTACTGTGTTGAAAAATTACTTCAGGCTTTGTGAAGGATCTCATTCATCTGGGAAAGTGATGTTAGGTGCCATAGATTAAACACTATGGTCTTGAGTGGAATGCATGTGAAGTTTCCAAAAACTCTCTTAAAAAGACTATTAACACAGTTTTGTTTTATGATCTCAGCTGGAAAAGCGGAAAAGATGGGCATGGAAAGGCAGTTCAGAAACACATCTGAGAAGACATGAGTTCAGGAAACTTTCAGAAGATGAAAGATGATTAAAGTTAAGGCCTTTATCTGAAAACAATAATGTATTAATAAACTCTATACCATATTTACAAATGCTTTCTCTTGTATTAAAACTAACAATATTCTGTTCACAGTGCCATTGTTTATACAGGTAGCAATCCCATAATACTTATGGATTTTGGCATGGGAATCAGTAGCGTCTTGTATTTACAGGAAATATACATGCATGAATATAAACATGTCATTGAAATGGAGGCATCAAAAATGACAGGTTGGTTAATGGTGCAAAGGAATGGACTGTACAACACCTTCCCGCAGATCTGACAGGAAACCACTGTTCCTTAAATTGAGAAGATGCCAGTCTCTTAACCTAAAGTGGCATAAAAATTATTAACAAAATGAGCCTCCTCTGGGACTGGTTGGGTAGACAGAGTAATCTTAGTCCAGAGTTTTAGATCCTTTGTCTAGTGCACAGAATATAAAAGTTAAAAAGGTTTATTATTATTAATTATTATTATTATTAAAATAAAAGATTCTTTCTTTTGCCCTCTTTTATGCCCACACACTTAAAACCAGTGTCCTCTGAGTTCCAAATTTGCTGGTGGTTTATTGTGCAGCTCAGTAGCCAGATTTTAAAAAACTGTCCAGTGCTCTGGACCTATGAACTGCTGCATGTCACAGTATGACCAAGGGCAAATGGAGTTTGTGGCCAAGGATGCTTTCCTTCCTCTCCAATCTTCCCCTGATAGTTGCGAAGTCTGTTCCTGGGACCAGTCTCAGCACTTATTGAACGGAGTTCCTTACTCAAGCAGCTAATGATCAGAAGTGACAAATGGCTTTGATACACTTAGAAAAATGGGGACGGAGGGGGTCAAAAGAGCACAGGAACAAAACCCAGAAGCAGTCAGGGTTTATTGACAAGGACACTCCTAGAGATTCTGTTTCCTTTCATGCTCTCGATGGCCCTGTGCACACTGAGATTTCAAACTTCATCCCGACTAGCAGAGAGAAGATCGCAGTGCCAAAGGGAAGAGGGCGGGGCCGCTATTGTGGGGCGTCTCCTTCGTTTCCAGTCTGCTCCTCATTTTCAGTTCCTTGGCCTGTTTGGTCATTGATCTTGTTGCTATTACTGTTACTACTGCCCCCACTGCTGCTGGGTTGTGTACGTTGTAAACTTTTCCACTTGGCCAGGTTCCTTGTGAGATTGCTTATCATATTTTCAGCCAGGGGACTGTTTTCTGTAAAATGGGACCATTCCTTGAAGAGTGGCTCGGCAATGTGGGTCATGAAACCTGGAAAAAGACAAAATTCAAAGGAGATTGTCATGAGAAGACTACAAGGAGAGTGATACTATCAAAGGAATACGTGTTCTGGAATCAGAGGGCCTCGGTTCAAGTCCAATACTACTACGTGTGTGACACTGGGCAAATTTCTTCAACTCCCTGGATCTCAATTTATTCATCTGTAAAATCCATCCCTGAGATCCCTACCAGCTCTAGCTCCGTGCTTCTATGGAAGAAAACCTCGCCAACTTGGACTAAGTGAGCATTGTCTCATTAAATCTAATTCATTAATTGTCGGATTAAATTAAATTGGAATACTAGATTCTCTCTTTCATTTTGTGTATAACCCATTTTACAATACAAAACGCCTTTAAATTTGTAGGCATCGACGGCAGATTAGCCAGAAATCCTTCAGTTCTTTCTGATCAGACATTTGCATGTGTACATATATACACATATGTTTTGTTTTTAAAGAAACATAGTTTTGTTATTTTCAAAGCTATACAAAACCTTGACCTAGACTAACATAAGTTCATGCTCTACTCCAATCTAAACTCGTTTTAGGGTAGAGGCTCTTGAGGAGCTTGCTCTAATGAATTGATAAAACTAGTTTGTATTTAGAATTTAAGTTGTTTTCATGGAAACAAATATTTCTTAACAGAGAACACACTGTTCTACATTTTAGATATCTCATGTTATTAACATAGTATTTGCTAAACAAAGGTAAACTTTAGGTCAGCACCTGTCGGTGCACAGGTTCTGCATGAATAAAATTTTATCGTACTTCTTTGTGTGGGAGGTAGAAATCAATGTGGCTAGATCCTCCTGTAAAAATACCACTATAGATAAGTCACCATCTTAGAATTGCTGAGGATATTTCAAACACCTGTTTTAGCAGACGGATACCAATTCAGCTTCTCATTGATCAATTTCAGTTAGAAAAGAACCAAAGGACCTGCTAACTAGTACTGTGTATTTAATTATCTTCACATATTGTGTGAAAAATCAGCTATATGTCAAAATTCTAAAATTGTAATCCCAGAATCCTGGATTGGAGGGAAAACAATGACCTGAGTTTCTTTCTGGATTTAGGATTTTTACAAAGCCATACCAGGGATGCATATAAGATATCATTTTTTCCTTTATACTTCTTTTATTCTTTTACTTCCAAGGCCTATCTCAGCTTTTTAAAAATATCTTTATCCTTAAGATAGTTTTCTTGTATGTTTTCTACCATCGAATACAAAAAGTTTACTCTTCTACAATATTTAAACACCAACTTATTTTCCTCCATGAGAATTGCCCTTATTTACCTATTACCCCTTCAGTCATCTTTGCTCTGTCCCTAATTTTCAATATATCCTTATTCACTGAATCCTTCTCTGTTGCCTGTAACATACACTCATCCTTAACAAAACAAGACAAACAAACAAAAAAACAAATTAAAACCCTTCACTTGATTCTACCATCCCCCTAAATTCTTGTCTTAAATCTGTCCAGTTCATAGGCAAGACTCCTAGAAAATCGAAAAGAAAATTAATTCTTTTTACTTTCTCACTTTCTACTCATTTCATAACCTCTTGTAATCTGGCCTCCATCCCTATCACTGAATCTATTCTCTTCAAACTATTCTCTTCTTGCCGTCTATGCCTACACATTTAAAAGTGTTTTGTATTGTAAAATGGGTTACACACAAAATGAAAGAGAGAATCTAGTATTCCAATTTAATTTAATCCAACAATTAATGAATTAGATTTAATGAGACAAACATTCTCTTCAAAAATCAATGAGAGATCTTTATTGCTAAATACAGTGGCATTTTTTTTCTCAGTCCTCATCTTGACCATGCTGTTGCATTTGACACTATTGACTACTTTTTCTTTCTGGATAGTCTCTTCTTCCTGGATTTTTCTCATACCTCTCCTCATAGTTCTCCTCCTTTGTGTCTGAATGATCCTTCTCAGTTTTCTTTGTGGGCATATCATCCATGGTCTCCTCTTTATGTGTGAGTGTATCCCAAGTCTCTGACCCGGGCTTACTTTGACTTCTCTTTTCTCTCCTTAACCTCCATAATCTCCTTCTTGGTAATGTCATCAATGGGTTCAATTATTATATTTATGCAGATTACACTTCCATTTATGTATCTAGTCATCATCTTGATCCTGACAGCTCTAAGCCTGCCTCTCCAGCTCTCTTCTGGATTTCACTCAGATGTCTCATAGGCATCTTGAACTAAACATGTCCAAAATGGAATCCATTATCTTTCTCTCTAACCCCATCTCTTATCTTTCCCATTTCTGTCTAGAACATTTTTATTTTCCAGTCCATCATGTTTCTAATCTAGGAGTCATCCTAGACTCTTCACTCTTATGTGGCTTCCATATCTAGTCAGTTGCCAGGTCTTTATCATTATTTTATTACCCCTAGCAGCTTATCTTTACACAGTTAAATAAGTACAAAATATATAGGAGTAGAGATTGAACCTGTGGTTTCATAGTTATAGACAATTTTTAGCTGAGGAAACTCCCTTTGCCAATGTAGGTCAACACACTCTCTGTAACTCATCTTAGAGAGTTGCTTAGACCACCAAGATATTAAATCACATGCTTATGGTCACATAGCTAGTATATGCTGAAGACAAGACTTGAATTCATGTTTTCCTGGTTTGGAGACTAGCTCTTTATTCATTCTGCTGTGATTACCTCTCAACCAAATGATATATCATTTCTACAATAAAAGGTGCCATCTTTTGAATTAGGGTGATTGTATTACAAGTGGACATACTGTGGAGCTAGCATGGAGGATTATGAGAAAGAGGGAAGAATCAAGGATTTTCCTAGGGTTATACACCTGAGTGATTGGAAGGATGTCTTTAACAGAAAAGGAAATTTGGAGAAAAGGTGGGCTTAGGGAGGAGGATAATAAATTCACTTTTGGACATATTGAATTTGAGACACCTATGTCCAGAAGGACAGGAATTCAAGAGAAAGATTAGGGTTGGATATCTAAATGTGAAAGTCATTTGTGTAGAAATGATATTCAAACTCAAGGGAGAAGACAATATCACCAAGGAAGAGAATGGGGAGAAAGAAGAGAGGTTGAGTAAAGAGCCCTCGCTGAGGAGGCAGGAGGTGAATGGCCTTAATTCTCTCAATAAACTGAAAGGCAAAGATATTTGCTCACCAAAAAAAGAGGAATGGATGTGGCATTGTGTACATGTGGAGGAAAAGGGAATAGAATAGCTTCTGAGAAGAGTATGAAAGTCAATTAAGAAAGAATAAAAGGATTACAAGGTCAAAGTTAAGATTAGATAATATGAATTTGTAGTGGACCCAGGGGGAAACGGTGATGTATGACTCCCTCCAGTGTGTTTTGGAATTTCAGAAGTAGAAGCAGAGAAGTGGAAGGTAGAGATGGGGTGATCCAAGGTTGGGAATGGTAGGGTATAGATGGCAGAAGAGCAAAGGGGCAAAGAATTCCAGAGTAGAAGACAGTGTGCTGAACTGGATAATTATCAAGGGTCAAGACTGTGAAAGAAGGAAAATAAGGCCAGAGCAGGTTTGATGGACAAAGGAAAAAGGGAGGAATAGAGGTGGTGGTGAGGATGAATAATAGGTTTAGGAGGAGTAAGGCTAGTGGTGACATAGAGAGATAGGTGAATGTCAAAGAGGGGAGATGTCAGAGTCCAAGATCATGGTGCTAACACAGTTACATGTGATAGATTTAAAATGTTATTGTCCGCATCGGTAGTTAAAGTGGAGTGAAGATATAAGTTACTGGATTTGAGAAGGCTGATTAATTGGTAGGCTAGGGAAGGGATAGCAACATAAACTTTCAAAGTGTAGGGGTAGAGATGTAAGCCAGATAACCAATTCTTTTGAAAGTAGGGAAAATAACTTGAAGGCCCATCAGGCCTTGAAACAAGAATGTGTCCTGGGCAAGACAGATCCATAGAGTGAACCTCGAAGGAAGAGTTTGTAGCATGAAGGCAAGGAATGTGTCAACTTCCCTCCCTCCACTTTCCCGCCCCCACCCCAGTGCATTGCCAAGTATAAGAGAAGACAAAACTACTGGAGATGGTAAGTGGACAAAGGTGCAACATTTTCCAAAGAATTAGATTTCTGTGAGCAGAAGATGGAAAAAAGTATGAAAAGAGGATGTTCTAGTCTGAAGAGGTATCACTGTCTGAGAGACTGAAGGTTCTAGAGGGCACAATGTGAAGAGAAGGAAATGGGCGGGAGCTGGATGTGGAGGACAGTACAGGGATAGACAATGGGAAGGAGAGTTTTGCCTTTGGAAACAGTTATTGACAAATTATATCTGCATGAGCTACTTCCTTGTGTTTTTTGTAAGGAAAGTGCCTTGTAAAACATCAAAGTGCCAGGAAAAAGTGGATTGTGGATTGGTGTTATTGTTTCTGCCTGATTCTCTTCTGTTGTGAAGAAGGAGGAAAGGTTGGAGGAAGAAGGGATGTTTTTCTGTGACCCCTATTCTTTGCCCAATGCCCTGTTGTAGTAGGAAGGC
>CM053627.1:110269218-110325353 GCA_028646595.1 Phalanger gymnotis
AAGTCACCAATCCACACCCACACAGGTTTCACACCTGACAGGGCCCTGGGCCTGGGGCTTAGCACTTAACAGCTGAAAGTACTTCCACTCAAAAGAAACAAAAGCCATGCTAATGAGACAATTTTGCTTAACAACACACCTGTCTCCTCTTTATTACCATGAAGGTAGTATTTCTTTTCTCCTGTCACCCTCAATACAATGGCTAGTCAAATTTCTTAAAAGTTATTATTTCAAAGAAGTGATGATCTTTACCAGACTACCTCTGTTCTAAGTTTGTTCATTTGTTCATTCGATGAGCTTTTTTTTTTTTTTGTAAAGCACCTATGATATCTAGGGAACATTTCATGCAAAAAATGGGCATGATAAAACACAAAAATGATAGGGACTTAACAGAAACAGAAGAGATTAAGAAGAGGTCACACAAATACACAAAAGAACTATGTAAGAAAGATCTTAGCATCACCGACAACCGTGATAGTGTGGTTACTGATCTAGAACCAGGCATTCTCAATAACGAAGTCAAGTGAGCTCTGTTAGCATTGCTAACAATAAAACTAGTGGAGATGATGGAATTTCAACTGAGCTATTTAAATTCCTAAAAGATGATGATTTTAAAGTGCTGCACTCAATATACCAGCAAATTTGGAAAACTCAACAGCGGCCACTGGATTAAAAAAGATAAGTTTACACGCCAGGCCTAAAGAAGGACAATGCCGAGGAATGGTCAGATTACCAAACAGTTATGATCATTTCCCATGCCAGCGAGGTTATGCTTAAGGTTCTGCAAGTTAGGCTTCAGAAATATGTGCATCAAGATTTACCAGAAGATTAGACTGGTTTTAAAAGACGCGGAGGACCTAGAGACCAAATCGCCAACATTTGCTGGATTATGGAGAAAGCAAGAGAGGTCCAGAAAAAAATCTACTCTGCTTTATTGGCTACGCTAAAGCCTTTGACTATGTGGACTACGACAAAATATGACAAGTCCTCAAAGAGACAGGAATGCCCCATCATCTTACTTGTGTATGTAGGCCAAGAAGCAACAGTTAGAACCCAACATGGAACAACTGATTGGTTTAAGATTGGAAAAAGAGTATGACGAGGCTGTGTACTGTCACCTTCTTTATTTAACTTAGATTCAGAATACATCTGTGAAATACCAGGCCGGATGAATCAAAAGCCAGAATTAAGGTTGCTGTGAGAAACATCAACAATCTCAGATGTGCGGAGGTTACCATTCTGATGACAGAAAATGAAGAGGAATTAAGAAGGCTCTTGTTGAGGGTCAAAGAGGACAGTGTAACAGTTGGCTTGAAGCTAACATCAAAAAAACTCTAAAATCTTGGCAACTACTCCCGTCACTTCCTGGCAAGGAAGAAAGAGAAGAAATGGAAGCCGTGTGAGATTTTATATTCTTGGGCCCAAAGATCACTGCAGAGGGTGACTGCAACCATGAAGTTAAAAGACGCTTACTCCTTGGAAGGAAAACTATGGCAAATCTGGACAACATACTAAAAAGCAGAGTCATCACCTTGCTGACAAAGGTCCATATAGTCAAAGTTGTGATTTTTCCAGTAACAATATATGGCTATGAGAGTTGGACTATAGGGAAAGCTGAGTGCTGCAGAACTGATGCTTTCCAATTAAGGTACTAGAGAAAACTTTTGAGAGTCCCTTGGACTCCAAGGAGATCAAATCAGTCAATACTTAAATAAATTAATCCATATTGTTCACTAGAAGGTCAAATTCCGAAGCTGAAGCTTAGATACTTTGGCCACATAATGAGAAGATGGGTCTCATCGATGTTGGGAAATATTGAAGACAAAAGGAAAAAGAGACAGCAGAGGATGAGATGGATACATGTCATGGAAACAATAAACATGAACTTGGACAGACTTTGAGAGATAGTGGAGGACAGAAGGGCCTAATGTACTATGGTCCATGGGGTCATGTAGAGTTGGGTATGACTGAAAAACAAAATTATATGCCAGGTACTCTACTAAATGCTGGAGATAAAAAGGCAGAAATGAAACAATTCCTGCCCTTCAAGGAGCTTCAAATTCACTTCATGGTAAAATCACATTAGGTATTTATCTCAAACTTACAAAACTTTGAAAGTAACTCAAATTATATTTCTCACATCAAATTATAAAAGCGAAAAAAAAAATTTAAAAGCTTGGGAGTCATGATAAAGATTGAGATGAACATGAAACTGACTGAGGGTTAAAAATGTCATAAAATATATAAAGAAGTTTCAATTGATAATATGGCAGAACTTCCTCCTTCACACCTAGCCATTACATAAACATTACAAGTTTAATAACATAGGATTAATTCTATAGGATTAAGATGCTCTTGATTAAGGAAGTGTGCTGAAAGAAGTATTAAAAAAAGATTGAATTTTGTGAGTTTCTTACTATTTTTGTTGATTCAATTCGAAATTGCTGATCTAGTGCAGCTTAATTCATGTTCTTCAATAAGGCCTTTGCCCTGTTTCTCATTTTTCCTTCAAATGTGCATATTTTAATAAGTACTGTACATATGCTATTTGGTTAAATAACCAACAGTTCATGTTCTTTCTTCTCACTCTGGGTTCAACCATTCACAAAGATCTTATCGAACTCCATTTTCAGTCTTGCAGACCTGTATAGGGGTTGTTTATTTGTTGTGTGACTGCTGGCAGTGAGTCCATGACAAACTAAATTAAAACAAAAATTCAAGGCCAGCTTACCAATTTGTATACTAGGGATTGAATCCTTCTGTTGATTACAAAGAGGACTTATTTCCAGTTCGAATTTCTGCTCGAGGTGACCTAAGAAGAAAGGAGAAGAGGATATATTTGTGTTTTGGCATTCATGAAAATAATTTTTTAATTCCTTACCACCTGGTTGGGAAAAGAAATTCCAGAAATTTGTGCTTGGTTTGTTATCATCATCAAAAAGCCTTTATTAAAAGTTCACTTGCTCTGCCCTGTCCTGCCCCAGTAATTACTGAGACTTCAAAATATCAAGGAATCAACAGTCAATTCAGGTTACCACAAGGTCTGCCCAACTAGTCTCAGATCAGGAGAGGTCTTACATCAGGAACCACAGAACCTAAAATAGGATTATGTCCTAGGAAAGAAGGTTAAAGGTCAGTCTTTGAGTTACTAGTTCAGAAGATGGATTTGCTCTTAACAGCTTTCTTTTCATCCGAGGGTTGCCAGGAATGGACAGTAAACAGGGACTGGGGAGGCTCGACTTTTTAAAAAAACAAACAAAAAATTCTTTCCTCTGCAAATATACTATAACTCATTTTAACAAAATCTACCTTCATGTATCTGTTAGTCTCTTTAAATGGATGACCATTTATGGAGTCTGCTTTATTTAATAGAAAGGTCCAACTCTTTATAGGGATGGTAAATGCCTTTTGTTAACTAGATGGTAGAATAAAAAGAACTGTTATGGGAAGCTGACCTTACAGCATACAGTACCTGCATGTGCCCTTCTATCCTCCTCTTATGTGGGGAGATTGAAGGTATTTTTGACATGGCTTGATTAGATGAGCATTCAAAATGTAGTCTGTAACAGAGCAGTATTGATTGTAAGTAGCTGTTACAGTACCTCTGACGGTGGCAGGAGAGCCTTGAATTCCACACCCACCTAGCTAACCTCTTCAAATATGGAGGACTTAAGCTGAAGCAACATTCGGAACTTTTTAGCCCTTATCAATCCAGTCCACATTATTCATCTCTAGCCTATTACCCACATCTTTTACCCTTAGATTTCCAGAACGTATGCAATTCCCCCATTAAAGAGAAAGTCTTCTCAAATTGGTTCTCCTTCCTCACTTCCCTATTTTATCAATTGTATCTTCAACCTCTGAGTCATTTGTGTTTGAAGTTTTGGTCCCTTTCCTTCATGTCCTCCACACATAATCTGCCACCACCTCCTGCCTGTTTGTTTTTTTTTTCCTCTCCCCTTCACAATATCTCTTAAATCTATCTGGTTCTTTTTTATGATATCTGCCACTATGCTGGTCTGAAATCTCATCACTTCACACCTGGCTTATCACAAGAGCCTTCTAACTTAGCTCTATGCTTCCAGTCTTTTCTGCTCAAATAAGTGTATAACCCTCATATTTCTATAACACTTTCAAGTTTATACAGCACTTTGCTCACAACCTGTGGCAACTCTGTTTGACAGAGAAGAAAACTGAGGTTCAAAGATGAAAAAGTGACTAGCCCAAGGTCATACAGCTAGTAAACGAAGCATAATTTCAACCCAGTCTTTCCTGAATCCAAGTCAATCCAATTCTTTCCATTATACCACATTGCCTTTCATTCTATCCCAATTAATCTTCCCAAAGGACCACTATCAACAAGTCACCTCTCTACTCAAAGCTCTTCAATGGCTCACAATTAAATTAGATTAATTTCAAACTCCTTGGCTTGGCTTTTAAGGGCCCCCCAAATATGGGTTAAATTTAACTTTCTGATCTTCTCTTCTCTTACTATGCTACAAGAAAACTTCAGTCATACTATTTTACCTGCTGTCTCCTGACCATATCTTCTTCTTTTCTACCTTTGTGTCATCTTTTTCCATTCTTGCAAAACTATTTATCCATCACTCAAAGTTGAGCTTTAGTTCGAAACTCTCCTCAACTACTCAGAATCATAACGACCCTCTCTAAGTGAATGCATAGAATTTATCATAGGCTCCTGGAGTTGGAAGTGGCCTCAGAGGTTACCTAACCTAAGCCTTAATGCTGTACAATATCCTTAGCAAGTGACCATCCATGCTTTGCTTGGATATTTCCAGTGGCAAAGAACTTAGCCTGTAAAGATATTTTTGGCTTTTGACTCTTATCATCTCAACATACTATCTCTTCAGGTTTTTTGTTATTTGCAAATGTGATGATCATTCCATCTGTGTCTTCTATCCAAGTTATTGATAAAAATGTTAAAAACCACAAGGTACTTCAAGTCTAGAGACCTCTCTCTAAAGTGACATTAGGTGATTAAGGACTGATCTTTGGGTCCAGACACTCAATCAGTTCTATATCTCTTCCCCTGAACATGCTGTCATCTAATCTGTCACAATTATATTCTCCAAGAAGAGCATGAGACCTTTGCTAAAACATATTGCTAAAATCTATGTAACTATGTTTATAGCATTCCCCTTATTTACACCAGTCCAGCATTTCACAACATAGACTTGGGACAGTTTAGAATACCAAATGCCCAGTACAGGGAAATATAGAATTCAAAACAGGACAGTAAAGCAAGTCAGCTTTATTGAGGGGAGTTACAAGATGAAGGGCAGTCCTGGAAGATGGTGGAAACAGGTTTGGCCCATTGGGGTCCAGGGTGGAATTGGGTGGCCCCCATGAGCCCTCCCCAGAGGGAGTATTTGGATCTCCAAGACTAGGCATTGGGGGAAGGGAGCTAGGAGCTTGGACCTGGGCATGGGTGCTGATTCATGCTGGTAGAGAAAGGGAAGACTCCAGGGGAATTGGAGACTAATTGCTATTGCTAGCTGGAAAAAGGCTTTGGGCTGTTACTGCTGTTCGTACTTTTGACAGCATGACTCCACTTCCCTGTCAGGAGTTTTGGAGCTTCCCTAGGTGGTCTTCGTTTGGCGTGATGAAGAGGCTACTCGGATTATTACAAATAAATCTTTCTAAAGAAGGAAGGGACATTAGGTTGGCACGGCCTGTCGTTAATGAGAATATGCTGGCTCCTTAGGATCACATTCCTCTTCTATACGGTCACAAACCATCCCTTTAATAACATCCTAGAGTTTTTCCAAGGAGAGTTTACTGACCTATAGTTTGAAGACTTCGCCCCTTCCCTTTCTTGAATATTGGGAAAACATTTGCTCTTCTCTAGGCCTGTACTCCTTGTTTTCTACAAACCTTCAAAGACTTGCACAGTCACATCTTCCTGTTTTCTCGATACCCTTGGCCTGAGACTTGAAATAATTGATGGCAACTAATTACTTTCTTACTGTATCTTTATTTATACCTCGGTTTCGTATTATTTTTATTTTATCCTGTCTGGTCCAAAGATCATTCTCTTTGGTGGAGAAAATTGAAGAAAAATTTGACTTCACTAGTTCTCCTTCTTTCTGTTGTCTGTGATCATCGTCACATCCGCCCCAAGCAGCACTCAGGTCACTTCTTTGATTCTCATTTCTATCCTTTTAGCAAAATAAACACGAATCCCGTCATTTTTGTTGCCTTAGTATTTCTTCCCAGGTCTAGTTCATTGTGAACATTAGCCCTGCTGACACTATTCTTCTAGGACTGTGCCATCCTTCATTAGCTGTCTTTATTTTTATCTTTCATGTCTTTTCAACGTCTATCAGCTGATAAATTTCCTGTATATCCACACCAGTTTCTTTAAGTAGCTCTCCATTTTCTTTTTCTTAGGAAATATTTTTTATCTTTAGGGCTTTATTCTTGACAAGTTCACATCTCTCCATGGATAACTTTCCCTGTAGAATTTTTAGGCCATGCAACTCTTCTTGTCTTTGAACTCTTTGAAAAATGCTCTCCCAAAATCTAGGGTGTATGTCAGCCTACAATCTGACTTTCCTCTTCTTTATGTCATGAATTCTAAACTGAGAACAGTCACTTCCTTCCCAGCTTCCTACAATTCCTACTTTAGCACTTTTGGTTTATGTCACTCTTAAAATGTGGAAGTCAAAACTGAACAGAGAATTCTGGGTATGGTCTGACCAATGCAGAGCATAATGGAGGCCATTACCTCTCTGGTTCTGGTCACTGAACTTCTATTGATGCATTCTAAGCTTGCATTAGCAATTTTAACGATGATTTTGCTGTAAGCCACAATAAACTTGCTGTTGGGATGGGGAGGTTCCATGGATACACACAATATTGTAAAATAACAATATTTGTGATTAACTACTAAAATGAATTCTCTTTTCTCTATCCTATTATTAAATCCACAGGGAAAGGTATTCTACAATCTCTCTCAGTAAGCTGTTTTACAGTTTTATGGTTTATACATTCAAGATATTTTCTTCCTAAAGAAAGTTTCAGCTGAATGCAAGAGTGACTCACAGGTTGTCCTTAGAGAGAATATAGAAGTTGCCAATACTGATTTTATTATGAACCTGAAGGCAAGAAACATCATTTTCTGGGACCTTGGTCATATTGCTTTCATGGCGAAAATATAAAGAAGGGAACCCACCAGGAATGATTCATGGGATCGTAGATTCGGAATCTGGAAGGGACCTCAAAGGCTATATGTTCTAGACCTTATATTTTACAGATAAGGAAACAGAGACCCAGAGAAGTTAAATAACTTGCCCAAGGTTTCAAAGGTAGGATGCATTTGGAGCCACATTTGAAGGCCTAGACCTCCGGTTCTAGAGGGATTTCTGTAACTTATAGAGGAAATTTCAAATGAGCTTGACGAAGCTCTTCAAACCAAACCAGTGTATACACTGATAATCGGTCACTTCCGTATGAAGATGGATGCATAGGAGAACGGGGGAAAATATGCACAAAGTGTGGTTGTGGATTAAGAAATGAAAGGGCCAAAGGCTTGTAGATTTTTCCAGAAGTCTCACTCCTCTCTGTTATGATTAAAAAAAAAGAGTTGGAAGGTATTGACTGTGGTAAACAGTGAATATCACAAAAAATGAAATTGAGCATATTTTAATAGATAAGAAATGATGGATTATTGACATGGCAGTCACTTTGAAATCAGCTATCAGATCGCTGACAGACGAGAGCAAAGGTAAAATTAGAAGAAAGAACAAAGATGAAAAAGGCATCATGTACAATTACGGCAGCTCCAATGAAACCTATTTAAACAAACTGTTGACTCTCAAAAATGGGAAATGGATAAAAATAAAAATATAGACACTAGTTATTGCCATTTCTTAGATATTTTTAACTGAGTCCAAAAAACTGCTATAATTAAAAAAACAAAATATCTCAGAAATCTCTTTAACATATTTGATTCTGAAGGACGGCACTAAATCAGTTGGTCAATATACATTTATCAAGTGCCTTCTAGGTGTCTGGCACTGTGTGAAGTGCTAGAGATAAAAAAGAAAGGCAAAAGACAGTCTCTAACCTCAGGGGGCTCACTTTCTAATGGAGGTTGAGGGACAGACAGCCTACAAGCAATGATAGATGAACCAGATAGAGCCAGTAAAAATTGGAGATAATCTCAGAGGGAAAAGCACTAGCATTTAAGAGGGATTGGGAACAGCTTCTTGTAGTTGTGACTTGAAGCCGGGAGGCAGAAATGAAGAAGCATTCCAGGCATGGGAGACAGCCAGTGAAAATGCCTAAAGTGGAGCGATTGAGTGTCTTATTCGAAGAGTAGGGAGGAGGTCAGTGTCACTGGTCATTAAGTACTTGGGGGTGATTAAGGTGTAAGAAGATTGGAAAGGTAGGAGGGGGCCAGACCACATACGTGAGGAAAATGCTGAAATGTATAATCTACTTTTTATTAATATTCTTGAAAATAAATAAAACCATGAAGTGTCTATGCATGGTTCTTCCCAGGTGCCCTTGTCTGGCGTGTCAAAGGCGGAGAGGACTACGCATGAGGAGCAGTGGTCATAATGTGAAAGGCAAAGCAGAGAACTCCTTGCCAGGGTCAGCTACCTCTTTGTTCCTCACTGACCAGCTGCTGCACTAACATCAAGACTATTAAAGTATTAAAGAAATAACCTAAATTCTTGCTACAGCTCCAGCATATTTGCTCTTGGTTTTGCTTTCAGTGTGGAGAGATTATAAATTATCATGCAACTGGAACTGATTTTGTGTTTTTATCAACCTACTCAATCCAAGGGAAATCTGTTTCACTTTGTGTGGTAAGAGCTTCCCCATTGGTTCTGAAGGAGAAAGATGGCAAAAGAGAGAGTCTAGTGGTCCTAAGTGAGCTGAATAAATGTGTCTTCGTAGTCTTGTCTTTAAAGACTGAAGACATTACTCAGACAACTGTCAACGAACTCTCCTCCAAAAGAATTACTGCTGTTATTCGATGTCCCAACAATACCAGAATATGGTGTTATTATGGTAGTAATCCTTTCAAGCTTGTTCTTGTTTTGGGACCTGAGTGGGTCCCACTCCCATAAAACCTGACATTGTCACTGTTAACAGAGAAGGGCTGTGACAGGTTAATCAACTCAAATATGGTTTAAACAATGAGGAAGAAAAGTTCTGACTTATACAAAAATTAAATGATCCTACTGGTTAGGGAAGAAACTTAAAAGAATTCACCTAATACGGAGACAGAAGAATAGTTGGCTGCTGAAGCAAACTCTGTAACTTTCTGTATAAATTTAAAGGAATCCATCACATCTCATTTCAAGGTTCCTTCTTTACTGTCCTCCCAGAGAGCTGGTGTTGGGGCAGTATGGCAGAGGTGTAATTTTGGAGTTAGAGAACCTGGGTTCAAAGCCAGCCTCTGACAATTACTACCTGTGTGACCTTGGACGGGTCATCTGACCTTCATAGGCCCAAGTTCTCCCATCTATGGATGAGGAATTAACAGTGATGAACTAAATGGATTCTAAGGTACTTTCTAGCTGTACCTCTTTAAGGATCAGTGATCACAAACGAGGCTAGTCTAAGCCCCTTGTTTTACAGGTGAGGAAACAGAGAAAATTTAATGACTTGTAGAAATTCACACAGCTAGTTAATAACGGCAGAGCTGTGCCCTGAACTCGGGTTCCTGGACTTTCTGGCCAATGTACTCTACAGATATTCTTATATCTCCTTATTAGGTTAATTCTTTAGAACTTCTTCCCTAATGTTTGGGGTCATTTGATTTTTGGATAAGTCAGAGCTTTTCTACCTCATTGTTGAAACCATATTTGAGTTGATTAACGTAGTTTTTTTTTTTTGGCAGGCATCTTTCATTCCTTAAAAGAGGAAGGGGTTAGATGTTTGGCTGCTTTTGCTCCTCCTGTCTGTTGCTCTCCATTTACTGAAGATAACATTGTCCTCTCTCTGTCTCCTCTCCCTGCCTCCTTCCCACCCCCTGCACCTAGGTATTTAAACGACTTTTTAGGTTTAGCACAGCTCATTAAAATGAAGGTCAGAATAGTATAAGCAGAACTGTGCTTGACACTTGCTCTTAGCACACCATCACAGGAGCACATAAAATACTTTCCCTTGCTTTCCAATCCATCCCGTGTCCCCCTCCTTATTTCTCCTGTTCACTCCCACTACTTTTTGAAAAAATAGGAATTCTTTCTTTTCTTCCCTTCCTCTCTCCCCCCTCCCTGTGCTCTTTCTTTTCCTTTCTTTCTTCCTCTTCTTTCCCTTTCCTCCTTCCCTTCCTCCCTCCCTCCCTTCTTCCTTTTCTTCCTTCCTCCCTCCTCCACTCATTCATTTATTTATGTATTTATTTTTTGCATTCTATTTCCTTCCTTATTTCATCTTTTTTTCTTTATCAGGACAGTTTGTGAAAGATTTCAAATGGAGGATTAATGTAACCAGAGCTGATTGTAGAAACTGATAGCCAGGTGAGATGACCCACTTTCAGTTTGAAACCCTGACTGCATAAGGTGAAAGGAGAAAAAAATCAGTTACCAGACCACTCACCTTGCCTGTAGAACTCCTCACAGACCCTTTCACTCCACTGTTTGCTCAACTCCCACATCCTACAAGGATTGCAAATGTCAGCACACTTCAGCGAAATCTGAAAAATGAATAGTAGGGAGAGAGAGAGCAGAGGCAGACATTGTTAGCAGGCAATCTGTTAGAAGCACATGGATCATGGGTCAAAAGGCCAGGCTTCGGGCATTCTTTCTGCCTCATCAGACAGCAGCACCCATTTTAAAAAGTTACCCCTCCTGACAGGCCTCTTTAAGGAAATTGTCCTTGTTCATCATTTGCCACAAAATATTTCTCTAGAACTCTCATTTGTAGCAGAGAATAAGAAAAGATTCCAATTTCAAGAAGCTGGAGCTGCCTGGACAGAGAAGTTTTGAGAGGAAGCTGCTGTAGCCTGTCTCTAGACTGGGCTAGGGCCTGGAGGCTGCCAGCCAACACTGAGGATGCAGTGGGCCAGGAGCCAAGCCAGTGCAAGAACGCTTGGGCCTCACTTCTCTAGTGGTCACATTGATTGACCTTACATATCACTTTAATTATGTTTGTTTGGATTTGCGCTGCCTGCTTCTGTGTATGTGTGTGTGAAAGTCAGCCCTGAAGGCCCAGGCTAGGTTTTCATTTGTGGGGCTGAAATAGGGCCTACTTAGCTTGTGCCAGGCTGGTGGTTGAACTAAAATTTGGTCAATAGCAAAAGCAGGCTGACCTCAGGTTTGCCAGAGTGCCAACTGTTTTCAGGAGTTCTCTAAACCAAAGAGGCATGTTGAGTTCCCAGGACAATGGTTTTGCCCACAAACATTCCAGTAAAATATAGGAGTTTGTTCAGGATAAGTGGGTTTCCAATATGCAAGATGGCATGTTTCTAATTTTTGCTGAGATGGGGTGAGTTAGGGTGCACCTTGAAAGACTGAAGACTTCTAATCATTGCAGTGACATAAGTACAAAAATATTTGTGATCTTTTTGTGGAAGCAAAGAACTAGAAACTAAGGGGTATCTACTTGGGGAACTGCTAAACAAATTAGGGCATGTAAGTGTAATGGAATATTGTTACTCCTCAAAAATGGCGAAATGAATAGAGGAAACAGCAGATTCCTATGATACAAAGAGAACAGAATCAGAAGAACGATTTAGACAATCAGAACATCATGAAGACAAACAGCTTTGTAAGACTCAGGAACTCTGATCAATGCAATGACCAACAACCTCCACTCTAGGAGACCCACGATGCAGCACGCTACCCACAGCTCCGGACTCAAGGTGCAAAATGAGACGTACCATTTTGGACATTGCCAATACTGGGAATTCATTTTGCTTGATTATATCTGGCATAAGGTTTTTCTTTTTCTTCTCATTTTGGAGGCGTGGGAGGTAAATAAATGAGAAAAGCAAAGAAGAGCGGGGGAGAGGTATGTATGTCGTGGGGTTAACAATTCTATTTACCCATATTTGTCCCAAGTCAAGAAAATGGTGAAAAGACTTCCATCATCGGCAAGGAGCAGTGGATGATACCCTCTTCCTTCCACCCAGAAAATGCCTCTCCATACATCCTACCAATTAGGGATTCATTTGAGTTAGCAGGATCCTCTTTTAATACACAAATATCCCAGCAGGCGCTAAGTGGAGCCATAAATAGAGTGGACAGCTTGGAGTAAGGAAGACAAGTTCAAAGACTGCCCCAGATGCTAGCTGAGTAGCAGCAAGTCAGCCAACTTCTCTCAGCCTCGATTTCCCCATTTGTAAGATGAGTTTAATAATAGCACTTACGGCACAGAGTTGTTGTGAGGATCAAAAGAGATAATATAAGTGAAGCACTCTGCAGACCTTAAAGCTATTATTACTGCTAGCCACCCATTAGACTTTGGTGTGAATTTCATTCAACAAACATTTTAATCATTACCAACTGTTTAAACAACACCATGCTAGCGATAGTGCCTGGTACACAGTAGGTATTTAATAAATGCTTGTTGACTCACTGGGTAAAATACAGTTATGCTCTCTGTCCTCACAGAACCGATAGTGTAATAGAGGAATAAGAACCGTATTATGCAGTATTACATATTAAGTGCTTTAGAGAATTGCAGAACAAAGTTCTTTGTGAAGTCCAAGGTGGTGAGGGCATTAGCAACGAGGAATCACAGGACTATAGATTTAGAGTTGGAAGAGACCTTAGTATTCAAGGCCCCTCATTTTTCAGGTGAGGGGCCTGAAGTCAGGAATGATGAATTGACTTGGCCAAGTCAGAGTTAGTAGGAGTAGAATGTAAATTGTCTTCAAATTCACTTTTTTTCCCCTCTTTTACTACATTACATTAGCTCCACCAGGAGATAAAAACTTTCTGACACCTGTGGACACCCCAGGCCGGTCTTGATTGAGGAAGGAGAGGTGATTTTGATATTGGATACTAGAACTCAGACTTGGGTAGGATGGAAGGCTGGCCGGGGGAGGGGCTTCGTATGCACACTGGTATGTGGAAGGTGGGGCAGGGAGAGAGGAAGCAAGAGCAAAGGGCAGAAGAGTTTCTGAAAGATAGTCTGTTTGGGATTGGCTTAAGGCCCTGGTAGTGGTCAGCGTGTACTGGCCCTACTTTTGGCAAGAATACCTCAATTTGTTGATAGGGATGGTACCTGTGCTATGATTGGTATGTGGACTTGGGTGAGGAAATTCTCCTTAACAGTGCAGATTGATACCTGTTCTGCAACTAAACCGAGACCCGGGAAAGACCTTAGCTGAAAAAACTCTCCTACTGCATCTGGGGCCATCGCCAGCTGCCTTGAACTATGTCTTGCCACTGGACTCTGATGGCTCTGGAGGAGAGAGTGAGGCTGATGATTTTTCACAGCACTTAAATCCAATTCACTTGCAAGTCGAGATATCACCCACCTGATGCCATTGGTCCTCTGCAAGAATGAAGGATGAACAACAAACAACCATCTGGTCTTAGAAAGCTAGCTAACTAGAACACTGAACCTAGAACACAGCCAGTGCCTTTTAGCTAGGTGCTGCAGTGGATAGAGTCATCTTACAGTCATCTTCCAGACTCATCTTCCAAAGTTTAAATACGGCTCAGACACTTACTAGCTGTGTGACTCTGGGCAAGTCACTTAATCCTTTTTGCCTCAGTTTCCTCATCTGTCAAATGAGCTGGAGAAGGAAATAGCAAACCACTCCAGTATCTTTGCCAATAAAACCCTAAATGAGGTCCCAGAGTCAGACACAACTGAAAATGACTGAATGACAACAAAAGGCCAGAAACGAGTGTGTGTAAAAAAGTATGAGAGCCATCAGATATCCACAACTATGCTGCAGCTGCCACCTGCGGTTTCAAAGCCCATTCAGCCCTGGGAAATGACTTCTTTGACCCAGCCCAGCAGTGGATCAACCAGGGAGTTACTGGAGGTTGTGCTTGTATTTCTGCTGTTGCTATATTTTCTTAGTAAATATCCCTTTATAAATGATTTCTATTGAAGTGGGATACCTGATATTAAGGCTATAATTATGGGTGAGAGATATTGAGGAGAAATTCGACCGATCAGATGAATACTGAGGAAGTGGTTAACTGAGTGAATGATATTGGGAGGAACGCAAAGATAGGTGCTCATGAATGATAGCATTAGAATCGTTCCCTAGGACCTTGAGGGATAGATGAGGCCTGAGTTCTGGGGATCTGATCTACTACTCCAGGTGTGAGCTTAGAACATGTATGTACTACACGTGGGGCTTCACTCATTCTTGATTGCTGTAGCTACCAGTAGACTGGTTCTTCTGACCTTTGAAGCTCATGAGGTCCTGACCTGGTTGGTCTGTTCTGTTTCTGATATTGTCACCTAAGGTCAGGGAAGAATAAACATGACGGAGCCCAAAACAGCAGTATCAAGTAAGGGAGAGAGGGTCTGAGTGTTCCCTAACTATGGGCCCCCAGAAGTTCCTGGCCATTCAGGTAAAAGAGGTGGAGCTTCTCTTTGGGAGACTTTGGACACATATTCAGTTCCAGTTTAGCCACCGATTAAAAGCCTTTTCATCACTGTACAATAAGCCACAGGAAATAGTAAAATAATAATTGCACATGGTCTGAGGTGCAGGGAAAAGCCCCTCCATTAAAAGCCCTTCCTCTGGTGCTCAGTAAAACCCAAACTCTGCATCATCAAGCAAATTTAAAAAAAAACTCAATAGTTTTCATTGAACCTTTTTTTTTTTTTTTACCATAACTCTCTAGACAAACATTTAAAAATTGTTTGAAAAAGTTTGATGAGACTTGGAAAATTGGTTAAAAAGTTTGCATGTCCCAAATTTGAAGGGAGCATCTTATTGCTTTCAGTCTCAGATTTTCAAAGTTCTACCTTTCTATTCCATAAATGCCTACCTGATTACCAGTGATTAGTCTTTTTAGTGGGAGAATGCAGAGAATGCAGATGCTTATGTGAATTGCAAACTTCCCAACTCGCCCCCCCTCTCCTATAACATACTCCTAACTGGTCTAAAATAATAGTATAGTAAATCTTTTGTCATCTAGTATGTTATGACCTGGAAAACAGTAATAATCTTATCTTTTCTTTTTCCAGTAAGTAAAACAATAGCTCACATTTCTTTAGTGACTTTTACTTTGCAAAGTGCTTTATAGAAATGCATAATTTGCATTTGAACTTCATGGCAACTCTGGGAAACTCAGTGGGGAAAAATGATTCGCAAAGAACACAACGGCTATTTCGTGTCAAAGGTGGGATTCACACCCAGGTCTCCTGACTACAAAGCCAGTACTCTTTCATAAATCATACTCCCTCCTGAAATTGATGGTTAATGATGTTAATAATGAAGATGCTGGGGTTCTTTGAAAATCCTATGGTGTTTTCCAGAATCATCCAAGAATGATTAAAGGATGTTCAATTTTAATGCCAAGGATATTTCATTGCATTCTAATTTTTTGAAAATTGGCAATCTATTTCTGATAGAAAGGCCATGAACCCCAAATCACTGATTCTCTGACTGTGCTGGTTAACAGAAGGCTCACTCCATCTTCCCAGCCCTTTAGAGTCTCCTGTTCCTTCAGTTTCTGATTAGGTTCTGATTAACTACCATGAAAGCAGTCTTATTTTTGAGATGGTTTGTAGTTCCTAGTGGAAGCAGGAAGGGATGGACAGGTTCAATTCAAATAAATTCAAAATAATTATTTATAGTTTATTATTAGGTAAAGTATAATTAAGTAAAAATCGAACCATCAAATATTAGTGTTGGCAGGGACCTTTGCAATTATCTTGTCCAATTCCCTTATTTTACAGATGAGGAAATTAGGACCCAGATAAGTAAAGTGACTTTCATGCTCATACAAGCTAGTAGCTAAGCTGGGAGTAGAGCCACCTCATCTCTAGATTCCCAGGCCATGTTCTTTCCAGGGAACCACACCATGCTTAAGTGAAATGTAAAAATTTGTCCTAAGTTTGATACAGGGATTGATCAAAAAGGCTTAAAGCAAAAGAAGGCTATTCTCCCTTTTGTACTGCACGAAATTGTTTTGTGTTAACAGCCTTTTCAAATTGCCAAGGTGCCTTGGTGATACCCTACTCTCAACACATGTGAAGTATGACACATGTCATGCCAGCAGCAGTACCTCAGGGGCATTTTATGTGGTGCTCTTGGCTCATTAAGAAACATCAAGTGAAACAGTTTCCAAACAAGGGAAATGAGATCCTGCCAACTCACAGACATGTCTTTATAGGGACATTTAAAAACATCTTTTTCCCCAAGTGTCTCATGTCTTTTAATAAAGTAGGTCACAATTCTAGACCATAGGGTTCAACATACTCTGTCTCTAATCAGCTCAATCTGTGGACCCTGTCTCTAAGGTTTCTTTTTTTCCCCAAGCAAATGTGGAAAACATTTTTTTTTTACCTGAAGTATAAAATGTCGGTCCTCAGCATCTTCCAATCTCAGATTCTGGTTGTTGAGCTGATCTCTCAAGCGGATCAGGAATTCATTCTGCCGGTTGATGTCGGTGGCCTTGATGAGGGAACCCAGTCTTTGTTCAATATCCTGTCTGCACCCACCGGAGAGAAGATAAAAGACAAACACAGGAGCAAATCTTTTTGAACATGGGATTGATTTGTCACCCAGCAGTTCTAAACCACATACCTGATAGCTCATTCTAGATATTACAAATAGCGGTGGAATGCCCCTTTTCCTTATTGACCCATTATTATTAGTAGTGATAATAGCTAGCACATATGTATATACATACACATACACACACACGCACATATATATGTATACACACATCATATGTGTGTATATATATGTCTGGAGAAGAAAATGGCAAATCACTCCATTATCTTTGTCAAGAAAATCTCATGACCTCATGCCCAGCATTGGTGTGCTATGGTCACGACTAAATGACTCAACAACAGCAACAATATGGTATTTTAGAGTTTGCAAAGCACTTAAGTATTATCTCGTTTTATCATCACAGCAACATTGGGCAATGGGTGCTATTATTGTGCCAGTTTTATAGATGAGGAAACTAAGATAGACTTGCCCAGGGTCACACAGCTAGTATGTGTCTATGATGAGATTTGAAGTTAAGGTTTTCTGGAGTTCAGGTCTAGTGGTCTAACCATTGTACCACCTGGCTGTCTCCCAGTCTCTGGTCAGGGCTGACCTTGATCTGGTGAGGTATCCAAGTAGTGGCAGCTATAGAACATGAATAGAGCCCTGGTAAATGGGATTGGGATAATTTGTGCCTCGTACCATCTGTGTGTGTGTGTGTGTGTGTGTGTGTGGAGGAAGCCCAGATCTAAAAACCAAATGCAATTACATGCCAGAAGGAGAGCACAGAAGGCTTAAAGTCATAGGGATTTGGGTCAGGTCAGGTAGTGATTTGAATGCAAAGGAGCATTCCTCAACTCTTGATTTGCAAGAGAAGCAAAAGCAAGCAACGGCAATAATAGTAATAATGATGGCTTACATCTGTCAAGTTTATCATGTGCTTCCACATACATGATCTCATTCAATTATATATATATTATCCTGCCAGATGTCTTTCAAGGCATTTCAGCCAAAAAAGGCCCATAAGCATGTTTTTGTTTTGAATCCATGGTGATCTGCTTACTCCTCTGAAGAAAAAGATATGAGTATAGGACAACTATGTGTATTATAGAAACAAAACTGGTCAATCTTTGGATTTATTCTCATCTTTTCTCTCCACCTACCCTCTGTCCCCTTCCTTTCTTTAGAGGATTAGTTCACTTCTGTTGTTTGCCTTTCTTTCAGTCTTTGGAACTGATTGATAAAGTGGAAGGCATAAGCTTTCATCCAGCCCTTTGCATTGGTGTTACTGGGTCAAGGGGGTGAGAAAGTTAATCAGAATTGATGGTTCAAGAGTCTCGACTCTCCCCCAGCTATGGGATCAAAGGATCAGCTCTTTAGAGCTGGGAGAGACACCAGAGGCCATTTAGTCCAACTCCCTCATCACATAGATGAGGAGCTGTGGGGCAAGTAGTTTGACCAAGGTTAATATGTGTCTGATGCAGAATTTAAACTCAGGTCCTTCCTTACTCTGACTCCAAAACTCAATCTACTATTCCGTGCCATTTAAGCAGCATGACCTGAGGAAACGAAAAAATAAAACATACTGTCCTAAGATGATAATCATTTTGTCAGTAGAGCATGTTCTTTGAATTATATGTATTGTATAGGTATGGATTATGAAAACTAGCCACATGTTCTTTATCAGTCTCCTTTAAGGCTGGCACTTATTGTAAGTCGGAGGGTCAGAGTTAAGGATGTCTTTTGAAGAAGGCATATTTGGCTGGGGAAACACACAGATAAAAGCTCTTTTTAGTGCGCTATCTCCTCCATGAGAATGCAAACTCCTTGGGGGCAGGGCCTGTCTTTTGCCTTTGTATTCCTAGAGCTTAGTACAGTGTCTGGCACAAGTTGTTGTTCAGCTGTGTCTGGACTCTTCATGAATGTGTACCTTAATGTTCCATGGGGTTTTACTTGCCAAAGATACCGGAGTGGTTTGCCATTTCCTTCTCCAGTGGATTAAGGCAAAGAGATGTTAAGTGACTTGCCTAGGGCCGCACAGCTAGTAAGTATTGGAGGCTGGATTTGAACTTGGGTCTTCCTGACTCCAGGCCCAGTGCTCTATCCACTAAGCCATCTAGCTGCTTTCTCTGGAACATGGTAAGCACTTAATAAATGTTTATTGACTCTATTTACTCTTCTTTTCTATATAAAAGGTCCATAGAGGTTTTTACAGGAGCCAGTACAATCCATTTGAAAAATTTAATCTTTAGTGAAGACTTGTGAATTCTTACTCCTACAAAAACAACCTATACCTAAAAAAAAATACCTAATCTAATTTTTTGTTCAATTGCGTCTGACTCTTTGTGACCCCATTTGGGGTTTTCTTGGCAAAGATACTGGAGTGGTTTGCCATTTCTTTCTCTAGCTCATTTGACAGATGAGGAAACTGAGGCAAATAGGGTTAAGTGATTTGCCCAAGGTCACACAGCTAGCAAGTATCTGAGGCTAGATTTGAACTTATGAGGAGGAGTCTTCCTAACTCTAGGTCCAGCACTCTACCCACCGTACCACCTGTCTGCCCATAATCTCATCTATACTTCACTTAAAATTTCAAGGGTATAGTTTTGGTTTTTAGTTTTAAAACCCTTTATTCCCTGGAGCGTGAGAATGCCTTTATGTTGTTATATAAGATGTGCAGGGAGAACCATTTTGCTGACATAAAGCACAGAATTTTGGTGGTTCTGAAGGGTGCTAAAGTAGAGAGCTACATATTATTCTAAGCTTTTTCTGCCTGCAAGTCATGGGTCTTTTATAGCTATTCAGAGAAACTTCCTGGTCTCTGGGTTGATGTATCCGATACCTCTGTACCTCCCTCAGACTCGACACAGAAGTTCAGGCAAGACTGATCAGCTGACTTGAAGGCTGCCAGATCTCATGGGACCTTTAGCTATCCCTGGAGTGAGTAGAACGACTGATCTCTGACGTGTCTGCATCAGTATGTTTCATCTCGACGGCACTTACGTCATTTCCTTTGGCAAGTGTGCGAGGAGCCTTGATTCTCGGAGCATGCCAATTGTAGATCGCCAGTGGTGATTCTCCAGCACAGACTCATTCTAGGGAGGAAGAGAATAAAAGCCGAGATGAGGGAGGGGACAGAGACTGATCTCTCACATCGAACACGGCTGTAGTGAGGCCCACACTTCCTCTTTAGCAATAGCCAGGCTTCGTAACACTGTGATAGGTCAAAACTTCTTCTCCCCCAAACACAAAACCCCCACAAAACCATGCAAGCACTTTTCTGAGAAGTACTGCCTTAGTGGCATTATGCCCACCCCTACTTCATGGAAAGGAGGGAAAGAAGATTAGTTTCCATCTTCATCTGCCAATTCCACGTTCTCCCTTTAGACCACAATGGAGAACAGAGGAGCCATTATGGTTATTTGCTGAGGGCCGCACCTCATCATCTCTTCATGTTTCTATGCATGACACAGAGAACTTTTAAGGATGACCCAATCATCACTTTAGAACTAGAATAAGCCTTGTCTAACCTCATTTCACAGATGGAGAAATTGAGTCCACAGCAAGTGACTTGCTTAAGGTCACACAGGTGACAGCAGTGGGGACGGTATTCAAACCCAGATTCTGTGAATCTAAATCCCAGTACTCTTCCTGCTATATCTCAGCAACAGGATAAAAAGGAAATTAAAATCACGAGGATGGGAAAACATAGCTGGGCCCCCCTTTTTTTATCACTGATTTATCCTGTATATATCTTGTCTATATTTAGTTGTTTCCATGTTATTGTCTTCTCCCCTCATAAATTAGAAGGTGAGCTCCTTGAGAGCAGGACTATCTTTTGTTTTTCTTTGTACCTCTTAGTACAAAGTTGCTGGAACGTAGTAGGCACTTAGTTGACTGCTCCACTTAATAAGTGTGTGTTGAATTGTATTGACTAGTGTAACTCCAAATAGTGAGCCACCAGACTGGCCCTCAGATGCAGCACCTCGGGGTAAGGCAACACCATGTTACAGAAAGAACCCAGAGTCTAAGCCAGAGGTGTTAGGCTTAATCCTGGCTCAGCTACTTATCATCATTATGACTTTGGACAAGTCGTTTAGCCCCTCTGGGCCTCAGTTTCCTTATCTATAAAATTCAGGGGTAGAATAAAGTTCTTTTTAAATGAAGGGGCTAGTTGACCTTTAACTTTTCTTCCAGCTTTAAATCTTATATTCTTAACCAGGAATTTAGGACAGCTAAGTGGTGCAGTGGATAGAGTTTTAGGCCTGGCTGGAGTCAAGAAGACCTGAGTTCAAATTTGGCCTCGGACACTTACTAGCTGTATGACCCTGGGCAAGTCACTTTAACCCTTTTTGTCTCAGTTTCCTCATCTGTCAAATGAAGTGGAGAAGGAAATGGCAAACCATTCTGGTATCTTTGCCAAGAAAACCCCAGAAGGGGTCCTGAAGAGTTGGACATGACCGAAAAACAACAAACTTGTTTAAAGTTACAGTTGTTGGCTATGTGTGCACCTCACCTCTGGATATTCATGGCTCCTTTTCCTTGCCCTGTAAACCTCATGACTTTGATTTTAAAACATATGTACAACCTGAGAGTTAGTTTTTTCTGTTTAGATTTTCTAACATGTCTCATGAGAGGCAGTGTGGCATAGTGGATACAGAGCTGGCCTTGGAATTAGGAAGACTTAGGTTTACATCTTGCCTCTGATACATAATTGGCTGTGGGATGGGATGAGTCACTTAATTTATCAGTGTCCCAGGCAACTGTCTAAGGCTATAAGTTACAAAGCAGGTGCCAATCTGCATTGGTCGAGGGAATTTCCTCATCTGGGAGCTCCCTACAATGATGACATCACAGGTCTGATAAAAATGAGAAATAGTTGCATAAATGGCAGTCCTTTTTATTAACAACATTAGTGCCATTAGCAATGTGGGTCTCTATGATACCTCATTATGACACAGCAGTGGTCTTGGGTTCTCCAAGGCTATGCCAGAGAAGAATATTGTGTAGCCATTCCTATCAAGCAGAAAAGACTGAGTGATGGATGAGGCATATGGTCAACTAATCAACCAGCAGTTATTAAGTGCCTACTATGTGTCAGGAATTGTGCTAAAGCTAGGGATTCAAAGAGAATCAAGGAGGTCATGATCTAATGATGTTTGTCATTCAAAGACCAGCCTAGTTAAGCCTGGAAAAGCTCACCACCAGAAGGCTGGCCACAACAATTCGGCACTGTCTTCTAAGGCTGTGATTGGATCGCGAAGTACAGAGGTGGAAGGACAGCCCACATGGATGTTATCACAGATATCTGGAAGCATTTTAGTCATTTCTTTTTTCTGGTCTTAACTATATAGAAAAACCCCCTAACATCTCACGCCTGACCCTTGGGGTACCTATTATTGTGTAATTTTCATATTTTCAAGGACCCATTACTCCCAGTAATATCCGTGAATTGGCCATGATTACCCATCATGAGATTTTGCTCCTTACTTCAAGTAAGCTATTATGGACATGATCCTAACAGAACAAAAGAAAAATCAAACCATGTTGGACTAGTTTGTTTAGCTTTTATAGAATCACAGGAGGGATAGATCAGTATAATGTAATGGACATCTTGGTATGACATTTAATTCAGCAGCTCATGAGATTTTACTTATGAAACTAATTCATATTGGCATGGGTACGAATGCTATCACATGAGCTTTTAAGGGGGCCACAAATTGCAATAAGAGTTAATAATATATGACGCAGTGTCCCTGTTGAATAGAGGAAAAATATCTACAGAATTGCCTCAAGCATTGTTATAATGTCAGCTTGATTTACCATCTTCATTAATAATATTTGAAAGGAGGAAATAAAAAAAGGCATTTATGAAATTTACAATGGAAACTTAATTTGTAGGTAAACACCAGGAAAATTGATGGGACCAGAGTGAGTTGGATAGGACAGAGAATAAACCCAAAAGACTACATATCATAAAAATGGAAATATGCACCATTTAGTAAAAGTAATTGCAAATACAGGGACACCTCATCTTCTGAACACTAAATCTCTGAATGTCCCATGTAAATGAAACAGCAGCCAGTGCTGTCCTATGGGGTAGGGGCAAGGTTATTACAGTGGTGAGATCTAGAAAACGAGAAACATTTATAACTTCAAAACAATGTGTTCTTACAAATGAGCTTTTGAACACAACTGGTTTGTAAGTTGGAGATAGCCTACAAACAGGACAGAGACTTTAAAACAAAACACATAAATGATAATTAAACAGTAATTGGACTTGATATTGCTTATCAGTCAAAGACATTTGTTAGATGTTTACTGTGTGTCAGGCACTGGAATAAATGCTGGAGATACAAAGAAAGGCTATTGAGTAAATCTGTATTCCGGAGTGCTTGGCCATTTGGGATGGGATTGCAATCAATATTGTCCATTTGGCCCTTTTTATATCTTTGGGTTATTTTTGCCAGCCTTATCAGAAATGATAAATAAGTATGGGGAGAGAGTAACAAGGTTAACATTCCTGACATGTACTCCATACATTTAGACCAGCTCCTCTAGGTCACCTTCAAGACGCAATCCCACCTTCCTTGTTGACTTCAGTATCTAACTCTTTCCTTTCTACCCCATCCTTTGCCATTTTCCTCTGTGATTTCAACGTAGAGGTTGAGCTCCCCCCCCCCACATCACAATTCCTTTTTCAGCCTCCTTTATCTTCATCTCTGCTCAGCTTTACTCAGCTTGGTCAAATTGTGGACATTACCATCACTCAGAACCCTTCTGAGCCTACAATCTTGACTTCTCAGCTTTCCCTGTTCAGCTTCTCTTATTCCCTCCTCATCCTCATGGAACCTGCTTTTTGCTCCTATCATGATAGCTAGTCTCTCACCTTCTCTCTATTGTCCCAGTCCATCAACCCCCTTTTAGCCTTCTTTTCTGGGTACTTATTTGTATTTTTTTCTATATTATTATTTATAATTATGTTTATTTATACTCACGCATCTACTTCTTGCTCTCTCCCATTAGAATGGGATGAAAGAAGGGATTGTCTCATTTGTTATATTTGTATCATCAGTACCTAGCACAGGTGTTCAGCTACTTCGGCCGTGTCACTTGTGTCCAACTCGTCAACCCCATTTGGGGTTTTCATGGCAAAGATACTGGAGTGGTTTGCCATTTCCTTCTTCAGATGAGAAAATGGAGGCAAATAGGGTTAAGTGACTTGCCCAGGGTCACACAGCTAGTAAGTCATTTACTAAGTATCTGAGGCCAGATTTGAACTCATGTGCTCCTGACTGTAGGCCAGGTACTCTACCCACTGTACCACCCAGCACAGTGCTTAGAACAAAGAAAATACTTAACAAATGCTTATGAGTGATTGACCATTACTAATCCCATTTCGATGATGTCTTTTTTTAGTAGTCTAAAATACTTCCTTTATCTGCCCATCCTTGCTCTGCTAAGCTCCAACTCTGGGTTATTCACATAATCCACTTTATTTATTTCTACTCAAGACTCACCTATGGAACACTGCTAGAGAAAATAACAAACCATACTGACTGGGACCACCATAAACTTAGGCCATCTAATTTCAATTGAGCCCTCACCACTGCTTAACAGTCCTTTGATTTTTTTTTTATTAACTCTCTTTAGCATTTACTGATGCCCAGATTATCTTTAAATGCTTCATTTATTTTTACAGATCCATTAGATTTCATTGAGGCTAAATGGTCAATAGCAGTAAAGATTCTTTTTAGAAAAGAAGTCGCATATCTCTGAAAAGTTATAATAGGAAAACATCTGTCTACCTTTTACCTTAAAAATCACTAGAGGACATTCCAGTCTCCCATGGCAACCTAGTCCAGTATTTCCCAATATTTGTATTCACAACTTAAATAATATTGGTCATATGTAAGTTAAAAGGTGAATGCATGCCTTTCATGACTACAAAACCAATACACATTTCATTTAGGGGAGGGGGTGGTTTAGAAAATAAAATGGTAAAACCATTAATTGACGTTTGGTTCCCACAAATCTTTAAGTATTACTAATTCGGGGAGCAAAAGAGCTAGATTGTCCCTGTTAAAACATCTGCATTTCCATGTTTTAAAAGTAAGAATGTGGTTTTTTTGGGGGAGGAGAAGAGAGAAAGAGAGAGGGGGGAAGAAGCAAAATGAGAGGGGAAAGAAGAAGAAGAGGGGGGAGAGAAGAACAGGAGAGGGAGAAAAAAGGAAGAGAAAGAAGAAAAAAGGAAGAGGAGAGGGAGAGAGGAGAGGAGGGATGAGAGAGAAAAGGGAGAGGGAGAGAGAGGAAAGAAAAAGAAAAGGAGAGGGGGAAAAGGAGAGAGAAAGGGAAAGGAGGAGAAAAAAGGAAGAAGAGAGAAGAGAGGAGGGATGAGAGAGATACAGAGAAGGAGGGAGGAGGAGGAGGGGGGAGAGAGAGGGAGAGAAAAGTCTGACAATGGTTCAGCAGGAATTTATCAGGCAATGAAGCTTTAAATGGTGTTCTATTTACTGGGTGCTCTCTTCTGATTAAAATAACAGCAAGCTGGATGCAGATAATTGAGTCATGGCGTACTACTGGAATCAGAGTTAATTACAACTTTAAAAAATATAGTGACAAAGGAGGAAAAACAACAGGGAAACATTCTGTGCTTTCATTTTTAATTGCCCAGGAAAAGTAGAAGCAAAAACTGCATTAGCTAATGAAGCCTGCCCTACTCTGCTGAGGTTCTTCCGAATAAATTGGGGAGGCCTGAGACCTTGTCAATCTCTTTGCTGGGTTCTCGAGCCTAAAAACAAACAAACAAACAAACAAACAAACAAACAAATGAAAACCCTGTGTGTCTCTGATTGCTGAGAATAAGACTGTGATCCTTAAAGAAAGCAAAATAAGCAGGGCTCTTCTTCACTTGATGACATTGTTTTCCCTTGTTCACCCCGCATCTGCTAGAGAAGGACTAAGAATACAACTATTCCCTTCCAACTTAAGCTCTCTGCTTGGGGTAATCCCTGTAAGGATAGGGGTCAGAGACTGTCTCAGAGTAAGAAACAGATGCACTATAAGATGCACTATAGTTAAGCCTCAATAAGCATTACCAATCCTTCCTCCTAGATCAGGATCCTTAACTTGGTGTTGGTGAACTTCTTAATTGCATTTCAACGTAACTGGTTTTCTTTATAATCCAGTGGATTTTATTTTATGCATTTAAAAACATTGTTTTGAGAAGGGGACCCCAGTCTTCACTAGACTGACAATTAGGTCCATAGAACAAAAAAGATTAAGAACTCCTGTACAAGAAGCATTTTTTTTTTAAACAGAGGGGTGAAATTATATGAAATATATCCAGGTTCCCACAAGTAGAAGGAATGTGTTTTTAAAGGATAGCATTCTGAACCAGGAGGTAGGTGAGTGTCATTCCTGGTTCTACCTATTGGACATTACTTCTGTCTGTCTGTCTGAGGGTATACAATCAGGTTAACAGCACTAATCTAACTCAATATGGTTGTGATGGATAATTCAGAAAAACACTCTAAAGTTCTGCAAACAATGTATGTTATATTTTACACAAATGATCCTCTTTTTACAAAAGCATCTAATTGCTTCTGAAATCATACTCGAAAGATTTGTTGTGGCGTGGAATGATCCTTGATTTTTTTTACACACACACGCACACACACACGCGCGCGCACACACACACACATACACACACATATACATACTCTCATTTGATCTTCACGACAATGGTGTGATGTAGATGCTATTATTATCCCCATCTCACTGAAGCTGAGAGAGCTTGTGACTTGCCTAGGACTGATTATCTGAGGCCGCATTTGAATTCAGGTCTATCCTGACTGCAAGTCTACCATGTTATCCAACGTGCCACCTAAGAGCCTCAGATCTTTGGCTTTCGAAGGCATTGCTAGTGGAGTGCAGACTCTGACAAATTCTATCTATCTAGAAATACTGAAGAATAAGCCCAGAAATAAACTGTGTCCATCATCTGAAGACCATCTTAAGTTCACAGAAGCTCCTCACTAGGAGTGTGACTTTAAAGGGGTTGATTTTATTATTATTATTATTTTTTTTTGGTTATAGAAATCCATAGAGACCATCTCCTAAGGTGTAGATGAATTGAAATCTCTCAGTTGGTGGAAGAGGTGTCCAAAGTGATGAAATCACAGAGATCTTGAAAAAATTTTTTCCTTTAAATATGCTTCCTTTTCACTAGTTAACAATAGATAGCTGTTGTTTAGTTTATTTCAGTCATGTCTGACTCTTCATGACCCTATTTGTGGTTTTCTTGGCAAATATACTGCAGCGCTTTGCCATTTCCTTCTTCAGCTCATTTGACAGATGAGGAAACTGAGGCAAACAGGGTTAAATGACTTGCCCAGGATCATACAGCTAGTGTCTGAGGCTAGATTTGAACTCAAGTCTTCCTGACTCCAGGCCTGGTGCTCTATCCACTGTGCTGCCTAGCTACCCTCTAACATACAGCTAGTCTGTACAAAATGTAATATTTAATCTGGAGCTGAACCAGGTTGGCTTTCTTTAGTAATTCAAAAACCCAACATTAATTCATTCAGAAGACATTTATTAATTGCCTACTGTGTTAAGAATGCTATAATAAGACCTATCATGGACATCGTCCCGGAACAAACAAGTATTTATTAAGTACTTATATGTTTCAAGCACTGTTTGGCACAAATACAAGTAAATATATTCTATTTATATCCTACAAATACAAGTAGAAAGAAATACAGTTTCTTCCCTCAAGGAGTTTACTTTTTAATGGGGGAAGACAATATATAAAAGGAAGCTTGTCAGGAGGTACAGGGGGACGTGGCAGAGGACATTTGGAATACAGCCTGGAGAGGCATGAGACACAGCTGGGCTGGGTACCATCCTTAAATGGAGTTTCTGGGCTGGAAGGTGGATGGAAAGTACTTCTAATGTATGAATTCCACAGCTGTAGTTGAGGTATAACTGTATGTATTCATAAACTTAATTATAATTCATGTCACATGATGAATGTATTAAAAAAAAAAACCACAACAAAACAAAGAGATAGGTGAAGTTGGAGGGGAAAGAAGGATCAAGGAAGAGTTCCCAATGGAAGTAGTGCTTGATTTGGATTTTAAAGGATAGCTGGGAATTTAATTGGTGCAGGAAGGAGATAAGGGCATTTCAGGTATAGGGCATAGCCCGAGCAAAAACATACCGAAAAGATACAGGGCATGTTTGGAGGACAGAAATAGTCTAGGCTCCTCTGGATTTATGAAATGTAAAAAGATCTGGGAGAAGGCCTCCAGGTTATTGGGTGGAGGACCTGAGAAAGAACGTGGGCAAGAATTGTGCAGGACAATGTATAGGCTGCCATCTGTAGCAATGGAGGAAAAATACCCCAATGGATGAGATTGTAGATTTATGGATGTTTTAAAGTACTCTATGATATCAAGTTTTTCCTACCCTATTGCTGACTCCGTCTGATTTTAGGAGGTAGCTTATTTTGATACTCCCTATTTTTTTTCTATCCCATTGTATGATGTCTTTTTTTGACATTTCACCCCAGTCGGTTTCTAATCTCTGATTTAGAGAAAAGTCAGGAGAGAAGTATCTCAAATGCATTTACTTGGCTATGAACTGCAGAAGCCATTCAGTCAGGGAACCCAACCCCTTGGTTCAATGACCTGGCCTTCCCTCATGTGGTCTGGCCCTCTATCTCAGGACAGAAGAATAAGCAGGACATTGTGCTGGGAGCCTCTTATCTGTCTAACCTTAAGAGCCAAGATATGCAAAGGAAAGGGAGGAAGCCCTCTTCTATTTGGATGTGTTCCTCATAAATCTGCTTTATAGTGAAGTCACGCTAAGGGTGTTCAGAAGCCCACATGGTTCCTGGCATGGTTCCTCTCTACTTATTCTCTTTGATAGGAACCTCCAAAATGCACACATAATGCCTTATTCCCTTAACCAATGTTCTTGAATGCTAAAACCCCACAATTTGTTCATTGCCATTATATGACATTTTATTTAATGTCTTTATTTTTCTCTTTAAATGAATCTTTTTTTCTATACAAATAATAGATTTTCTTGCTAACAACATCATTAATTTAATCATAATAAAATAATCATTAATTAAATTAATTAAAAAACATAATTACTCAAATCTCTTTCCTTAGAATTTTCAACTCCTGTATAATTTCATTTCAGTGATTAAAAAAATGAGGGGAAATTGTGGTAAAAATCTAAATTTTCATTGACCTATCTATGAATTTCATTTCAGTGATTAAAAAAATGAGGTGGAATTGTGGTAAAAATATAAAACTTTTTTTTTCTTTTTACAAAGCTCTTTGCTGAGCTCATAGTCTATGTGCATTTTTTGATTAGTTTTTTTTGTTTGTCTCTAGGACTTGAAATTTCGCTAGAGCTATGTATGTCAATTTCTCATCCACGATTCATGCAGAGAGTGAAGATTTTTGGAGAAGTGCTATGGTAGAAACAAGAGCTAATTTACACCTGACAAGAAACCTTTCTGTCTTCATAGAGCTTTTCTATTATGATAGAAAAGGTTACCTTTTAGACAATTATGCTAGCATCAAACTTTTTGCCCAAGGATAGGACTGTGATCTGCCATTTTTGTCAAGTCATTGCTACTTTCTCAAACTATGCAGACCAGCCATGAGATATATGAGTTGCTTAATGACAATGTCTACAATTCATTGAAAAGAATCTTTCCAGTAGCAAAAACTCTGTGTGTGCGTTGGCCGTTGAAACCACTCACTACTGTATCCTCCCTTCTATAGGATGGAGATAATAATAATAGAGTTGTTAGTACCTATCTGAGAGGGTTATAGAGATTTATACTTAAATGACATACTATGTATGCCATGCTTGGCAAACTTTAAATCACTGTATAATTATCATCATGCAATGTAAACATAAAATGTAGTATAAAAGAGTGGGGATTGATTAAATCAATCTAGTTACCCCAACTTACCTAAAGTAAGTGATAAAATGCGATGCCTAAGTACCTTAATCAGGTGGGTGGGAACACACTTTTGATTGAGTCAAATCAATCATAGGCATTCCAACAAAGTGTGACAGGCTTTGATCAATTTAGCTGTTTCTGATGAACCACTGGATGAAGTAGAAGTGACACTGTACAGGAACAGTATTCAGACTGGCTGAGGAGACTTGTTCATGCCTTCAGGGTCAGCTATAAAATATCAAATCTCCATTCAGGCTTGACAGAGATTGGAGTTTAGTGAGCCTCTAGCAGTGCAGAGAAGGAATGCTTGGGGTGCATGGAGGGATGTGCTTCTACTTTGGTCCTGGCCAGAGAAGGAGTTTATGAAAATTCTTTTGGAGGTTCCAAGGACCTCCCATCTTCCCATTAACATCCTACTAGCATACATGGAACAGCTCAGGGAGGTGTTTGCCAACAGAAAACTATACCCATATCTAAAGGGGACATTTTGAAGACTCAAGCAAAGAGACTTCCAGGACCTGGGAATTCAATCTTTTTGTCACATATGTTCTCTAAGCTTGAGTCCACTTTCCCATGGACTCTCTGCATACTTGGAGGAGAGGATGTCACATACTTTTGGAGGGATGTTTTATACCAACTGTTCTTACTGTATTCTCTTAGTAAATACCACTTTCTAAAATAATTCTCAATTGATAATCTGTTAGGAAGCACACTGGTGGGGACCTGTGAGCAAATAGCATCAGAAAGACAATGGCCAGACCTTCAAGGCTTATGTTTTCTGTCAATTACATTGTAGAGACTGTGGTTTTCTATTTATTAAGTTGAATTCTTATAATTTTTTCTTTCATAAAGAGACTGAGACATTTTGTTTTCAAAAGAATCTGGATCTCATAATTTTAAGGGAGCTTAAAGAAGCTGAGACACATTCAGTTTGGACTGAAATAAGTTACTCTCCTTTTTGAAATTAATTTGTTGATTAGCACTGGGTACTTTAATCATTTCATTTTTCTACTCTGTGATCTCTAGTTGATTTTTTTCTTTCTGGTTCCCTTTATTAACCAGAGTACATTGTGACTTTTTAGGAATCATATGCCTGAGTATAAGTACTGTGGACTTATTTGATCATGGGAAATTAGGATTTTAATCCAGCCATGGGCATAAACTACTTTATAATTTAGAAAATCCACTAGATAATAAAAATATTGATAGGTTAAATTGATTACGGTTAAAGGACATCTCAAATATCCAGAGCTCACAGTTTCACGTGATGGGCAAAAAATTAGTGGATGTAATATTAATAATAACAATAGTAGCATTTATTTAGTCATTATAGTTTACAAAGCTCTTTCCATGTTATCTCATTGGATATTCACATCTGAGAAATTGTTGGTATCGTTACAGGATTTCCTGGTAGTATGGAATGTAAAGGCTTTGACAGTGGAAAGTATGTCTGGAATGTTAATTAATACATCAAATGTTTGCTTGATGTATAATATAGTAAGTCTCAAGATATAAAGGATACTACCTAAGCTGAATATATTGTAGACTTTAGAGAGCTTTTCTGCTTTTTTCAAGTAAATATTGGTCAAGTTCCTATGTTTTCCTCAATGAATGTAAATTCTGAGATACTTTTAAGAGTATTTTTTTATCCTTAGTTTTTCCCTTCATCTTTTCCCACCATTATCAATTCATCACCTTGCAACCAGACTAGAGGTGATGAGCCTCTCCCTGCAGCTAAGTGATTGCAGTGGGTAGAATACCAGGGCCTGGGGTCAGGAGGACCTGAGTTTGAATCTGCTCTCAGACACTTAATAGCTGTGTAATCCTGGGCTAGTCACTTAACCTCTATTTGCCTCAGTCTCCTTATCTGTGGAATGGGGATAATAATAGCACCTACCTCCCAGAGTTGTGAAGATCAAATGAGATAATTGTAAAATCCTTAGCACAGTGTCTAGCACGTTGTAAGCTCTATATAAATGTTAGCTATTATTATAACTTAGCCAGGCTGGTCCTTGGGCAGCAGACATGTGGTCTATTACTGTTCTCTATGGTGCAGGCGTGGCTGTATCACTCCCCAACTTGATAAACTTCAGTGGGTCCCTATTACTTCTAGCAGCAACTATGAACTCCTTCTCTGTTTGGCCCTTAGAGTCCTTCTCAACCTGCACAAATCTGTATTTTTTAGCCATATTATACATGATTCCTTTTCATGTACTTCCATGGTACAATCAAACTTCTCCATCATGTATGAGTCTCTCTCTGTCTGTGCACTGGCAACCTCCATGCCTGCTACATACTCCCTCTTTATTTCTGCCTCTTAGAAACCCTAGTTCCTTTTAAAACTCAATTTGAGCACAACTTTGACACGAAGCCTCTCCTGATCTCACTAGCGGCTAGTGCCTCCTCCTTTCTAGTGTCCCCAAAGTGTCAGTGCCCCTTTAAGCTTTTAGTAGCTATACCTATCTGGATGCCCATATGTTTACGTCTTGTCTCTGTTAATGAAGTGCAAACTCCTTCAGAGCAGGGACTGGTTGACTTTTGTCTAGGGTACATCTAGACAGGTTCCCCACCCCTGATCTAGCACATAGCACAGTGACTGGTACATAATAGGTGCTTAAATGCTGATTGATTGATTCCATTCTCTCTTTGTTCCGAAAGCTCTCTTTTAGAGACTAATTAAGTTCAGAGATAGTCCCATGGGGCATGGAACAGCCCTTGAAAGAGGTCGGTTGATCATGGGCCATTGTTGATTGTCTAGATTCCAAGAAGACTTAAATCATTCCTAGGCTCATCTAATACAGGGCAAATGATCCTGTGATCTGGTTTAGATCAGGACTAATCCACGACTCCCTAAAGCAAATCTGAATTCCCGGAATGACCCTGGCAGTGAATACATTTATTTTTTTAACCAAGAAATCCTATACTAAAATACTCTTCTGATGCCTCATCATGGCATGGAATGATAGATAGGCTATGCTAGTGGGCAGAGAAATCTTTAAGTATAGGCCCAGAGATGGACTCTAAGTCTTTTGTCCAGGGATCAGTGTTCTGTGTTTAGAGAGGTTATCAGATTAGCTGCAGTGAGGTGAACTTTTTTAGTCCTAGCAATTGTGGCAGACCATCTACTAAGTTTTAAAGGGATGTTTGATTTTTACCAGTAGAAACTATACAAGACACAGACACAATTACAGATAATAGCAGCATTTCCTGTAGGAACTGGGTAGGGCCATTCCTCTTGATCCGGCTTTATTGGTTTACTGCTTTAATCCACATCACTGAGATTGAGCCAGAAACTCGGCCATCTCTGGAGGGGAGGGAGCCAGTGTTGGGTAAGAGGTCAAGAGAGGTCTCCTTCGCTGTATTTCTCCAATGCACTATCTGGATAACAATTGAATTACTGAGTTTTCTTACCTGATACAGACTGCAAAGATAGTGATTAGTCTTGATCAAAAATGGTTGGCTCACCCCTGGGTGGTCTACGTCATGGGCTGCAGCGGACAGCAGTCCAAGCATAACGTCCAGTGGTGTGAGGAAGCCGCTGAGCTGTGGAAACAGCAGAGAAGGGCAGTTTACCAGTTTGTTCCTACAGGCTGGTCAATATTTCTTTTTTACTAAACCAAATCCAATCATAATAGCATTAGTCTGTTCCTTCAATTATGGAAAGTGTGTCAGGTCTTCATCAATTGTGAGTTCCTTGTAGCTCATTTTTTGGGGTGACACTCACTTGACTAAGTCGTTAAAGATTGGAGCCATAGGTTCCCAAAGTGGGTGATGTCACCCCTGGAGGGGTGCTGGAATGATCCAGCAGGGCAGTAGTAGCTTTGGCTGCAATTGGGGGTGTTGAATGAAAATAAGGGGGCAGTGGAAGGATATAGAAAGAAGAAAAGATAAGAAAAATTTGAAAAACTATCTGTACATGTTTCATCCATTGTATTACAGAGTTAAAGTCATAGTGATTACATTATTTTCCAAATAAACACACAAAATGCAAGTTATAACTGATCAATGGTCAAATCTGCCCACAAGTCTTAACAAGCAAATGTTGGCAGGAGAGCGTGCTGCTCATTGTTGGGAAGTTCAGCATGCATTGGTAGGAATATGTGCATGTAATGACTTGTTTACAATACGATACTATACACTGTATAGTGTACGGTTACATGACGCAATATTGCATTATCAAAATTTCAATGGAGGAAAACCTCACAAATTTACAATAAATTATTAAATTTAAGATGTGTCATTTAAAAATATTTTATATTTTTGAAGTGATGGCAATTAAAAAAACTGTTAAAGGGTTAAAGAAAGTAGATTTCCAGGGGGGTGCTGAGTAATTTATTTTTTAAAGGGGATGGTAGACCAAATAATTTTGGGAACCTCTGACTGTAGCCAACATTCAATTATTCATCTTGTGGATTTTATAAGTCCATTCTTCCTATCTCCACTTCTAACTTTTTGGTTACTTCACATCTTGTTAGCACTTCCATCAAATTGTGAATAGGGAGAAAAGGAACAAATCAGATTGACTATTAGTTACCATCTTGGAAAATGATTTAGTGAAGGAAATTGTTGAGACTAAAGCCAATGGCACTCTTGGATTATCCATGCATTTAAAATAGCCAAACCATCCTTGTCACACATTATGGCAGATTGAGAGGGGGCTCAACTTCAGTAATGAATTGGAATTGTAGCATTTGAATGGTATCTTCAGTATACAATAAGTAGTCTGGATTATGTGGGATCAAATGTAATGAAATCCTCTTATTAGCTGTCTAGGCACAACTACAATGAGTCTTCTCTCCTTCCTAGTAGAATGGGAGGGGCTGTAGAGCCAAGAGGACAACTTGGGAACCAATTTACAACTTGCATGAGCTAAAGTTGATAGAGGCCTTCCACCACAGCCTTGAATTGGAGGCATTTTAGGGAGAGATATTGTGTGTCGTAGCGTACAGCTTCAACATCACAGCTGAACAAAGGGAAATGGCTAACAAAAAAGATGCTGTCTCAGGCTAATTCCTTCTAGTTGCTGATGCTTTAAGATTCCCTCCCCTGTGGTAGTTCCTGGTTTTATTCCATGCATCCCCTATCTTTAGCCTTTCTGCTCTTGGAATCAGTTCACACCTCCCTGCTTAGTCATCTAGATAGTTGCCTCTGTGAGCTCCTAGCTTTGACCTCAGGCCGGCTTTCTGTTCATTCTCTGAGCTTTGGGTTGGACTCATTTTGCGCTTAGATTTGGTTCACAGTTCTGTAGATTGTTAAAAGTGGAAGGGACCTTTGAGGCTAACCAATCTAAATCTTTTGGAGGTCAGAAATCAGAAGTCTGAAGAAGTTGAAATGATTTTTGTCCAGGTATAGTGTTGGGGAATTCTTTTAAAATTTAAAAGAAAGAACCAAGTCAGGATTTAATTCTCAGATACCAGGTTATGCACAATTGTGCCTGGAATTAGCTTGGAGCCTAGGGTAGAGTCACCTGCTTTATGAAGCACATGTCCTTTTAATTTTGGCTTTGTCACATCACCATACGATTCCTCACAACTCTGGTGTCTTGGAGTTGTGCTCAGAATTTGCTATGTCATGTTTGGCCTAGAGGAATCATAATTTGAGTCTGAAGTATTTCCAAGTTCATTTTGGCAATCAGAAGCCATGAATTAAACTCGAGTATGACTCAATATGTTTTCTCAGGTCAATGAAATCACTGGCATTTGATAGTGACAAATACCCACTTCCAAGTACTTTACATATTTACCAGCTAAGTGTAATATATATGGCATACAGTTTACTATAGGTAACAGTTTTCTCCAAATGAAGCTTTTCTAATACAAAATAAAGAAAAAATAATCTTCTTGTGCCTTCCCCTCTGAAATTATCTCCCATCTAATCTTCTGTTTATTATTAATTATATTATTATGTATTATTAATTATTGTATTATATCCATAATACAATAATTATACTTATATGTAATATGTTAATAACATAATACATTAATACTACAATATAAATAATATCTCATATATTTATATATTATTTTTATTATATCATTATATGTAATGTATAATATATAATAATATAATTAATAATATTAATAATTACAAGTTATTATTAATATTTCCATTTATTTATTTGCATGTTGTCACCCCCACTAGAATATGAGCTCATTGAGGGCAGAGACTGCCTTTTTCTTTCTTTGTAGCTCCAGTGCTTAGCACAGTGCCTGCCAAATAGTGGTAGCTAGGTCGGGCAGTGAATAGAGCACCAGCCCTATTGTCAGGAGGACCTGAGTTCAAATCCAACCTCAAATACTTACTAGCAAACAGGCTAAGATGATGATGTTTGTGAATGAGATCTAGATTTCTGGACTTATGGCTTAAAAATAGGCATAACAGGCTACAAGACAGGTAGGTGGTACAGTAGGGCAGCTAAGTAACACAGTGGCTAGAGTGCTGGGCCTGAGGTCAGGAAGACTCCTCTTCCTGAGTTCAAATCTGGCTTCAGATACTTACTAGGTGTGTGAGCCTGGGCAAGTCACTTAACACTGTTTGCCTCAGTTTCTTCATCTGTAAAATGAATTGGAGAAGGAAAAGGCAAACCACTCTTAGATCTTTGCCAAGAAAACCCCAAATAGGGTCATAGAGAGTTGGAAACAACCGAAATGACTCAGCAGCAACAACCAGTAGATAGTAAGATAGTAAGATTTGGAGTCAAGAAGTCTTGGGTTCAAACTTCACTTTAGACGTTAATGGCTACATGACCCTCGACAAGGTCATGCGATTTCCTCATTTCTCACCTGGTTTCAGTCTTTTGAGACTTCTCTGACTTTTCCACCATGCCCCAGGAAACTCATTATTGGGAAAACATCATTCAGTCTTAGGGCTCCACCTTATCACCACCCTCCAACTGGAAGGTGAGGCCATGGAGTCTAAACCTTCCATTTAAGGAGGGAGCACAGCTTAGAACATTTCTTTATTTCTCATCTGGCTGCACCATTTCCACTTCTCTCTCCTTTTCAGCCCCTTTTGTATGTTGTCCTCCCCCATTAGATCGCAGGCTCTTTGAGGTGAGGGGATGTCTTTCTTTCTTTTTAAAAATTTGTATGTCCTACATATAGCACAGTGCCTGGCACATAGTAGGCATTTAATATATGTTTACTGACTTCCTGATTCACCTTATTGAGACTCAGTTCACTAACTTGTAAAATGAGAATGATAATGGCATCTACCCTATAAGGTTTGAGGTAAAGGTCAATGAGGCATTGTAGATAAAAAGTATTTTTACTAACTTTAAAATGTTAACAAAATTTGTTATTGCTATAACTAATTTTGTAAAAGATATGAAACTAATTTTTTTTAATGTAATGGCTGTCGACTGCAGTAAGAAAATCAATTTACCAGATGGTCATGAAAAAGCAGTTATGTCATAATATCTTACCTTAGGCTCCATTAGAAAGCAGTGCATGGCCTGGGTGACATCAGCCGCGTGTACGGCGTTATGATAAGGATTTTGGCTATGGTAATCTTCTTGAACCATAACTGTCAGGAAAGCAAAGGTCAGAATTACGCACCATCACTTTCCAAGGCGTTTTCAAAAGCTTAAACAAGGATTTCACTAGGATCCGGGAGTTATTTTTCTTTAAAAATATTGACATCCAGAAGTTGTGCAGCCTAGAGACCTTCTACAAATCTATATAGTTTGCATGCTTGGCAATCTTGCTGGATCTTTTTTTTTTTTTTGAGGGGGTTTGGGGAAAGGGACTAAAAGGATTTGTGAGGCCTTAGAGAATTCCTGACCTCCTTCATAAATCACCCCTTTCTTGCTCTCATGAAGGCTTTCATTCAGAAGTAAAATAAATATGTAGAAAAAAGAGCACATTTACTCCACAGTATCATGTAATTATTTTAGGGTGCTGCCATTTATGAGCAATATGTCATCAAGGTATTTTCCTTTAAAAAATTTAGTAGCAGCATAGGGTTACTGATCACCAAAGGATCGTTTACGGCTTGCCCAATACACCCTGACTTCAGGCAAATATGTGTACCTGGGACTCTTGCTTCGTTTGGGCTGGAACTTGAGTTATAGAGTGGGTCCAAGTGGGGATGTAGGTTTGTTTTCACCTTGTTAAGGTCAAATTATCATCTTATCCCTACATTCCCGCTGTCTTCTTCCAGGCACAGAGAACTCTTTGAATCAAAGGGGATGGGGGGAGGGGACAGAGGAGGAAGGTGTATTTGGTTTGCTGTTTACCGTAGCCCTTAGTCTGGTAGGCTTATGGCTAAGGCTGATTCTAAGGTACAAAATAGTACACATGTGTACCGTGACTATTGAGGATTGTGAGTGTCACTATGTGCTTAAGGGGTGCGTGCTGTACTGTGTATTCTGGAACTTTATCTTATGTAGGTAGCCCAACTATTGTAATCCTCATTTGTTCTTGGTATAATTATTTGGCATTTTCAGTTATTCATATGAATGGGTCAGTGTAGTCTAAGAGAACTTTGAAAATATCTCTCTAAAACCCTTTTTAGAGAAATAAAAACTAACCACACAAAATACTTTTATTCATAGCATCTCTTTTCCATAGCCACATGTAATTAACTCTAGATTGGCTATGCTTGTGGGAGGAAAACAGGACTATGGATATTTCCACACGTTTCTATTGGAATAAGTATATTATGTGATATCCACCCTCCCCTTTCTCCCACAGAAAATTCATTTTCACAATTATAGTTTTCTTGGTCTTATATTAAAATGAGTTTGCATTTTCTGAGAACAAATCTACTAATGGTTAGCAGAAAGTACTTTAGAAACATGATGGGTGGCAGTGGGAAGCCACTTTGGAATATAAAATGTACCCTAGATAATCTCCAGGTAGATAATTGGAAATATGCTAAAAGCCAAAACAATTATCTATGCTACATGGTAATGAACAAAAGAACTTAGTGAAAATTAAGGTTATATTCTAGCTCCACATTTCTAACAGCTTGCTAGACATTTCCTCTTCTCTGTCCTATTGACATCTCAAGCTTGGCATTTCTCAAACTGAACTCATCATGTTATCAAAATTCACCTCTTCTTTCAGCCCCTCAATTTCTGCTGATAGCATTGTTATCCTCTCTAGTCACTCAGGCTTAAAATAGGAGTTATCACTCTTTCTTTCCTCCACCTCTGTCCCAACATCCATTCAGTTGCCAAATCCTGTTGACCTCTTGCCTTCATGTGGTCTTTTTGGCTCCTGTGATCATCCCTAACCCAGGCCCTCTGACTACTGTAATAGCATCGGAACTGCTCTTTTAGTCTCTCTGGTCTATCCTTCACACCACTACACAAATGATATATAGCCTTGTTTACGTCCAGTTGTCTGCCATAAATCTTGCAATGCTTGTCCATTGCCTACCAAATAAAGTACAAATTCCTTATCATGGGATAGAAGATCCTTTGCCATCTAGCTCCAACTCCTACTAGCTTTCACTTCTCTTATCTTCTACATTTCTGCCATATTTTACCCTACTCCCCTTCATGTACTTTATTATCCTGCCTAATCACTATCAATAACTAAATCAATCAATTAATAACTATTCCTTTGCTCATGCCATTCTTTGTGCTTAGAATCTCAAAAAAGAAATTTACATAATAACTATTTTGTATTTAAAAAGAATAACAAGTTGTGTCATACAGATTTGCCGTTTCATGAACAATCATCTTTTTATTATACTATGTTATGGGAATTCTTGTTTTATTCCACAAATTTAAAAAATTAAATAAAAAAGAATCTCCTCCTCCTAGCTCTGTCTATTGTAATTTTACTTATCCTTCGTGATCCAGGCTCTGTTGCCATCTTCTCCCTTATAGCCCTAATTTAAAAAAAAATCTTTTCTCCTTTGAAACTTTCATATGGCATCCTGTACCATGGATGTTCATTTTCCTTTGTAGCTATTTTTGTATAAGTCTCATCTGCCTTAATAATTGAGTGCAAGCTTCTTGAGGTAGGGGAATGCATCATATCTTGCTATTTCTTGCAGTTTTGCACCAAGTAGACAGTTAAGAATGTTGGTTGAATTTTAAAATTTATCACAGGTGAAGAATTTCTAGTCATTTTATTTCTCATAAATGAATGTAGGTCATTCTTCACTAATTACTAGTCTTTTTCTACATCAACTTTTTAAGAGAATAAATCTGGGTCCTCACAATATCAGACTGTTTGAGACTGCTAGCCCTTCACATTAAAAACTAAGCCGTGTCCCTTTTAATTGTTTGGAAACACAAAGGAAATTACTTACCTAAAAACTTATGTAAAGTCACCATGTCTAACTGAAAATGATGAATAAGCCCATGGGTGTTGAACAGGTGGCACAGCAACGTGACCAGGCTGTTTCCTAAAGGAAGATGTGAATGTCAGTAAACAAAAAGATGCTCACAGAATCTGATATCAAACCTCCCCTAAGCCTGGGCTTCTAAATTTGGTGTCCATAAACACTTGAGGGGGCTGCGCATTGATTTTGGGGTGGGAGAGGGGGTCTGTGAACTTGGATGAGAGAAAATTAGATCTTTATTTTATTTTATTCATATTTCATTTTATTCATATTAGTAGTTTCCTTTGTAAACCTGTGCATTTTATTCGATGCATTTAAAAACATTATTCTAAGAAGAGGCCCATAGGTTTCGCCAGACTCCCCAAAGGGGTCCATGACATAAAAGAGGTTAAGAATCCCTGCTCTAATGGAGTTGATTTTCCACCTTATTTTTGAAACATTTAAGGAGGAATGAGGACACCATTATGGCCTGGCCTGACCCAGGTTCTCCTGAACTAATTTAACCTGCACAGGAACTCCCTGTGCTAAATTCAATTAATAACAATAGCAACAACAAAAACAAAAGATGAAAACTGCTCTTATGAGCATAGGGACCTTTTAATTTTTTTGCTTTAGTATATATACATATACATATATATACATATATACACACACATTATACATAGCATAAATGTCTCAAATATATTAATCTTCTTGACTTCAAAAATCTTGACAAAAAACATGCTGGAGATATTTTTAAGAGTCATTCAGAAAGAACCAGGTTAAAATTTGCAGTTGGAGAACTGAGGGAAAATTTACTCATAACACACACTCACACACACATACACACAACACACACACACATACACACATGTGTGCACACACCCCTACCTGCCTGTTGGTAGAGAATGTCAGTGTGAAATTTATGAAGAAATACTAATTTCTAGTTTTTGTTTTATTTTTATAATAGATGTGTGGAAGTGAGTGGTGATAACAAGCTGCCATATGTACAACTCTGCTGGTAACAGTGTGGGGCTAGACCTGTGATTTTATTGGCAGAAGAAAATCCTGGTAAGGAAATGCTCCCTTACCAAAGCAGGCTGCCAACAGCTCTGTGTCTTATCATCTTAAAGAATTAATTGCCTGGGGCACTGAGAAATTATGATCAGGGTAACTTGTGTGAGAGGAGGGACTTGAACCCAAGTATTCTTGGCTCCAAAGGTGGTCCTTCTACCTACTACACCATTCCTTCTACAGGACAGTGGTTAGGCTAAGTTCCTAGTCTTGCTAGTCATGTTACAGATGTGCATTTGCTATGTCTTACAAGGGTGAATAAAAAACAAACAAAAAAACCCTAGAAAGCAATCTGAAATACTAATTAATTTGAAAAATGATTAAATTTAAATGGCAAATGAAGTATGCCACTATATGTATATGGACATAATTACTTTGGTTTTTTCTTTCCTTCTTTACTTTTGATACAAAGGAGATAATACTTTCATGAAGAGTGTTATAGTATAACAAACTATGAGACACCTCCTTATGTTATCTTTCATCTACTAAGCACACAGTAGAAGCTTAATAAATGTTTATTGACTATTGCATGATTAGTAGTAGAAGTAGCTGTGATAACACTATGTATGTGTGTGTGTGTGTATGTGTATATATATATATATATATGTATACACGTGTGTGTGTAACCACACACACACATACACATGTCCCTTCTGGGACTAGGAGCTATGAGACCTGGGTTCAAAATCTACTTCAGATATTCTATTAGCTAATGACCATTGGCAAGTTATATAACCTCTCAGAATCTCAATTTCCTCATCTGTCAAAAATGGGTATAAGAAAAGCAGCTTCATATAATTTAGTATTTCTCAAACTTTTTCATCTCCAGACCCCTTTTCACTTTTAAAAATTATTAAAGACCCCAAATCCAAAAAGCTTTTGTTTATACGAGTCATATCTGTAGATATTTTTTATAGTAGAAATTAAAATGGATAAATTTTAATTTTTTATTTAAAAATAACAAACCTGTTTTATGTTAACAAATAAGATATTTTAATGAAAATAACTATTTTCCAAAACAAAACACAATTTAGTGAAAAGAGTAGCATTGTTTTACATATTTTTACAAATCTCTTGAATTCCTGGCTTAATAGGAGACAGTTGGATTCACACATCTGTTTCTGCATCCAGTCTGTTGCAATACACGTTGTTTTGGTTGGAGTATATGAAGAAAATCTGGTCTTACAGAGATATGTAGTTGGAAAACGGAGGAGTATTTTAATAGGGAAATAATGTCTTAGTATTATTGTGAAAATAGTTTTGATCTGGCAGCTCCCCCGAAAGAGTCTCAGAATCCAAAGAGCAGGGATGCAAGGACCATACTTTGATAGTATATGTTGAGAACTGATATATAGTATATGAGTTCATCTCAGACTCAGAAAGATAAGACTCAAACCCTACCTTTGGTACATACTAGCTGGGGGACCTTGGTTTCCTCACCAGGAGTTCTCTACAATGGTCCAGTTTCCCTATCTATGTCACGGGTTGTTGTAAGGTGATTACTTTTGACACAATGGATAGAGACTGGCCCTGGAATCAAGAAGACCTGAGTTCAAATCCAGCCTGACACATGTACTAGATGTATGATGTTGTGCAAGTAACTTAACCTCTGTTTGTTTCAGTTTCTTCAACTATAAAATGTGGATGATAATAGCATTTACCCTCTAGGGTTGTTGTGAGAATCAAATGAGATAATATTTGTAAAGTGCTTAGCACAGTGCCTGGTGCATAGTAGATGCTATATAAATGCCATTGTTACTGTTATTATTATCATTAGCTGTTGCTATAATATGAGACTACTCTTATTATTAATACAATAAAATGGATTTTCTTAGTATCATCGTCCTAGCATATATTTAGAGTTAGGCAGGATCTTAGAGATCATTGGCTCCAAGTCCCTCATCTCACAGATGAGGAAACCAAGGACCAAAAGCTAAACACCTTGCTCAAAGTTACACAGGATGCAAATGTCAAAATCAGAATTTGAACCCAAGTCTTTTGACTCCAAATTTGGTCATTATTTTATTATGGTACATTATATAGCCATAGTCATTTGACTATGGAGTAAATCCTAAGATGATCTATATCTTTCATGTACAAAGAGTTATTTTAGCCAATTGACCAGAAAACTGAATTTCACTTGACAAAATACCACTACCACATAATATGACCTCTTTTTATTCCCATTATTTTTCAGCCAGGTAAGATACGCAATTTTCTTTAGCCAATAGCTACCTGTCTAATATTCAGTTGTATTTAAGTTGGTTTTATGAGGGAATTTCTTGTTTTGAGGCTTGGTTAGAAATGAACACAGCTCATTCTCTTTGTTTTACTATGTTTGGTTTTGTAGATGGAACTTTTCCCAATGGCAAAAGAACAATGTGGTCATCTTTGTGACCCTATTTGGGGTTTTCTTCCATGTTCTTTCTCCATTGAGAAAGGTCCCATATATAAAACAAAACAAACCATCACAGAAACACTGAATTTCAGATTTGGAAGGGACCTCATTGGCGTTCTGATTGGCACTTGAATAGGAATTATCTCGACATCACCAATAAGTGCCAACCATCCATGCTGGAATACTTCCAGTAAAAGAGAATCTACCACCCTTGGGACAGTCCCTGGGGCAGCCCATGCCACTTTTATACAAATATTCATTTTAAGGAAACTTTGCTCTTTGGGGATGAGGAAAATCAATCTGAAACCTCATACGCCATCACTTCCAATACTTGAAGCATTTTTCTAGCATTTTGCATGATCACATATCAACCGATATACTTATTGCATTATGTTTAGTTCTCTCCCTGTTGTGATCACCTTGCCCTTTCTTCCAAATTGTCAATGGCAGCTTGTTAACATCCCTCCTAAAAGGTGACATCCAGGACTGCCTTACTGAGGTGTCTGACTGGGATGGACTACAAAGTGACCACTGTCTCCTTTGCTCTAGATGCCTCTATCTCTCAATAAAGCCTTAGGTCACATTAGCATTTTTTAACTGTAATGTCACACTGTTGAACCTCAAGACCACCCAAACTCCCAAAGATTTTTCAGATAAACTGTTTTCTGGTCATGACTTTCTCATCCTGTACTTGTTTCTTGAGCCCAAGTGCAGGACTTTATATTTACTTTTATTACATTTCATTTTTATTGGATTTTGAACTTCATCATAGACTGTCAAGATATTTCTGGAATGTTACTCTTAACAACATGACTCCAACTTTTAGTATCTCCCACCTACTTCATTACCTATTGCCTTCATTATCTATTTTCTCTCTATTTTGTATCTATCTATATCTACATATCCATATCTATCTATATCCATCTATATGTGTACATTGTCTCCTCTTGCTAGATAATAAGTTCCTTCAGGGCAAGAACTGTTTCACTCTTCCCTTTGTACCCCTAGCACCTCGTATGGTAGCATATTTGTTGTTGTTTTTGAGTTGTTTCAGTCATGTCTGACGCTTCATGACCTCATTTGGGGTTTTCTTGGCAAAGATATTGGAGTAGTTTGCCATTTCCTCCTCCAGCTCATTTTACAGATGAGGAAACTGAGGCAAATAGGGTTAAGTGACTTGCCCAGGATCACACAGCTAGTAAGTGTCTGAGGCCAGATTTGACCTTGAGAAGATGAGTCTTCCTGACTCCAGGCCTGTCACTCTATCCACTGTGCCACCTAGCTGTCCATAGTTGTTGTTTGTCCTTCATTCTCGAAGAGGACCGTTACATCAGGAAAATGATGCCATGACTTTCAAGGAAATTGGATTAAAGTGAGGTAGGGCTGTGCAAAGTCACCAGCCTCACTTTCTCCTCGGGAGCCATCTGGGTCGAGTGGCAAGATATAGCTCAGGACGAGTGGAGATGAATAACTCTGTGAGATGGGTATGACAGGTGTCATTTTTTCCCCCATTTTACTAATAATGGAACTGAGCTGTCCATAGTAGCACATAGTAGATGCCTAATAAATTCTTGCGGATAAATTAATTGACTCTGGATTCTAAGGTGTTAACTCGCTCTTCCATTTTTGTGTCTTCTGCAAATCTGATAAGGAGCCACCTAAACCTTCTGTTTGAATCTTGGTTATAAATGTTAGTGAGCACAGAGCCTTGGGTAAACCCATGTGGCAATGTAAAGATTTCTCTCTAGGTTGACACTGACCCATCAGTGGCAGCACTTTGAATCTCTTTATTCAAACAGTGTAGAATCTACCCAACTGTACTATCACCCAATTCACATCTCACTGTCTTGTCCACAGGAATGGAAAGAGAGACTTTGTCAAAAGCTTTACTGAAATCAAGGGATAGAGACTAGACATGATTTCATTAATACAGGAAACTCCCTCTCCCTAAGCAAAGGGACAACTTCTCTGAAAAGTATAGTCTTAAAGAGAGTGGTCTAGAGCATTCTTGAGCATAACTGCAGAAGTTAAGTGATTTGTCAGGCTCACACAGCCACTATGTGTCAGAGGCGCGATTAAACAAAAGCTTTCCTGGTGCTAAATGCTTTCTATCAACTATGCTAGGCTATAATGGATATCTATCTCTATATCTATTTTTATCTCTATCTCTGTATCCACATACATATATGCTTTTTGTTGTTCATTCATTTTCAGTTGTGTCTGATTCTTCCTGACCCATTTTGGGGGTTTTCTTGGCAAAGATACTAGAGTGCTTTGCCATTTTCTTTTCTAGCTCTTTTTATCGATAAGGAAACTGAGGCAAACAGAATTAAGTGACTTGCCCAGGGTCACACAGCTAGTATCTCAGGTTAGATTTGAACTCAGAAAGAGGAGTCTTCCTGATTCCAAGCCCAGTGCTGTGTCCACTGTGCCACTTAACTGCTTCACATATGTGCTAGATATATAATTATATAATGATATTCCATAAGACTACCTGTGATAGTTTAATTATATATATATAATATATGTATATTAGGTTTATAATTATATAATGAAATTCTGTGAGACCACTTGTGATATGTTAAAACTTCGTGTGTTTACATTAAAATAATGTGGTATAGTGAAAAGAACATGACCTTGGGTCAAAGAACTGCTATGCTACTTGCTAGTTGTGTAATTTTGGGGAAGGTGTCACACTTCTCTCGATTTCAATTTCCTCATCTCTAAAATGAGTGAGTTGGATTAGTTCTTCCCTATAATACTTAAATTCTACTATTCACATCCTCTGGGAACAAAAACGACAAAATCTCTTTATCAATCGAACTGACATAGATGCGAAATTGGCATTGTGATCATTTGCGTACATCAAGGAGGCAGTTAGCGACACAGTAGATAGAGCGCTGGGCCTGGAATCGGGAAAATCTGAGTTCAAATCCAACTTCAGGTACTTACTGGCTGAGTAACTCTGGGCAAATCACGTAACCTCTGTTTGCCTCAGTTTCTTTAACTGTAAAATGGGGATAATAACAGCACCCACCTCCCAGGGTAATGTTGCAAGGATCAAATGAGAAAGTAATTATAAAGCACTTGGTACAGGGCCTGGCATGTGCGTAAAGGCTCATTCCCTTCCCTTTCTCAGCTGAGGAGCTCATTTTCTTAATAGCAAGGATTTTTACTGGACAGAGTAGTTTAGAGTTTTTTTGGGTTAGTACAAAATGTCATTTGTCTGGACAATTTATGCTCAATATTAGAGCATAGCACCATGAATTCTGTTCTTCATACAACCTAGGAAGCTTTGCATAAGAAATGCAAGGCCAGTGCCTATCCCTTTATGATAGTGTAATGGCAAGCAAAATGGGACTTTTTGTTGTCTTTTGTTTTGGAGTGCTTCTCAGCACTAAGGCAATCAAATGCCTTTGATTGAGTCTTACCTGTATTTGTGGGAAGGCCCACAACCTTTTGCTAGTTAGGTCACAAGAGGTGTGAAACCTTCAAGAGGTGGGAAGTGCTTTGACCCTGAAAAAGGGTATATATACTCTGAGGTTAGAATTTTGTTTGGGGCTCACTTATTGGAAGAGTGTTGGTGTGGAGACTCTGGGTAGCTGTGCCTTGGCTTTGAAAACCCAGATGTTGGTGCTTCTCTCTCTGGTAACTGTGTATGAATTGCTATGATAAGACAAAGCCTGTCTTTTGATTTCTGTTATTTTGCTCTGTTTATATAATTTCTGCTTGTAATTTGTTTGTGTTTTCTCTGAAGTTCAGGGTGCTAACTTTTCCCCCTGAACTAAGTGAATGATATATGTATGTTTAATTAAAGTGAGATTGTTAACCCCTTAAAGTTGATTTCCTTAGAAAATCATATCAAAGAACCTGTGCTAGCAGCCCTCCTGTGTGCTGGTGTTGTTGGTCTTACACAGCCACAGTAGAGGCAAGTAGCATTGTTGTTACAGATGGCCAGTCATTTCATAATTCATGTTGCTGCATGATGAAAGATTGTGAATTGTGGGTACAGTCTGTAACTCTTAAAGTGCATGTCCCATTAATGGAAGAGCTGATTGATAGGTGCCATCTTTGCATGTGAAGTCACACAAAAATGTTTTAAGTTTTAGTGGACCATCTGATTCAGAATAGCTAATATATTTCACCATAGCAGAATTTGAGCAACAGATGATGGCAGTTCAACATGGGCCTTTGAGATTTCTTTGTGAAAAGCTAGAGAAATTTTCAGAGGTCAAACTATATGGCAGAAAAAATCAGAAGAGTACTGGGCAAATTTCTGGTGTTTTTGGATTGTTTAGACACTCAAGTGCTTAATTCATTTGGAGGCCTAAATTGTTAAGTAGATGTAGGCATTTTATGAAGCTTAAATGAAGTATTCATAAAGCATTTTGCAAACCTTAAAATGCTATACAAATACCAGTTATCATCATCATCACCACCACCACCACTATCATCATCATCATCATCATCATCATTATTATTAGACTCCAGTTTCTGGTCCTCCAGTCTGGCAATGATTTCAATCTCTGAGCCTTCCATTGCACTTTTGCCAAACTCAAGTAATATAGATGAATATAAGGGTGTGTTGGTAAATGTTTAACAGCTGGGATTTCAAAAAAAAAGCATGCACACATGGTTTTTGAGTTTAATCTGCATTATTAACATTTTATTAAGTCTAGATAATAAAAAACAATAACTTGAGCCCGTACTTGTAGTGATTTCTGATCTGTAAATGCTTACACAATCAGCTCTCATAAGCTGGCTACAGCAATTCCCTAAGTAGATCCCACTTTTACATTGCTTCTTATTTTCTACACAATCATATAATCCTACCTAAAAAGTAACCATAGTACACCAAGTGTTTTTCCTGATAATGTCAAATATGTTTGTACAAATGAATACAACAGTTTTTGTTAAATCCTCTGACAATCTGCCTTATGATATTATTTCCAGGAATATATCACTGTTAAGTCACCCACATGTTGATACTTCTTTTTTGAAATGGAAGTAAAGAACAAGCTCAGTTGATGTGATTCAGATCAATACATTTCTTATAGCATCATCATGGCTTTTAACTCTGTTTGTCTCAGTTCCTTATTTGTAAATTGGGAACACCCTGGAGAAGGAAATGGCAAACCATTCTTGTATCTTTGCCAAGAAAACCCCAAATGGGGTTATGAAGAGTTGGACACGACTGAAAATGACTCAACAACAAGCCTGATGCCAACGACAGAAACACCCCACAAACCTCAATCATCATAAAGGGTGGAGAACCAATGCCAATATCCAGTAATGTTGCCACTGTCTTGCCTCTTCCATTGATGGTTTAGCAAAAGGAGTGCTGATTTTGGAGTGGACTCCACCTTTGAAACAAGATTGGTCTTCCTTAACACTAACTGCCATATACCAGGCATCACATTACTATTTCCTGAAGCCAATAAATGCTTCTTGCAAATGCAATGAATTACTCTTCATCTCAGGTGTCCCTGTAACAGTGAGAGTTGTGGAGGGGACTTTACCCTTGGTACTCTAAGCAACAGTGCCTGTATACCCCTTCATGACCCAGTCTCACAACAGTCCTGCTGACAGTAGTATCCTTAGTGGTAGTAGTAATAATGATGATGATGATAAGCACGTATGTAGCACATTATGGTTTGCAAATCACTGTACATATATTATCTCACTTGATCCTCACAATGACACTATGAAATAAATGCTATTATTATCCCCATCTTGCAGATAACAAACTGAAGCTAAGGAGGTTTAAAATGATTTGCCTAGGGTCACACATCTAGTGAGTGTCTGAGGTGGAATTTGAACTCAGATCTTCCTGTCTCCAAGTCCAGAATGCTTGCCAGAATGGATCACTTACTAGTCATAAAAATAGGAACCACTCATTTTGTTTGGGTTGCCTATAAAGCCTAATACCATTGACCAATTGCCAATTTGCTGTGCTCTCAAGATTTGGCCAGGGGGTTATTTGAGGAAGAAATCTAGTCTTTGGTTTTTAAAAGTGTTCTGGAGGTATTAATGATAAATAGAGCATAGAGTTGGGGCATATTCAGAACAGAAAAGCCAAAGATATCAACAAAACTAAAAAAGGTAAATGATCAAATGACAAGTAACTTTTTACTGGGAGAAACAACATGTATATAGATAACTAAGGGCTGATACATACATGCTAACTGTTACATCTTAAGATTCTTTAAAGCATTTTATATAAATTACCTGCTTTGGTCTTTATAATAATTCTATAAGCTATATATGACAGATGTTATCTCCACTTTACAGATGAAGCAAATTGGTTTAGATTGAAGTGACTTGCCCATGGTCATACAGCTAGTAGTTGTCAGATGTGGGATTCAAAACAACCTGTCTCCTAAGTCTAGATCTTGTCTACTTTCCACAGTTGCTTCTCAAGGGAAAAAAAGAGGAAGAGTAGGAAAACAGCTTAAGACTATGGGAACCAATTCATTTCTAACTTTCCTCACTCTGACCCTGTTTATGTAATGAAGTCTCCATCTGTGTCCAGAGCACTGGAAGAATGATTGAGTCTGGCCAGCAATGAGTGATTTTTGGATTTATGAAAAAATGTTAAAAAAAAAACCACCCAAAACAAACAGGAAATGCAATACAGGGTGATTAATAAGTAAATAATCTCATGGAAATCATTTTAAGTTAAGGCTTCTATTCCAAAGAGAATTCTTTTAAATGACTTACCATTTGTCAAGCGATCAAATAAGAAGATGTCAAAATCCCACGTTCCCACTTTGGAAAGCATATACTGAAAATACAAATAGCAAACAGCAGAACAGATGAGTCACATTACAGATTGTAAAACTGACTTTGATAAATACATTAAACAATAAAAAAGTGCTAAGCTTTTATACAGTTGAAGGAAGCACCATAGACACATTCTCTTAAAAACCGGGTCCCAAAGGAACAAATCTTAGCTTAATTCTAACAGACGAAGTAGTCTTTCTACCTCATTTGAATTTATTTGTATGGGTGTGGTCCAAATGGCAAGCTACAATCAATAGCCCTGGTTGGAAATGTTATCTCTGATTAAAAATGACATCAAAGCCAGTAATGAGCATATAGTAAGTTTATTCAACAAATATTGGGAGATTGAGTTCTTGATTATCCAGGCTAATGGAGCAGACATGTGGGACATAATTTTAAAATAATCTATTTTGCTTTGAAATGTATTACTCTGAAAATGGAATTTCTGATGTTCCAGGAATTCATAGTATTTCAAGGAAAACAATGAATACTTTGAAAACTTGACTCTGAAGAACCTGAAGAGTAATCTTCTATTTCCATTTACCCTCCTTGTTTTAACTTGTCGTTAATTCAACTTATTGCACTTTAAGATTAGAAATCATCACCTCTTAAGACTGACTCAAAACACAAATATATAGGACTTATAACAAAAGTACATTTATGTGATGTGTCTCAGTTTACAAACCTCCATCATTAGTCAGTGATCACATGGGACCTTTTATTGGAACATCAGATTGCCAAACTTCTTTTTTCTACTCAAGCCTATTTGAGAAGCATTTATTTAGTATTTACCAAATGCCAGGAACAAAAGAAAAAATGAAGGAATCCCTGACAGCAAGGAACTTTTTGCTCAGAGAAATAACATAACTCTCTCTATATATGTATACACATATACATATATATATGTGTGTGTGTGTATCTATATATGTATGTGAATATATACATGTGTATATATGATACATTTATATATATAGGCAAAATATGTAGAAAATAAGAAATTTATCTATTGGGGAGGCAGGTTGAGGATTGCTAACAACTAGACTGTTCTCCTGGTCATAGCCAGTTATTGTAGAAGTTTTTATGAAACTACTAGGAGAAACTTTTCTGAACTTCTTCAAGAACTCGAGTCAATAATATTTGAAGAGTTATGGTACAAGAAATTTGAATTCAGTTCATCTGGAAGAAACCATCCTTTTATTTAGGTTATATTTATAAAACAGAGTGGAGGATTTACTGGGTTAATTTGAGGGTAGAAAATCTGGCTGGATAATTCATCGTGGCAAAAACATTTGGTGAATCAAAATTCACTTGATAATTGCCAACTCTCCATTCCACTTTGTGCTGTGCAAATAAACCTAGGCTTTGAGCAAAGAGTTGTTGCAGGGGAAAATATTAGGTGATCCTCAGGGGAAAATACTGAGTGCTCCTCTGACTGTGGTATTTTAGAATAGTTTAAGAAAGAGGACCAGCCTGTTACACTTCTGAGAAAGGCCGACAGAGAAAGGCTTCCTACCCTTGCCTGGCCCAGGTAGTCTTCATCCAGGAAGTGCAGAGGGGATGGAGGTATAGCTCCTCGGAGTAGCCGGGATGCATGGAAATACCTTTGGAAGCTCAGCAGCCTTTTTACTTTCTTCTTGGTACTAATTTCCCCTGAGTGCGCTGTGTCTGTGAAGAGATCAGAGAGGGAGCTGTAATGAAAAACAAAGGGATGTAAGGCTATCCTTAAAAATTATGACTACTTACAGATACAAATGCATAGAAATTTTTTTTGGGGGGAGGGAGAAAAGCTAGACCTCCTACAATTTTGTTCGTATCCTCTTGGCATAGTTGTTAGATCCCTATGACCAAACTTCCTGTACCAGTGCAGATGCCTGGGGGAACTGAGAGGTTAAAAACTAAAAGCAAAATGATCCCAAAGATTTCCTGAAAACTTATGATGTATTAGTATAATTTCACTGGGCAAAATAATATAAATTCATACAGGTACAATGTTTTCTTATAGCATCACTCTGATGAAATATACGCTTATTGTTGTGTTTAGTTATTTTCAGTTGTGTCTGACTCTCCGTGATCCCACTGGGGTTTTCTTGGCAGAGATATTAGAATGATATGTCATTTCCTTTTCCAGGTCATTTTCCAGATCAGGAAAATTGAGGCAAACAGGGTTAAGTGACTTGCCTAGGGTTACACAGCTAGTAAGTGTCTGAAGTCACATTTGAACTTAGGTCTCCGTGACTCCAGGTGCTCTATCCACTGCACCACCTAGCTGCCCATGTACCACGCACAGCACTGATAATTCCTCTAGTACAAAAATTAATATTTATCACATTACATTTATTACAAGGACGTAAGATTAGCCTTTAAAAATATCACTACTTACAAGTATAAATACTTTAGGATTTAGGCTGGAGGGAGGGACAAAGCTGGCTTTTTGTTCCTAAGTAAACTCCCAATGAGTAAACTTCTTGGCGCCAGCGCAGGTAGCAGCCTCCTCCACATTCAGAGTTTTAGACAATAGACTGGGGGGAACTGAGAATCTAAGTGATTTGCCCAGGGTCCTACAGCCTGTAAGTGTCCTAGGCACCTAGATCTTTCTGACTCTGAGGCTGGGTCCTTTATCTACAATACATATTGTTTTCTTTAATGCCTTTGCAGCTAGTTGGGCTGTATATATTAAGGCACTAATTTGTTATTGGTGGTTCTGACATGAATAATATGAAGACTTCATTCCTATATCAGGCTTTAGCTATACTTTTAAAATGAATAATCATGCTTTCTATTTGCGTGTTTAAATTGAGGTTTACAAATAATAGACCTGATTTTCATCAAACATATTAGTGAAACCTTTAGCTGAGGCAAATATTATCATGTGTTAGGACTATTTAACTTCAACTTTTAATCTCTGTGACAAGTAGGAGAATAGGAAAATATTATGCCTGTTTATAGTTGATAAACTGAGGCACAGAGGAAGGAAGATTAAGACCATTTTCATTTAACAACCATTTATGAAATGCCTACTATGTGCTGAGTGCTGTGAGACAGTGACAAATACCTAATAATTAGATCACTGAAGTAAATGAAGACTTCCTGGCACCCACCAAAGATTCTGTAAAGTACAAACTTCTTTGGGAAACATTCGGGTTAAGTGACTTGCCCAGGGTCACACAACTATTAAGTGTCTGAGGTCATATTTGAACACAAGTCCTCCTGACTCCAGGGCCAATGCTCTATCCACTGTGCCACCAAGCTTCTCCACATGAAAACTTCTGATTAATGGCCATGGAAGACTTATTTTGCTAGCAGGTATTTAATTAACTATATATAACATAATTATAAAAATTAGTATACTATACATGTCTTCCAAATTCTTCTAGATCGAGAGATTTAGAAGAAGTCTCATGGCATGTTGAGTGGACCTTCTGTGGAGGATCTACATTTGGGAAGACAGGAACAAGGGTTATGTGTGAAGAAGAAACATGGGTAGGTTGCTTTGTATTGTTAGAAGGAGTGCACACTTTGATGAGATCACAGATCCATTGAAGTATCAAATAAATCTTCCAAATGAAGATGTAATAGTAGAAATGACTGTCCAGAAATGCTATTAACACACTAATTCATTACACATTGAGATCAAGGTATACTTTAACCTTGTTGAAACACTATGATTCCTGCCCCCAGCTTTCCATACGTGCTTTTCCAACCTTTTATCTATAATTCTAAGTTTCATATACAAAAGAAAGTGGTGTGATATATTCAACTTTGAATCTGAAGCATGCTTCCTATAACTCTTTGCTTCTTTCATGTCCTGATTCAAGGATAATTTAAATTTTTGGTTGATCAATTTCCTATTTATAATGACAGGACAGTAGTTTGGAAAGCAGAAAACCAGGAAGAAAGGGATGGAAAAGTCTCCTTATATATATACTTCTTGCCCCAGTGGTAATGAACAGCTAGAAATAGTAAAGCTTCCTTAGACTACTCATGCAAAGGGAGATGGAAAACCCAATGCTGGATAATTTAGGGGGAAACACACATGTGCACACACACTTGCATCTTACAGAGATAGAGAGAGAGACAGAGATAGAGACAGACAGACAGAGAGAGAGAGAGAGAGAGAGAGAGAGAGAGAGAGAGAGAGAGAGAGAGAAGCAGAGGTAGGACAGAGACAGAGAGACACAGAGAGACAAACATACTAATATAATAATATGCTACTTTCTAAATCCCATGAAATACTTTTGATTTCCTGGAAAAATCCTCTATTCTGATGAACTCAAATAAAATTTCCAGTGTGATTAGTATATGACAAAGAAATAATCTGTAGTTTCCCTGGACAATGACTACCTCAGTAGTTAAATAGTTGTAGGGGATAACAACAATTTTCTTTAAATATTGTATACATGATAGAAACAGAGGCATCCAATCAAATCTCAAAAGTGATGCAGAGGTTATAAAGCAGAATATTGAAAGGAAAATAAATTCTTTCTGAATTTTCATAGAATCATGGAATCTCAGAGATAGAAGGGAACTTGGAGGTCACCTAGTTCAATACAACCTCCCTCCTTCCCCTCCACCCCGCCCCTCTTCCCCGCCAAAGCATGAATACTCTTTATAGCACTCCCAGTAAAGGTCATCCAGCCTCTTCTGGAAGATCACCAGTGACAGGAAACTCATTACCTTTCCAGGAAGCCTGTTCTATTTCTGAACAGCTCTAATTATTAGGAAGTTTTCTTAAATTGAGCCAAAATCTGCTTTCCCTGTAACTTCTACCTCTTGGTCCTACTTTTGTGTAATAGGGTCAAGCAGAACCATTCTAATCCCTTTTCCAATCTGACAACCCTTCAAGCGTCTGAAAGACGACTGTTATCCTCACCCTACTTCTAGACTAAAGATCCCCAGCTCTTTCAAGGAATCTCTATATAGCCTATATAAAATCTTTTGATATTTCTGGTTTTCCCTTCACTTGACATGCTAATATTACCTTTCTTCAAATTTGCAGCTGGATGCAATATTCCAGGTTTAGTTTGATGAGGACAGAGTTGAATGGACCTAAAGCTTCTTTTCTTTTGGACTCTGTGCTCCTACAGTATTAATAAAGTCTAAATGACATTCCATATCACACACATCACTGATCCACACTTAACTTGAAATCAGTTCAACAGACATTCGTTGTGTACTGTGTGAAGGGTACTGTACCATATGCTGGGGATAAAAGACAAAACTTATTAAACAGGCCCTTCTCTCAAGGAGCTTATATAATACTTACTCTTGCTTTCTTAGATCATTAACATCTATTTTTTTACACCCACTCTCATTTCCCAATAACTCCATGCCCACCAGTAGAACCTTCTCTTTTAACAAAGAAAAATAGTGACATAAAATTAATTTTTACAGTGACTACAGAGGAAGTGACTTGAACGAGGCCCAGTGACTATGAGAGATACCCTACAGACAATCCACGTGGTACATTAATATCCTGATTATATAAGAACAAGAGGAGGGCCTTCAGCATGTTGGAGATATCATCCAAGATGGCAATAGCCATATTTTTCAACCCCCGAATTGGAACACGTGTCTTTATAAAAGATATGCCCAGTGAAGAGTACAGTTTGTTTGACTGAAATTGATATTGTTTGAGAAAACACAGGAGACAGGACACAGGAGATTTATGGTAAAATGTAGAAGAGTCACATAGGAAAGATAAGGCACAGAGGGGCTGTGGTTTGAATCAGTAAGAGGGAATTATCCATACCCAGGAAATCATCGATCGTTTTAAGTAAGCATTCCCAATGGTCAAGCCTATCCATGAGTATTCTAATGTGTGTATGCTATTGGCTGACTATACCATCATCTGATTATAGTGAAGTTCATTCAGAAGTAATGCCTTAGAATCATTTATGTAAATACAAGGGCTTAGAGTGCCAGAGTTCATTCAGAGATAGAACTGGGCCTAAATTGATACTCTCTCAATACATTTTTTTAAGGTGGTAGGCAGGGCA
>CM053627.1:110325853-110351411 GCA_028646595.1 Phalanger gymnotis
GCAAACACTTTTGAAAAGGGACAGGGTCAAGGGAGAAAATTGGATGAAGGGGGATAGGATAGGATAGGATAGGAAGGAGAAAAATGTAGTTAGCCTTTCACAACACGAGTATTGTAGAAGGGTTTTGCATAATGATACACATGTGGCCTATGTTGAATTGCTTGCCTTCTTAGGAAGGGTGGGTGGGGAGGAAAGCGGGGAGAGAATTTGGAACTCAAAGTTTTAAAAGAAGATGTTAAAAAAAAAGTTTTTGCATGCAACTAGGAAATAAGATATACAGACAATGGGGCATAAACATCTATTTCGCCCTACAAGAAAGTAAGGGAAAAAGGGATGAGGGGGAGTGGGGTGACAGAAGGGAGGGATGATTGAGGAACAGGGCAATCAGAATATATGCCATCTTGGAGTTGGGGGGGAGGGTAAAAATGGGGAGAAAATTTGTAATTCAAACTCTCGTGAAAATCAATGCTGAAAACTAAAAATATCAAATAAATAAATAAATAATAATAATAATAGAAAAAGAAAAAAAGGACATGCACATCCATATATAATTAGTGGGTTAGACACTACTCCATGTTCTCACCAATATATTCTGATATAATAAAATGCTAAATTGTGCAAAAGAGACAATTAGACCTCTAGAGAATTTGACCTCGTGAATATGATTTGTGTGGATGCTCAGTGAGCAGGCATAATATTTGTTGTTGTTCAGTCATGTCCAGTCCTTCGTGACCCCATTTGGGGTTTTCTTGGCAAAGATACTGGAGTAGTTTACCACTTCCTTCTCCAGTGAATTCATTTTGTTAGGCAATTAGAGGTTAAGTGACTTGCCTAGGGTCACATGGCTAGGAAGTGTCTGAGACTGGAGTTGAACTCAGGTCTTCCTGACTCCAAGACCAGTGCTCTATCTTCTGTGCCACTGGCTGCCTCAGGTATAATACTTGGGCAAAGTACTGAGCAGTCAGAGGTGTGATGATATGCTGTCTTGCATTTGCCACAATATCTCTTATAAGGGGAAGATAGATGTGACGGGTGGGTTGATATGCCAAACAAGTTTTTTTTCTAGAGAATCAACACAAAAAATTATCTGACCTGAAATTTGTGAGGTTAAGTGATTTTGAATATGTTTTTATATATAATGATAAGAGGATTTTTAACACATATTTATATAAGATAATAATACTTTATTTTAAAAAATTATTCATTTTAAACTTAAATATAAAATGAGAAAAAATAAAAAGAGCATTTCCATGTGCATAGCATAGCGTAAAAGAGGATTCAATATAAAACAAATTTCCATTTCAGATGGTGTACTTTTTGGAAAACCTATGTGATAAATACTATACGTCTTATATAATAATATATTGTATGTTATTTGCGTATCAGAATTATATATACTAATCCTTTATTAAATTTTCCTATTTATTTCTAGTGTGCTTTAAGGTTCACAAAGTGTTTTTCTCACAACAGTTCTGAGGTAGGTGGTGCAAATGTTACTACGCCTATCTTACAAATGAAGAAAAAGAGACTCAGAGAGTTTAAATTAATTACCCGGGGTTGCATAAAAAATAAGAGTCTGAGTTGTAGGTCGTTTGATTCCAAGACAAGGTCTCTTTTATTGTGTTGTACTGTATTATGCTGAAAGTAGGACTGAGTTGGCTATCTCTCCTCCAGTCTTCAATTGGAATAGTTGTAGAAAATGACGCATCAGCATGCTTTATTGACTATTTCTGCTATTCATATGAATGGCAATGAGCCTAGCTGTGAAACTGACATTTTGCTCACATTTTAAAAAAAAGATTTTCATGAATATCACAAATATGTACACGTAAACACTTTGCTGGCACATTTAGATACTAACTTTAACATTATGGAATTTATCTTGGCACCTTACAGTATAGCAATTTATAAATTTCACAAGTTTGCTTTGGCTTGACTGCAAGGAATGTTAATAAAAATTATTTTCACTTTGCATGCCTTCTTGGTGGAAGTTCTCATCATAGGGGAAGAGAAACCTCAGTGAGATGAAAAAGCATACAAAGAAGAGTCAACAGAAACCCAACAGGGATGTGGATAATGGGATATTCGGGACCAGTTGTCTTTAAGCCTTTGCCATTGAGCTTCTCGAACCCACTATGTGAGGAGTTCTGCCCAAAGTGAAATGGTTAATAACTGGCTCTGGAGTTGCTAAGGGACTACTATTGAGAACAGAGATGCAAAGGTTAGGTTGTAAGCTCATATTCCAGCCGATCTATGGAATTTAACATCAAATGCCCTTGGAGAATGAATATGACTAGATGGTTTTAATAATGCACGAAAACACTTTCCCTCCTTGGGTAATTATTAAATCAAACAATTGTTGGAATGAATCTGCCTAGGGTGAATGGATGCAAAAATGGACAAATTTGAGATGATGCAGTCTTCAGGTAACTTGCTAAAAAGAGCCAAGAAGAAAGGGAACATTCTATGGTTGTGAAATTCTCATTATCAAATGGCATTTAACAATAAGAGTCCATTTACATTTACTGCTAGAAGTCCTAACAACAATACACTTTAGACACTGATAATTATCATTTTAAGCCTCCTAATCTGATTCTCAGTGCCCACTGTCAACTAAAAGAATGCTGTTCTCTGGGAAGAACAGGTGGCTATTTTCTTTCTCTAACATGCACCTTAAAGTGGCCTGTTAGAGGAAGTTAAATGTCTTTTCAGGGTGGAATGTGGTATAAGCTTTCAGTTTTTCTTCATAAAGCCCTGTCTCCTTCCTGTGAACTTATTCGAACTGTAGGTATAAGACTCTGGCAGAGGAGCTAAGGAAGTTTCCTAAGACATTCAAAATTCTTTTAAAAATACTTTTATGGATTTCAAGATCTGAATGGCCAAATGTGGGGGCATAGCTTAGTAAGAAGTCATCTTAAGTAGGTTATTTCAGAGTTCTAGTCAGTAAGAAGAATGTAGAAAATATGTAAAAAATAAGAAAAAAACCCCTATGGATTGTAAAACCTGCTTTTAATTATTTTAGTGGACAAGGTGCACTATTAGTTGGGTCACTGTGCTCATTTCATCTTATTAAATACATAAGATTCATTCTCTTGTCCTTTCTCACAAATCCTACTCTAGTCTTGGCCACAGAAGCTTAGTACCTGAATTTTCTTTTAGACATTTAATTTTCACTGGTCTATGAGGTTGGCTTTTATTCATAGAACTTGCTGATCAATGGTTTTCAGTTGTGTCTGACTCCTTGTGACCCCATTTGGGGTTTTCTTGGCAGAGATACTGGAGTGATTTGCCATTTCCTTCTCCAGCTCATTTTATAGATGAGGAAACTGAGGCAAACAAGGTTATATGACTTGCCCAGGGTCACAAGCCAGGAAGTGTCTGAGGCCAGATTTGAATTCAGGAAGATGAGTCTTCCTGATTCCAAGTCCCATGATTCTAGGTCCTTCTACCTTTTACCTGTTTTACAGGACAAATCCTTTTATTAAGGGGATTTGTTCTGTGAAGTTTGGATTCAGCCAAAGGGCTGTACCTGAGGACTAGATGGCCACATGTGGCCTTGAGGCCACAGGCTCCCCACCCCTGCATCCACTGCACTACCTATCTGCACGCTGCTAAAGCATTTTGGCTACTTAGAGATCACCAGTAGACATGAATTTTTGTCTTTATTTATTTCTCTCTATACTCCTTCCAACTTTTTGTCCTTTTTCTAGTAGCCAGACAAATAGAGAAAAATAGGGCAGGAAAGGTTATGTGTTTAATAGCCATCACAGATTTGACATCATAAGTCACATCAGCAAACATGCGAGCATTTTTTTGGTAAATCACATGCTTTAGAAATATATAACAAAGTCAGTATGATGACCTTTAAGTCCTAAAATATTGAACCAAGATATAAAGTGAAAATGTTTATAAAATTTAGGGGATACGACACATTTAGTCAGTATAAAAAGAAAAATAAGAAAATCACTTATAAACATTAAAAAAGAGTTTAATTTGAACCTAGAAAATCAAGCAAAGTCTCAGAGAGCTGCAAAGTTGCATTTCAACTCTCTAAGCTTTAGAACTTAGAGAGATTCTTATTAAAGTCATGTGTTATTAGCTTTTGAAAATAGAGAAAGAGACACTCACGACTCCTTGACAGATGTCACTTGGAGAACAGCTCAGCTCTAATATTGCCACAGAGTGGGAGGAAGAGGTCTATTTTAAAGGCAGGTTAAAAAATATTATTTCTCTAGATCTACAATTTAATATGTTAAAACATTTTTAATTGCCAGGTTTTAAAAAAAAATTCTCACGACAGTGAAAAACAGTATGAACTGGGTTGAGGCCCAGGGAAAAATAACACACAAGAGATCCTTTCTCAGATCACTTGAGTAACCTGTCAGTCAACAAGCATTTACTAATTACTGTTTATTAATCTTTACATGCCAGGTACAATCCTAGGTATTGCTATCCACAGGAGATATCAGAGCTAAACAAAATGTTTGAGAAGCGGTAAATAGGGACCAGTGCTTACCTACCTGATCAACAGGGCCCACTAAGTCAGATTCACTGGTTATTTTTTGATATTTCATGTGTAATTGGTGCCATTGCCACTGGGTGAATGTCTACTATAAAACATAGCTCACCCTTGTGGATTCTGAATCCCTAACCCAATTCAAACCCATTTGGAGGATGGATTCATTTTGTAGTTGGAAAAACCTGATTTCCTTCTTACAAGGGAGGAAAAAGAGGTTTAGAAAAGAGGCCTCAAAAACTCATCTGGGCAACTGAAAACTTGTGCATAATCCTATTCTGAACAAACATTTAAATGAATTAGGAAAAAGCAGATTAAATTCTCTTGGTTCCGAGTAAAAAAATACATGCCAGGCATGATGTGGTTTTATCGAATCCCATATTTTTGAAAGTTTGAGGTATTTAGAAAACCCCAAATGTAGCTGGATTTGCTTCTTAGTGTAACTTGGGGACAGTAGTTTGTGGTCAGCAAATTGATTTGACCAATCTTTCATTTGATCCCAGGTCTCTGGAGGTTAAGGCCTAGTATATTAACTCCATAGTTCTTAGCACGTATATAAAAGGAAAAAAATTCTTCTCATTCCTTACTTTATGCTTCAATATTTCAGCAAAAACAACAGCAACAAATTCTCCAGTTACTTATTAATATAATAATTTCTACAAAGATGTATAATATTACCCCAAGGAGTGGCTGCCTACCTTTGGAGAGCTCAATATACATTTTCTTTTCTGAATTTAGTGGTCATAGAATTTATTGCCCATAGAGCTACACCTGGAATGACAACTGCCACCACCAGCATTTATCTAGCATCCCCTATGTGCCAGGCACTGTGTTAAATGCTTTAGAAACATTTCGTTTGATCCTCATAACACCTTCGGAAGGTAGATCCTATTATCTTCATTTTACGATCAAGGAAACTGAAGTTAAGTGACTTGCCCAAAGTCACAAAGCTGGTAAGCGTCTGAGGCTGTCTTCTTGACTTCAGGTCCAGTATGCTATCTGGTACACCATTGTCTAGCTGGCTGGAACGGATAGGGCTCATAGGCCATATAGTCCAACCTGCTAATTTTTTTTTTGGAGTGGGGAAAGCAGGGCAATTGGGGTTAAGTGACTTGCCAAAGGTCACACAGCTAGTAAGTGTGTCAAGTGTCTGAGGCCGGATTTGAACTCAGGTTCTCCTAACTCCAGGGCTGGTGACCTACTTGTTGCACCACCTAGGTACTCCAACCCTCTAATTTTATAGATGAAGAACCTAAGGGTTGAGGGAGTCAAATGATTTGTCCAAGATCACATCTCTTGCTTAGGGGCTTACTTAGCCAAAGTCGGGTCTTGTGACTTCAGAGCCAATTCTTTCACTACTATATAAGACTGTTTCTTCTTTCTAGAGTAAATGTAAGTGACAACATTAGAACAAGTAATGGATTTGTATCTCTTTATATCTATTGGTAACGGCTTGACCAGAAATTTTGGGCCGCTTTTCTGATAAGTCATGTTATTCCTTATTAGTTGTAAAAATAAACTGACCTTATACTCACTCGAGTCTCTTTCAATACAGAAGGCTGTTCTATTTATACCTGAGCAGCCCTGGTGAATTTACTGTAGTCAGACAGAGATTTGTAAATGTAGGTTATTACCAGAAATCCAGAAGTTCATAAATATTACTCTCCTAATGCACTTTGTTGAATTAGTGGAATTTTTGGAGGGAGGTAGGGGAAATAGAGACCTGATCTACAGTCCTTGCATTCTCAGGCTTTGCTGTGGCTCCTTAGGAACTAGTTTTGTCTAATGGTGTTGACATTCTTATAATGTCATTTTATATCCGTGCTTATGGATAGGACATGGCAGCTAGAATATTTTATGCCGAGTCAATCCAGTGTGTTTAAATTCTGGGATAATGTGAAAACATTGTGGAATACATATGTGTTATATCAGTGCCTGAAATACCCCAGAGATACAACTGACGTAACTGAGATGCAGAGAATAAAATGTTCTTTTTCGCTGTATGCCCAATATATAATAGGATTATATGCACAAAGAAAATTCAATATGTAATTTTTTTTCCTCTGGTGTCCACTGATATTTCAGAAATAATGATAGATTGAAACAATCTTGAGTTCGTGCTTGATATTAATGATAACCTTTTCTCCTATCTTCATTTTCAAAAATTAGACTGTAAAAAAAAAGGAAATCCAGAGTCTGCTCATCTTTAAGTAACTTAAAATTGGTAAAGTGAAGATTTCAGATTAAACTCATGTCGATCACTGTAGAGAATGATCAAAGCCAAGAACACAGTTTTAGACTTATATTAAGTTTTGGGGAATGAATCTTTCTATGATGTTTTCCTGTTTTCTTTTTTCTGCTAAATGTAATAACGAAGTCAGGGAATTAACAACTACATCATTTGGCGATAATAAAATGGAAGATCAAGCAACGAGCTTTTATTAAGCATGGTTTGGTAGACACAAATACAGGAGCTAACATTCAGATGGGGAGACAAAGACATGTATAAGTATATTCGGAACACACATGCACACACACACATACACGTAGTCATTGATACTTTTGTTGTTGTTCAGTCATCTCAGTTGTTTCCAATTCTCCATGACTCCATTTGGGGTTTTCTTGGCAAAAATACTGGCATAGTTTCCCATTTCCTTCTCCAGCTCAGGATGAGGAAACGGAGGCAAACAGGCTTAAGTGACTTGCCCAGGGTCACACAGCTAGTATCTCAGTCCAGATTTGAACTCATGAAGATGAATCTCCCTGATTCCAAGCCCAGATCTCCATCCACTGCCCCACCTAGCTGCCCTGAAAACTACTTTGTATGGTTTAAATACTACTATGAGTGATCACACTCAAAGGAATCAATTCATATGAAACTATTTTTACAAATTTATAGTCTGGCTGCAGAATTGTAGACTTGTTTTTATGCAGTAACTAGCTGGTTTGAAAATGGAAAAATATTTTATGCTTGTCTGTGAAGCACATAATGATGCAATCAATTCAGAGCCTTGTACTCAATCACCCATATGACTTACTGAAACAGATATTCTTCAGGTGTGATCATAATTCCCCCGCCTTTCCTTATTTGATATATAGACAAGGATCTATGGACTTTTCACAGATTCATACACTAAAATAATAATATCATTGGAGCTTAGATTTTGGGTTTGAAGAGACCCTAGGAAGACATCGTCTAACCTTGTTTTATGAACGAGGAACTGAGGCACAGAGAGGTTCCACAGACATTCCTTACTCATTGCGTAAGTTTCTGAGGAGGGATTCATACTTGGGCCTTCCTGACTTTTCCAGTGTAAGGTCACTTAGCTAGTGTCTGGGACTGGATTCAAACCCAGATCTCTCCTGACTCCAGGCCCAGCATTCTTTCCACCATGCTACATTTCCTCTCTCTCTTCATTTTGTTAATTTCTAGTTGGCCAGGTCTTTCATATTCTCATCATTTCAAAATGCAGAAGAGTAGCATTCTAATCAGCAAAGACTATAAAAGTATAATAAATAGCATTTATTTTGGTAATTACAAAATGAAGAGATAGGAAGACCACAAGAGACCTGTGCCCATGTATGGGCCCTGTCTGTTCTTGCCAAAGGCTTACCTAGGGAAAAGTCCATTATCACTGCAGGACAAGCACTGTGCCTACTTGGGGAGGGGGGCAGTGATCAGTTCACCAATCAATAGATCTTGACTGAACACCCACTATAGGCAAGGTACTGAGGTGGGAGCTAAGGAAGTGGGAGCAGGGGAGGGGAAGTGAAGAAGAAGAAAACCTGGTTGTGGTTCTTTAATAAAAATTGCCTAGGAGAACTAAGCAGGAGGGTGCTGGTATAAATGTTTAACAAACAGCCCTCTGGGAGGGGGGAAACATATGTACAACAGGTTTTTAGGTTTAATTTCCATTGTTAACATTTTCTTCAGCACTTTTGTAAATCTAGATAATCAGCAAAACAATCTTTGGAGGAAGAGAGTGAGGCTGATAACTTTGCACAGCTCTGCCTCATTTAAGTCTAATTCATGAAAGTCAAGACATCCCCTCATGATAACGATATTTCTCTTTGAAAAGGAAGGACAGCCAACAATGACAACAACAACAAATATTGATATCCTTGGTCCTCTTTGAGAAGGAAGGGCAAACAACAATAACAATAAATAGTGATATCATTGGTCCTCTTCCAGAATGAAGGATGAACAACAACAACAAATCAAGCCCCGACTTGTAGCCCTTTCCAATTCCAGAGGTCAATGATCATACTGAAAATTTAAAAAGCCGCTCTCGCCAGCCTGCATAAGCTGGTTCCAGCATGCTTCTGGAACTAAGCTTTAGTTCTTGTCCCAGGAGTTTACAAGTAGAGAGGGAAGAGGAAGTAGAATCAAAGCAAATAACATTTAGGGTAGGAAAATCCCCTAAACGTATACATCACCTCTGGTAGCTGCACAAAGAATACAAAAGCAAGATGTACACAAAGGATGGGAATTTTGAGGGGTGATAGTAATTCCACATAGTATGAAATGTTCTCCCTGATGATTTTCCAGTGTCCTTTCTTCCCACTTCTGGTTTGAACCGTGTCTGGGAAAAAGCATCCAGGTGGCGGGATGTTTTTGATGGAGGGTGTGGTAAGGAGGAGATGTCATTCGTTCTTCCATCTCCATGCCTTTCCACCGGCTGCTCCACATGCCCAGAATTGTCTTTCTCCTCGCCTCTACCTCTTGGCTTTCCTGGCTTCCTTGAAGACTCAGTTCAAATGCCATCTTCTGAAGGAGATTTTTTTTTGTTTCCCCCTAGCTGCTGGGGCTTTTCCCTTAAAGGTTGCCTTCTTTCTACTCTCTATGTATCTTGAATGTACCTATTTATTTATATGTTATCTCCTCCATTAGAATGTAAGTTCTTTGAGGGCAGGAGCTTTGGGGGGAGGAGGGGTTGCTTTTCATATATCACTTGTGCTTAGCACAGTGCTTGGTACGTGATAAGCACTAAATGCTTGTTCGCTGAGTAATTGACTATAGTACCTTGTAGGCTAACCTAAAATTTTGTTGACTTAATAAAAGGGAAAGGTCGGAGTAACAGGACTTATCATGACAATGTCCTAGGACTGTAACCGAGAATGAATGATAACAGAGAATAGCCATAGTAGAAATATATCTAAATTTAAATACAATTTACTTGTTAATTAAAAAAAAACTAAACTTGGCCAAATTTTAGTTTCTTTAGCTTGTTGTATGAATAAATATACTTTATGCTGGCATATTCAATAAACATTGACCTTAAAATGAGTAAAATTCCCTGAGTGAAAACTCTAATGAGGGTCTATACACAGCTATGCTTGCCTGGAATATTTCTGATCCAGAAGTATGTACACTTTGATTCAAAGATCCATTTGAAGGAATATCACCACCTTCTTCAGGTGCAGCAAAGGCAGTCATATATATATCTTGATAAAAAATGAGACCCACCAAGTGTGCCCAGCAATAGAGATTTTTTAACCCCTGATGGTAGCAGTAACTGATACAAATGGTCCTGGTTGGCCTTTTGGTGACCTGCCTTGCATGCCAGATTTCATGCTCAGAAAGAGTATTGCGGAGCTTACTGTTTGGGCACCAGCCAGAACTATCCTTCAGAATGTCAGCCAGCACCACAAACTGGTGTTAAGTTCAAAAGTTCAGAAGAGACCCTTTTCTCTTTTCCTAATTGTCTTCATTCCCCAACCCTCCCCCTGCCCCATAGTCTCATCTTGGTCAATCCTACTCGTCCATTATCTATTAGAGTGCTTTCATTTTCTTTTAAATCCTAAAAAAAGCTTTTGAAGCATGAGTTTCTTAAAATGGATATCATTTTCTAATGTTTCTGGAAAAGTTTTCCCTTAAATAGCAACCTCTCCCATCCTCTGTTCTCAGCAAATAGAACATTTACTCTAGAAGAGTTCATAAAAAACAGATTCTGTGCTCCAGCTTTCATACCCGAAGGTCTATTTAAATGACTAATTGGGAAAATTGCTCTTTCATGGGTAGATCTGAAAATAAAAGCACGATTCATCACAATTGTTACACAATAATGGAGCAGATATTGATCAGTGGCATAATGTTAAGCTTTCTGTACAGGTTGAGGTTCTTGGGCTAGAGTTAGTGGATATATTCATTTTTTCTTTCCCTCTTTAGTATTCTGCCACATGCGGAAAAAAGAGGTTTTTTTTAAAGGTTGTATGTTCCCTGGACCTCTTCTGCCAATATTCCTAAAAGTTCATTTCATAGCCTGATTTTTGAATGACTCAAGTGGTGGGATTTTCTCTGCTCCCTCTGACTCCACAATGAAAGATTTCCTAATGTTCAACCTGAGTTTCCCTTTCCCAGTGTAATTTTTAATTGTCCTTGGAGTGCCCTGAAGAGTTTATTCTCCCTTCCTGTTATTTATATCCCTCACATAAATAGTATATCATTATTAGAGCCTCTTGCTTACTTCAGAGACTTCAAGGATATGTTATGTCCTCTAGGTGAATACTCCCTCTATTAATGCAGACTGCAACCCCTCAGTGCCCTTAATAGATGAGTGTTTTTTTTTCATGAGTGGCTCTGGCCTTTTCCCAAGTAGCTTCATGAGTGGTTATGGCCAAAATATCCATCACCTGATGGCTAGGCTTCTTGTGATGAGCCTTTCAGAAGTGAGTAAGGGTGGTCCTGGGAAGATGGATATCAGGCTGGTTGGTATCTGAAATCTTGTTAGCTCCTGGAACTTTTACTGTGTGCCTAGTTTGCAAGAAGCCAAAGTCACCTCTGCATCAGTATGAGGAACTGGAGTAGGATGGTTATGAACGATCAGAGCCTCATAATTGTAATTTAATGCACCATACTAGTAGGTTGCTTAATTTACTTGTTAAATAAACTGGTTTCCATCTTTAACAACTTGTGCAAGAAGCCCTTTTGTATTATTTTCAAAGTCTCTGGAAGTATTTCTGGACTTTGTGAATTTTCAAACGTAACTGATCAATCAACAAGCATTTATTAAGTGCCTACTATGTGCTAGTTATTGTTATTTCTGGACTTTGTGAATTTTTAAATGTAACTGATCGATCAATCAATAAGCATTTATTAAGTGCCTACTCTGTGCTAGTTATTGTTTTAAGCACTGGGAATATAAAAAAAGATGGAAACAGTTCCTGCCCTCAAGGAGCTCACATTTGAATGTGGGGAAACAACATGTAAATAAGTAGGTATGTATAAGACTGAGGGCAGCTAGGTGGTGTACTAGATACAGTACCAGGCCTGTAGTCAAGAAGACTCCTCTTCCTGAGTTCAAATCTGGCCTCGGACACTAACTAGCTATGTGACCCTGAGCAAGTTACTTAACCCTATTTGCCTCAGTTTCTTCATCTGTAAAATGAGCTGGAGGAGGAAATGGCAAACTACTCCAGTATCTCTGCCAAGAAAACCCCAAATAGGGTCATGAAGAGGTAGACATGACAGAAACAATGATGACCTATAAGATACACAGAGTAAACGGACTATAACCTTGTTTTAAGGGATAGACCTTAAAGATAACTGTCTAGTGAATTGGTTCAAATATAGTAAAACCTCATTTATCTAGGCTGTTGGAGATATGGAGATGGAGGCTAAGGGTCAAGAACCTGGGAGAATTTGGGAAAGGCTTCCTGCAGAAGGTGGCATTTGAGATAAGTCTTTGAAAGAAGCCAGGGAAGCTTTATGTTAAAAGCAAAGAGGAAAGCATGGGAATCATTAGATAAGCAGTACAAAAGCAAGAAGGGAGATGGAGTATCTTGTGAGAGGAGTAGCACATAGGCCAGTATCCCTGGAACATAAAATGCAAAGAGGAGATTATAATGCGGGAGACTGGAAATGTAGGAAGGGGTCAGGCTGTGAAGTCTTAAATGCCAGAGGCAGCGGGGGTGGGGGGGTGGGTGGGGGTGGGGGTGGGACACGGTACCAGTAGATAGACCCTTGGACTTGGAGTTAGGAAGATTTGAGTTCAAATATGGCCTCAGACACTTATTAGCTATGTGACCCTAGACAAGTCACTTAAACAAATAAACCTCTCTGTACTTCAGTTTCCTCATTTGTAAAATAAGGATAATAAAAAAATCAATCTCTAGGGTTGTTGTGAGGGTGAAAGGAGATGATGCTTATAAGCACTTAGCACAGTACCTTGCACATAATAGGCACTTAATAAAATGGTGGCTAAAAAAATAGTGGAACTTAAATTTGATCCTGGCTACTGGAGTTTACTGAGCAGAGATTGAAATGCTCAGACCTATGCTTTAGGAAAATCATTTTTGCAACTGGGGAAGGATGGATTGGAGAAAGGAGGGATATGAGGCAGGAGGACCAATTAGAAAGCTATTGTAATCATCTAGGCAAGAGGTGATGAGGGCCTGAACTTGAGTAGTGGCTGTTGAATGGAGAGAAGAATTTATATATCGTCTATATGTATATGTATGTGTATATATGTATATATGTCTTTCTTTCTCTTTCTTCTTTTTCTTCTCCTCCTCCTCCTTCTTCTCTTCCATCTCCTTCTTTTCCCTCTACATCTCTCTCTCTCTCTCTCTCTCTCTCTCTCTCTCTCTCTCTCTCTCTCTCTCTCTCTGTCTCTGTCTCTTTCTCTGAGTTTGTGTATGTGGCAGTAATCTGAAACAACCAAAACATCAGATAACTAGCTTTTCCCTTACACTACTTGTCAATGATAACCAGTGATCATCATGATAAATTTGAGGTATCACAAGATCCTTTGAAATTATCAAAGAAAGACTGAAAAGAGTTTTCAGTATAGCTCAAATATTGTATATTTTGTTGTATCGTTACTCTTTGAAAACTCCTAATACTTCTAGGGTATATATGCTTATTTTGAGCTAAAAGAATACTCAGGTAACTAGAGTACTCCCCTCTCTAATAGTCTGGATAAATGAGGTTTTACTACATTTCAACCAATTTACCAGATGAGTATTTTTAAGGGCTTCTTGCCCTGCCCTCAAAACAAACAAATAAGCCAGCTTTTTAATTTTTGCCTGTGGAGATGTTTTTTTAAGTACGTGTCTAGACACTGTGGCCATGTTAGTGAGAGTAATTTTAACCTTCATGTATGCCTTTCTATTACCTCTTAAGGATTAATATTATAAGTAAGAGGGATATATGTTGTAGGAATAACAATGAAAGGTTGTCACAGAAACCTCAGCCTCCTGGGAGGCCTTGCTAATAAATACGTACGTGTGGATCATGTGAGTTACTGGGAATTGTCATGAGGAATAATTGTGTAATGAGCCTACACCTCAGAGGCTAGCACTTTATAAGAATATGAACTAAAGAAACTCAATGTGACAGAATGATTTGTACATGGACTGGTAGGATGCTGTTATTAGATCAAGCTATGTAGCGCTTATTACACACTATGTGCCAGGCACTGTGTTAAGCACTGGCATTGACTAAATCCTAAATTCAGTTATGGGGCAGCTGGGGGGCGCAGTGAGTAGAGTGCTGGGCCTGGAGTCAGGTAAACTCATCTTTGTGAGTTTGCCTCAGACATTAGATGTGTGACTCTGGGCAAGACACTTAACCCTGTTTGCCTCAGTTTCCTCACCTGTAAAAATGATCTGGAGAAGGAAACAAATCACTCCAGTATCTTTGCCAGGAAAACCCCAAATGGAGTTCTGAAGAGTTGGACAGGACTGAAAAATGACTAAATGACAAAAAAATTCAGTTACAAACCAAGTTGAATTAAGAGGGTCAAGTGGTTATATGTCACTGCTTTCGTTCAGCATTTTATTTTCTACGCTAAAAAATTTCATTTTTCTAGCGAGGGACAAGTTAGTGTCTGTTAGAAAGAATTTCTGTTTCTTGAACAAGAAATACCCAGTAAGAAAGGATGGGGTAGGAATGGCTTTCTCTGCTTTAGTTTTTTTTTTCTTTCAAAAATGGAAAGCATTCCAATTGATGCTGCCTTTACCAGGCTTTTATCTCCAGAAAAGGCGAGAACTAAGGTAGACCTTAACATGAAAGAATGAAGAACCCGTATCTTGTTCTAAGAGGAATTTGTAGAGCAGAGGGTACTAATTGCTGAGGATGAAGAAGGTAAGAATCATCCGCTTTCCTTATTTCTGGGGCTTTCTGGGTAGGCAACAGCCTAGAAATCACCACACTTTAAAAGGACTCAATAATTTTGAAGCCTAGCAAGAGGAAGTGGAACAGGAGTCATGGAATCCCTCCTGAGGATGAGCTGGCGGCCTCCATTGCTATCTTCCCTATACTAGAGAACATCAGGGAGTCAGACAGACTTTCATCCTGATGATTTTTGGTCTTGTTCTCTTATTCATTGTTTTTCTGTTCTTGTCGAACCCCTTGCTTGTTAATCTTGTTATTGTCCTGGAATTAGTTTCTTTGTCCCACCCCTTTTGTTATAATGGTAGCAGCATCCCATGCTCCTTGTAGGAACCTGTTAAGAAATTTCCTTCATTCTACACTTCCTTTATCTGATACTGAGGAAAGCTTAGGAAACGGAAGAGAGGTGGTAGTTCTGATTTGGGAAATGGAACCATCACTCTCCATGCTTTGTGGCTTTGCATAAATATGGGGCTTTTGAAGGTAGGGCAGAAGTAGGGATTCATCAACTGGCATGTATTAATAACCTACTATGTCATTAGTAGAGGCAGCTAGGTGGTACAGGAGATAGAGCATTCAGCCTAGAATCAGGAAGACCTGAGTTCAGATGTGATCTCAGACACTCATTAGCTGCATGACCCTGGGTGAGTCACTTAACCTCCATTTGCTTCAGTTTGCTCAACCAAAAAATGAGGATGATAATAGTACCTGCCTCCCAGAGTTGTTGTGAGGATCAAATAAGATATCTGTGAGGTACTTGGAACATTGCTTGGCACGTGGCAGCTGCTTAATAAACACTTGCTCCATCCCCACTACTTTAAATCGTAGCTATTTGTGGACACATTGTCTTCCCAGTAGACTGTAAACTCCATGAAGGCAGGGCATTCCCAGTTCCTAGCATGGTCCCTTGCACATAATAAGAACTCACTCAGTATTCCTAGAATATGCAACTCCAAATATTTGATATGATTTCATATGCAGGTGGCACAGTGGCTAGAGTATTGGCTCTAGATTCAGGAAGTCCTGAGTTCACATCAGAGAGTTACTAGCTGTGTGATTCTGGGGGCAAGTCACTTAATCTTTCATTCTTCACTTTCTTCATCTGTAATTGGGGATAATTAGAATACCTGCACAGCAACTGCCAGTAAGGGCTTAAGACTGTGAACAAATCTGGAAAATAGTGGCATAACTTGTCAGCTGTAGAAATCTGATTGGCCCACTAAAATTTCTCACTAACCACAGTAATGTCACATCTCTGATGTACCCGATGGCTGTATTAGTAGCCAGAAGTACGGTGGCTTGGTTTTCAAAATGCCACTTTGTGCCTCTCTCTCTCTCTCTCTCTCTCTCTCTCTCTCTCTCTCTCTCTTTCTCTCTCTCTTTTTACAGGGGGGAAGGCAGGGCAATTGGGGTTAAGTGACTTGCCCAAGGTCACACAGCTAGTAAGTGTGTCATGTGTCTGAGGCCACATTTGAACTCACGTCCTCCTGACTTCAGGGCCAGTGCTCTACTCACTGCGCCACCTAGCTGCCTCTTGTGCCTCTCTTATAGTACTGAATGTACACTGCTTTATATCCAAGATATTTATGGACACATTATCTCCCCAGTAGATTGTAAAGTCCATGAAGGCAGGCATTGTGAGTAAAAAATGAGATAATATTTGTAGAGTGCTTTTCAAACCTTAATGTGCTACAAGTACTTTAAGAATCAATTTGACACATAACTATGATGCTTTTAACTGATGAAAATGAACCATTTTCCAAGACATGTATTGTAAGTATAGCGTCTACATAACTAGGTTTTATTTCTCTTTGATGTTTTGAAATAACCTATACTTTAAAGCAAAATGGTATTCTAAAAGAGAGTTAAATACACAAAAGCCAGAAAAGGATTAATGACACTATATCTACTAAGTCTATTTTATTTTACATTTCAATAGTGCTTCATACCTTTCTAAGTCCTCTCCTGTACTTCATCTTATTTGATTTTCATAATGACTCTTACCACCTGTGTGACATTGGACAAGTTACTTAACCCAATCTCAGCCTCAATTTCTTCATCTGTAAAATGAGTATCATAATAGCACATATCTCACAAGGTTTTTGTGGGGATCAAAGAGGATAATGTAGGTGAAGTGCTTTACAAAACTTAAAGTATTAAGTAAATTAGCTATTGCTATAAACTTATGATCTATTTCATATTCAAAGTAGTATGCGCATGCGTGTGTGTGTGCGTGTGTGTGCGCGTGCGTGTGTGTGCATGCGCATGTCCACCATAAGCTGTCACAAAGGAGAATTATGTCTTTGTATTCTCAGCACCATGAACAATGCTTTGTGCAAAAGACAGGCAGAGTTAATGTTCATTGAATGAATAACTGAATGAATCAAAAAAATAAATGAATGAATGGACAATTCCCCAATCTTGTCTTTTTCCTCCTCTATAATACTGGATTGAAGGCAAAGGTGATTCCTTATTTCCTGTGTTTAAAGGCAAAGCAAGAAAGCATTAGGTTTTAGTTGCCTAGCTCTGCCCCTACCTTATTTGATGACTTTGGATAAATCTTTTCATCTCTTTGGGCTCCAGTTCCCTCCCATGTGAAATAAGGATACTGAATGAGAGGAGCTTTAAGGTTTCTCACAACTCCAACATTCTGTGGTTCTCTGCTCTCCTGGAGATTTTTCATCTCCAGAGCACAGACAGTCAGTGTGAGACATAGCACATAGTCCTTGGCAAACAACCAACCTGAGAGCTTCCATTCTGGTTTTAATCCTGCCTGGTAAACAACATTCTCTTGCCTATGACCAAAACTTCTTTTTCAGCACTCATAGCTCATTTTATTCAGACAAAGGATCTGCTGGTGGATACCCAGTGGGTTATTTTTTTAACTGCTGCACATGAATACATGCTGGTGGATGAAAACTGTGTGTGTACATGATGGGAAATAATCACCTCCCCCTTGAGGAAAATTTAAGTAGCCTGTAACAATAGCAAACCTGACTTCATTTATCATGTTAGTGATTCACTCGCACTATTCCTTTCTTTGCCGTAGCTAAAAAGTCTCCTCGGAGTTATCAGCACACTCGTTCCCATCTTTAAAAATCAAAGAACAGAAGGTCAGGTGACAAAATGAGCAATTTGTCATTTGGCACCGTCTGCCCAAGCAATAGGAATGTTGCAAAAAAGCGGCTGAAATGTTGTAAAATCCCAAGCCTCTTTGGATATTTCAGCAATTACTCATATCTTCTCATTAAATTATAGAAACGTTTATGTGATAATGTTGAATGGATTTCAAAACAATAAGAATATCTAAAGATATTCTAAAAATAAAAATTGCAGTGTTACAGTATATGCAAAATGTTGAGCATGATTTTTACTGAACAAAACATGCATTCTGTATAGGTTTATGTATACCTATATGTATGAGCATGTATAAGTGTATATCTATGGTCAGCTAGGTGGCACAGTGGCTAAACACCAGCCCTGGAGTCAGGATGACCTGCCAGCCTCAGGTATTTACTAGTTGTGTGATTCTGGGCAAATCACTTAACCCCAATTGCCTCAGTGTCCTTATCTGTAAAATGAGCTAGAGAAGGAAATAGCAAAAACCACTCCAGTATCTTTGCCAAGAAACCTTAAATGGAGTCACGGAGGGTCAGACATAGCTGAAAGGACTGAACAACAAATATACATATATATGTATATACATATACATATATATGTATATGCAGCATATACATATACACATATAATATGCATGTACATACATATTATGTATATGGCAGTCACTTGTGATTTAAAAAAAAATTCTTATGTCAAAAAATTCCCTTGCTTCAATACTCTATTTTCCACATGACATAATACATGATTTTATGTATTAATATATGATTGATTATATGTGTATGGATATGACTAAAAAGTCTATTCGATGCCTCATTGGAGTGTTGGAAGTGATCTCGGATTCTCAAAGGTCATGGTAGCAGAGCAAAACTCTAGTAAGTCCTAATAACATAGAAAGACTTTAGGGATAGCCTCAGCAACAGACTATCTTCAGGAAGCCATTTCCAATCTGTCTTAATTCGAGTGCCTCTCTCGATTATTTCCTATTTATCCTGCATACATATAAATTGCTTGCTTACATAGTTCTTGCATGTCTAGCTTATTAGATTGTGAGATTCTCAAGAGTATGGACTGTCTCTTGCTTTTCTTTCTATCCCTACTACTTTAACACAAAGCGACTGGCACATAGTAGGCACTTAATAAGTTCTTATTGACTGCCTGCCTGAGTCACCCTATGGAAGCACAGAGAGGAACATTACCACCAGATTGGCTGGTAAATGATAAAAAGTCTTTGGCCTTGTTTACCCATGAAAGAGTTAAAGATATATAAAATGACAATAGGTTCCACATGCACCTTCATTTTGCTTCTATTGTGATGGTCAAGTGGTTGCAGAGAAAAAGGTCAGAGCATGGTAAGAAAGAGGTTTAGACCATTTGCAAATATAGCTATAATCGTTGCTACTCAGGGTATGAAATTGTTGATTTATTCCTGAACTAAAATACATTCACAGGGATATTCTTGCTGTAAATGAAAGGAGAGGACAAAAAAGAGTTAAAGCTAGATGGTAGAGTGGGTTCCTAGTTTCTCCTTGGAATTGTGAATAAAGGATTTGGCAGTGTTAGTTTGAAAATACATCTAAGGACAGGCGGTGCCATTTCGTGGGATGTAGGATCATCTCTTATTGCAATGTTTTTGATGAGGGGAATACCATGAAGACAACTGCAACTACTTGGCAAAATCCTCTTCCAAAATAAGTCAACATGTATCTTAATATTACATTATTTAAAAGTGTAATTTAGGCAGAAGAGAGCATAGAGAAACATATTTTGGAAAATGTATTCTGAGATTAAGAAAAGAAAGATACTGAAGGCCAAAAGTCTCATGCCTGATTGTCATGAATATTTTATTCAAGAAGAGAGTTGGAAGGTGTAGAACATGGTAAATACCACACAACATCACAAACAATTACTACATCTTAACGGACAAGAAAGGACATCTTCCAGAGTTAAAATCTGGCCTCAAATACTTCCTAGCTGTGTGACCCTGGGCAAGTCCCGTAACCATGTTTGCTTCAGTTTCCTCATCTGTAAAATGAGCTGGAGAAGGAAATAGCAAACGACTCTAGTATGTGTGCCAAGAAAACTGCACATTAGGTCATGAAGAGTGGACACCACTGAGATGGCTGAACAGGAGCAACAACAACCATCAGATCATGGGTCATAATTAAAAGTGAATTAGAAAAAAGGAAGACTGCGTGCACTTACAATGTTTTCAGCCTGACCTGTTTAAATAAACTGCTGACTCTGAAAATATAGGAAATCAAGAAAATAATAATAATGACTCTGATTGTCATACTTTCTTAAGAGACATTAATTTAACATATTTAAAAAATTTATTGCCACCACAAAGGTCCAAAAGACTTCAGAAACCACCTCATCTATCAGATATCTGATCTCTTAGCCAAGATGGTTAGTTAAGGAAAAGGCATTAGTTTAGAATCTATATTCTCATTTGTAGAATATTATGTAAGAGGATGATGGAAGACCATCTCACAAAATATAACAAGCAGTGGAGGACAAAGCAAAATAGAGAGAAGGACTGAACCTGTGATTTCATAGATATAAGGAGCTCCTGCACGAGAAAACCCTCCAATAATGCATGCTAGTAACTTCTTTGAATCTTTTGTTTTAGAGAGCTGCCCAGAACACTAAGAGATTAAATGATTTGTCTGGGCTCATAGAACTGGTTAAGTCCCACATAGACAAGGGACTTAAAGCCGGGTCTTTTTGGCTCTGAGGATGGTTCTCTATCCATTACACCATAAAACTTGGTGTGAGACTCAACTAAAAGAACTTTTCTCCAGAACACTCATAGATGAAACTTGGCAGAAGACAAAGAGGCAAAAGGGTACAGATTTGTCAGTGTTCCCACTAGAGGTATATATTCTTAATATTGATGACATTGGAACCATCACATTTGTACTTTTATACCTTAGTACCCAATGTGTGGTAAAAGAGATGCCACCAAAAAAAATGAAGGCAGAAAATGTGGCTGGAGAAAATCCATCCTGGAGGTAAAAAAAAATATAAAAGCACTTGGGGATTTTAAAGATATCTCAAAAATCCAAAGGAAATAATAAAAATCCTAAAGAAAGAATAAAAAATAATATAAATAAATAAAATAAATGAAATGAATAAATAGAAATAAATAATGAAATAAAATAAAAAATGAAAAAGACTACAGACAATATTCACACAAAAAATAAAACTGAGATGGAATTAGTAAATAGTGATCCATGTTCTTGCTTTTTCTTCTGTAAAATTTTATTTTGAGAAAGGTCTATGAATATATCAAGTGTGTTCTTGATAAAAAAAAATATGATAGGGCAATCCCCTATTGTCTGCTGAGCAGGGAAGAGAATCACACTCAGTGTATCTTTAAAAAGGACTGATTCACTCATACTTCTTAACCTCGCACTTCTCTACTTGTTTGCACTTTGTGTTAGTACTATTCAAGTCTATCTTTAGAGACATGTGTTGGGGAGGAGGTAAGTATGGACTCATTGCTAACTATATACACACATGGTAGCTAAAGCACATAGGTAGACTTGGGCAAGCCTAAACCTATCCTTGTGACCCTGTCTCTTCTGTTTTGTCTCTTGAGAATAGGTGACACAATACTGGATATGACCCTTTTGAGATCACTATTGTGTCATATTGGGTCAATTACAAATTGCAAGGGCAATTTCTGCACTGGAAGGAATAACCACCAACAGGAAGAGGAGCCAACTCCCTGGTCTTGACTTGTTAGAAGACACTTAAAAGAGTGAAAAGGAGCCTTAAAGACTCATCTCAAATATGGTATGTGCTACACATGTTAAAATCATATGAGATTCCTTGAGAGATACTACTGCACAATTTTCCCCAAATGATCCTCTATCAACTTAAATACGGTATGAACCAAAACAGGAACATAAAGGTAAAGGCATTTGTCATTTCCTGGACAAAGGTCAAGTGGCAAAGGAATCACCTAGAGATGGTGAGGTTCTCCAAATTCTTTTTTTATAGATGGCATGATACTGATCACATTGAGCCCTTGGTATATTACAAGGTCATCTCCATGAGATCCATGACCAATTAAAATGGGTCAGCCTAGTCATCCATATAGGGAAAAAACAATATGATGAGAGATCCACACATGTTTAACATATACATATATACACATATACATACATATATATATATATTAGTCAGATTATGACAAGTAGCTGGATAGAGAGTTCATTTAGTTGGTCCACTACTACATAAATGTTTTTGATGGGCGTAGTAGACAGCTGAGCTCAGACTTGAATAGGAGGAGAGATTCTTGTATAGGTATGGGGTAGACTGGGTAGCCTCTGAGGTTCCTTCCTATTCTACGGCTGTGACTCCATGACAGTAAGGTTGTTGAAATGCAAAAGTCTATTTGTAGGTACTACAAAAGTGCTGGATCCTGATAATGTAGGGAAGAGTTCCAAAAGAAGAATTAGGAGAGTATTGAAGATAAAACTTAATCAATATGCCACCATTTTGCCTAAGGAGCAATAATCTGGGGTGGGAAGTTGTAACTTTTTATAGACTTTTTTATGGAATAGAATAGGAAAAGGTATTTATAAATACCAATTAAGTGCAAAGCACTGTGCTAAGTGCTGTGAATACAAAGAAAAAAAATCATGTCAATCCCTGTTCTTGAGGAGCTCATGCTCTGATGGGGGCACTAACATATTAAAAAGGATTCACATTCATATTTATTGCGTGGCAGAAAGAGAGACCAGGGAAAGGAAGAGAGCAGATGGTAAGTATTAGAGTCCTGGGGGACACCTTGTGGGTCCCTTACCAAGAGAATAATGTGTCCAAGGATTAGAGTGAGAATCTGGGATACCTGTAGCAGAGGTAGAGATATAGGAGTTAGCATCCAGCTGATAGTGGGCATCCATTCTTGTGCCTGTTGAGAATAGGTCAACATGCAATGAGGACTAGGGAAGGGAAAGGCATGTGGCTCCCCTCACTGGCAGCAGGTGATGCTGGTCTGTCTTCTTTCAGGAAGGTGGCTACCTTTTGGTGGACTAGAGTATGGGAGAGGAAGGGGAAATAAATATACATATACACTTCAGCATATATGTGGAATCCACGATCTTATTTTTTTTTCCTTTTTCCTCTATAGGTAAGACATCATATAAACCACATTGGACAGATATAGCTGTTCTAACTTCAACAATCTGTAGGGAATGAGACTCCATTCTCAATATTTGTTATATTTAGGAAAATTTTCGTCATTTGATCTAATCTCTTACTGAATGTAGGCTCTTTTCTTTGATGGGGCTTAGTGACATTTTCTGGCTGTTGCTGATGAATAATTGAAATGTCGGGATGAAGAGTTACTATTTCTACCTTGGCTATGTTATAACTCTAACATGAAAATCCAGTTTTATTATCTACTCCAGGGCATATAGAAAGATGCTCCAAAATTTGGAGAAGAGATGTTCTCTCTCCTATCCCAAAAGCATAGCACTGAGGCTATTGAAACAGTATAGGGAGGTGGAAAACCCTGGCAATGCCAGCCTCAGGTAATATGGTAGTCTGGACCTTGGAGTCAACAGGAGGACACAGAGCTACTGTAAAATTAGAGATGGAAATGACTTGGCATCAGCTGTCCTTTAGAAGGTAGAGGTTACTAATACTTAATTTCAGAGGATGTATATGTATATGTATATGTAAATTCCTTCCGCTGATTCAGATAACAATCTTTCTACACCTTAACAGACAGTCTTCATGAACAGTGGTTGAAAAAATTCAAGTGGTCAACCCTGTGATGATGGAAATTTTTCAAATTTAGTCTGGTTCTTGGACAAGAGACACATAAACTAATAGCATTTCCAATTCAAAGCCTTTCAGCTTTCACCTAGGATAGTATCTGGCTTAGAACTTGAAGAGATCTTTAGAGATCAAGGAAATACAGAATCTCCGTGTTTAGAGGGACCTTAGAGTCTATCTGGTTCAATCTGTACTTAAAAAAGAATCCCAGCTAATGGACAAGCAGTTATTCCTCCTCAACTTGGAAGGCCTTCAGCGAGGGGATAACCCATGACCTCCTTAGGCATCCCATCTTTAGGCAGCATGGTGTAGCAGATAGAGCACAAGACTTGGTGTCAGGAAGGAATGGATTTGAATTCTACCTCAAACACTTATTAGCTATGTGACTTTAAACAGACAATGTAACTTCTCTTAGTCTCAGTTTCTTCATCTGCAAAGTGGATAATAGAACTTATCTTACCAGGTTGTAAGGATCAAATGAGATAATATATAAAAAATACTTTGCAAACCTCCGAGTACTATTTGTTAGCTATTATTATTACCTCTGCATAGCTCTTATTGTTAGGAAGACTATTTGTCTCCCTTTTTGGAAAATTAAGACAATATTTGCCTGTCTACTGTGCTGTAGTATTTCTACTGTTCTCCTGATCTTTCAAAGATCATTGTCAGTAGATAACAATTATGTCGGAAAAGTTCTTTCAACAGATGTAGTTCACCTAGACCTGGTGACTTAAATTCGTCAAAGGTGGTGAGATGCTTATTATTTTCCTAAATATCTTGGGTAGATCAATTCTCTATTAGCCATTTCCCCATATTTTCTAGTCCAAAGATCATTCTCTTTGTAAATCATACAGGGACAAAGTAAATGCTGAAGGGCTCTACCTACTCTTCATTATCACTTAACCATAGTCCCTGGGCCCATCCCTTCTTTTATCCTCTTTTTTCCAATATAGCTAAAAACTACCCTTTCAGTTGTCTTTGCATTTCTCTCTCAGTCTTAGCTTGTTCTGAGTTTTAGCCTCCCCGAACTGTACTTGCAGGATTGGGTCACATTTTTGTCCTCATCTCTATTATATATCCTGCTTTCATCTTCTGTATATGTCTTTTAAAAATCTCAGTTGGGGAGATAAGATGTAACCCATATCATTTTCTTATCCATTTCATTCAGATGACTCTCTCTCTTTTCCTCCTCAGTGGAATTATTTCTTTGTGACTTCAAAATGTCATACCTGAGAGCTCCCCATTTCTCCTGTGCTGATGTCCACTACAGATTTTGATTTCATTTTTTAGTTACCCATCCTTTCTCTGAACCCTTTAAAATCTGCTCTGCTCAACTAGGGTATATGTCAAACTCTGTAAAGCTTTCTTCTGCTCTGTCACACATACTACTATGTAATAGACACGTCTTTCCAAGGTTCCCATTGTTTCCACCCTAGCATCCAAATCTTTTGGTTGAAAAGTCCTCATTTTATACATGAGGAAAGTGAAGCCTAGAGAGACCAGGGAATTTGTCCAAGATCAACAAAAGCTGTCAGCAGCAAACTTGGGAATTTGGACCCATATGCCCTGACTCTTTAATTGAAAGATTTCCCCCCTAAACCATACTGATCTGCAGAGGCCTGAACTCTGTTGGCACAAGGCTTCAGGAACCTAGGACCCTTTTTGTACAACATGATTGGATATTAGATTCATTGATCAAAACAATAGCTCTCATTATTCTGTGCTTTTCATTTAATGCTTATGATAGCCCTATGAGGTAGCTAGTATAATCATTATGATTCCTGTTTCATAGCTGATGAAACGGGTTCAAAGAAGATAACTGTTATCACATAGCTAGAAATTACAGTGCCAGGAGTAGAGCTTCTGACTGCAAGCTTTCTGACTTTTTCCATGGGGATCCATGTCCTTAGAAACTCCAGTGAAAACCAGGGTGCCATAAAAACCAGAGGGCATAGCCTCACATGCCCTTCCCCCCAAGTCATGACTGTATGGCATTCAGTCACAATCCAAGCATACTG
>CM053627.1:110351911-110390094 GCA_028646595.1 Phalanger gymnotis
TCTTACCCTCATATCCAGTGCATTGCCAAGGCCTGTCTATTTTATCTTTGTAACTTCTGTTTTATGTCCCTTTCTCCTTTCTGTGCCCTGGTGTTGGCCTTCATCATCTCATGACTGGATTATTGCTATTGCCCGTTAGACTGTCTCTGTGTCTCAAGTCTCTCCCTACTCAAGTCTATCTTCCACTTAGCTTCCAAAGTTACTTTTCTAAAACCCAGCCCTGACCATGTTATTATCCTTTTATCAATAAAATCCAGTGGTTCCTTATCACCTACAGGATCAAATATAAAATCCTGTTTGGCATTCAAAGACAAATAACCTTTCCCCTTCAAACTCTTCACCCCTCCCTTCCAGCCTTTACACCTTATACTTCCCCATGTACTTTGCAATCCAGTGATAATGCTCTCCTGCTCTTCCTAGAACAAGACACTCCATCCCCCTGACTGTATTTACACTGGTTGTCCCTCATGAAATCTCCTTTCTCATATTGGCTTCCTCTAAGTTCCTGATAAAATTCTACAGGAAATCTTTCCTGATCTGCCTTATAATTAGTTCCTCCTCACTATTGAGTATATCCAATTTATCTTGTATTAAATTCCTTCATAGGTAGTTATTTACATGTCGTCTCCCCTATTAGACTATGAGCTCCTTGATGTCAGGGGCTGTCTTTTGCCTTTCTTGGTATCCTTGGCACTTAGCATAATGCCTTGTACATAGTAGATGTTTAATGAATGTTTATTGACTGGCTGACTAAGGATTTTCTTTTTCTTTTTTGTCGTTAACCATACATGTGATTTCATGGGCACAGGATGCTACCTTTGAGAAATTTCTAATGAAAACACCTTCTCTTTGACTTACAGATGTAAAAAAAAGTTGGCTAGAGAATTTGGTAGGCTAAATTGCTTCTCTAGGGTTACATATCATACAGTAGGTGACCTGAGGCAGGACTTGGACCCAGGTCTTTCTGAATTTAAAAAAATTTTTTGAGGCAATTGGGGTTCAGTGACTTGCCCAGGGTCACATATCTGGTAAATGTCTGAGGCCAGATTTGAAGTGAGGTCCTCCTGACTCTAAGGTCAGTGCTCTATCCACTGCACCACCTTGCTGTCCCACTGTTTTCTTTTCTTTCTTTTTTGTTTTGTTTTTTGGTCTTCCTGAATCGGAGGCCAGCTTATCTCCCGTTGCTTCTCAAACTGAGGTTACAAGGGTGAATATAGAGTGAATATCAGATTTTGTTGTGGATTTTTGGATGCTTACATTTATGTTTTAGCTAGAGTTCATAAGCAATTCCAGTGTTCTCATACTCCAAATAGATCTGGGATCTCATTTATTTGGTTGCTCCCTCTGATGATATAACTTGCCTCCCATCCATGCCTACCAACCCATGCAACTCTTGTCCATGTCCTCCCATAAGTTTATCACAGGCGATCCACCAAGTATTGGGGGGAGGAGGTGTGTCTTCCTTGATAACATACAGGATGTCCATTGTTTTCCTTTCACATTTGCAATTTCACTGTAGCATTTTTTTTTCATTCCTACATTTCTTTTATAACAAAGGTCAGCAAACCTCAGCCCAAGGGCCAAATCTGGACTGCCACCTTTTCTTTTGCATAGCCTGTGAGCTAAGAGTGGTTTTTATATTTTAAAATGCAATTTAAATACAATTCAAATTGTAAAATTTAAAATGCAATTTAAATACAGGATTTGCCCTGAGTTTCCTGACCCATTTTATGACATTTCTTACACTGCTTCCTCTGCATACTTCCCATGTTTGTAATGAGCTACAAGCAATTTGCCACAATGTGGCTTCTACCTTTTCAGTTTTATTTCATAAAACTTTCCTTTCTGTCCCACTTTACTGTTGTTGCACAGGACTTGTTCCATTTCTGGAATATTCTCTCTGTCTCTCTCTCTCTCTCTCTCTCTCTGTCTCTCTCTCTCTCTCTCTCTCTCTCTCTCTCTCTCTCTCTCTCTCTCTCTCCTTCTCTCTTTCTCTTCCCTCACCTTTATTTACCTTGTAGGAGCTGTATTTTCTTTTAAGGCATGGCTCAGGTTCCACTTCCTATGTGAAGCCTTTTTGTTATTCCTCTCCATTAGTTCTCTGATGTCTTGAAATTACTTTCTTTTTTTTTGTATAAACTTTATATTTTTACTTATGTGATATAATCCCCACGATACTTTGCTAGAGATGTCCTTCCAGGTTGATAACAACTAATTTACCACTAATCTTTGGTCTGGTCATTCAACCAATTCTGGATTCATATAATTTTACTCTGGCTCAAATGTCTTCATCTGGTTGTAAAAGATTCCTTTAATAGAATATAAACTCTGTGAGGCCAGGAACTTGCTAAGGACAGAGAGACAACATCAGAAGTTTGATTATTGTATGATGAATCATACCTCTTTGAGGGTAGAGCTGCTTCATTTTTATGTTGGTATACTCACTGCCTAATATAATGCTTTGCATATAGTGGTGCTTAGCAAATTTTTTGTTGAATGGAATGGTGCAGGAGTCAGGAGACAGAATTGAAAATTGAGAAGAGCTTTCTGTAGGTTCACCTGCTTTTCAGACGACTGTATTGACCAGTAGAATGTATGCTTCTTGAGAACAGGTTTTGGTTTTTTCTATTCCCAGTGTTTTGCCTAGGGCCTCCTAGGTAGTAGACATTTAATCAATGTTTGCTGGATTTAATTAAATTGAATTACACTTCTGAACCTGAAGTTTAGTGATGACTGCATTAACACGGAAGCCAAACCAAGATTTTGCAGGGCAAAGCTGAAAGTAGCTTGCAGGGATTAAGGATGGTATTATTCCATGTAGTTCTGTCTTCAAAGGTTGAGGCAAAGTCCGTACTGTATATCGACTGTATCTTGACATAAATTCTGTAATGTGATGTTATCATCACCTTGTAGGTATTCATACTCAGAAAACTCACAGCATTACCTTTTCCTCAGTGTCCCCTTTTCTAAAGTCAGGATTTTTACCCATCACTTGATCTTTGGCATTGTGCTTAGTGATTTTTGGATGACAGTTCTGCTATGAATTTTATTTGAATTTCCAAAGAGGAGAAAGAAAAGCTAGAGCTCCCTGAAGTGTCTTGGATAAATGCTTCTTAAAAGGCTGGTCTCCAATCTCTAAGTCATTTCTCCCTCACAAAGCAAACAAAAAATAACCTGATATCTTGATGAGGAAAAAAAAACAATAAGGGGAAAAATGATTTTTGCAGCACTACTTAAATAACCCTGATACTTATAGAGCCAAATATACCCTTTGCAATTGAAGTCTTGAAGAGTAGAGGGCCAGAAATCAAGATGAACGAATTGACAAGGGCCAAACAGCCAATTAACCTACTGACGCAAAGCCTCTCTCTGGTTCTGGAGTCTCTGGTTCTCAGTGGCTAATGAGTTTAGGCCCTTAATGCCCTAAGCAGGGGCACTTTAATTCTCTCTCCAACCCTATGGCTCCTAACAGGAATATTTCCTTTGTATGTCACTTCCTTTTCTAGGGAATATAGAAATCTCTCTGACTTGATCTCGAATGGTTGCCATAGGAACATCTGGATATAGTCATTATTTGCTCACCATCGCCAACTATATTAAGTCAGGAGACAGAATTGAAAATCGAGAAGAGCCTTCTGTAGGTTCACCTGCTTTTCAGACGACTGTATTGACCCTCTTCTAGTTTCCTTAATGGATCTGTTGCTTCAGCAATACTACAACAAAGTCTTTTTTCTGCTGTCCTTCAAAAATACTTTCTGATTAGTACAAAAATCTGATTCATCAGATGTGAGAACTCAGTCTATCAAAGTAGATCACAACTCCTCTACACCTTAGTAGAAGGTTTAATTGATTTTGTGCAGACAAAATGATTCATCATATAACGTTCAAACTTCTGGAGTTGTCTCTCTGTCCTGAGCAAGTTCCTGCCCTCAAGGAGTTTACATTCTATAGGGAGGAACCTTTACAATCAGAGGAAGACAGTTGAGCCAGAGTATAATTATACAAATTCAGAACTGGTCCCAATGACCAGTCCCAAAGACAGGTGGCAAATTGGTCATTATCAACTTGGAAGGAAATCGCTTTCAGAGTGCCATGAGATTATATCAGATAAGATGCTAGCATCTTTTCGTAGGGCCTATACCTAAATAATTTTTTTTCTTGCCTACCTAATCTTGTGCTCTAATGTCATAACCTTCAGGAACCCAAGATTATCCCCTTAACAGGATGAGGCACTAGAATGAGACTTGATTAAGGTGCCCACAAATAAAGGAATCCACCACAAGTCATCATTCTGACTATACTATACCCCAATACAGCTTTGTATTATTTGTAAAATGTCTTAGCACATTATAAAATAATCCATTGCTGTTTTGTCTACTATGTCTCACACTTTTACTCTTTAACATTCATTACATCATGCTTACTTTGATGGATCAAAGCTTTAATCAACTGGTAATTTCATTAATGAAGCTGCATCACCATGCGGCTAAATTTGGAGTCAGAAATCCCAAGTTTCAATCCTGTCTCTGTCACTGCTTATTATACCTTGGGAAAGTCACTTAACTTCTCTGGGCCTCAGTTTCCTCATTTGAAAATTAGGACGTTGGATTAGATGTCTTTCCAGCTCTAAATCTGAGGTCCTCTGTGGGTATTGCTTCGTGGGGTACATACTGCTACCCACCCATGCCTTCTTATCCTGTGTGATTCTTGTTTACACCAAAGTACTCAATACTCAAATGAATCCACAATCTCATCAGTTTAGATATCAATTCTAATGATGCGGCTAGTGACCTATGCATAACTGCATATCCTTTATACCCATGCATGACCTTCCATCCTTTATAACTATTGCTCAAATCCCTCTCATAAGTTTGCTCTAGGGTGGTCTACCCAACATGCTGCAGGTGTTCCTTGCTTTTTCCTGATGTGCTAAAGATACTAGTGGAGCATTTGGGCTGTCCATTTTTTATCCCTTGCCACATGACCACTCCATCTTCTTTTCCTATCATACATTTTTTTTCTGATGATATCTTTTACTCCTGTTATTCAGTTTAATTCTGGCCTCAGCTCATTATCCATTGGTACTCTGTGTCCTAGATATATGTACTGCTGGATAAGTTCTATAGGTTGTCCATTCAACTGAAGGTTCCTCCCCTGCCAATAATTCCTCCGAAGAAGGTCTTTGTGTCTCCAGCACTTACCAAGTACAGGTGATTAATGTTAGTTAATTGACCGACTTAGCCTTATCGCCAAATTTGATCATTTCTTCCCCCATAACCTATATTGCATCTATCCTATCCTCTTCTCTTTATTCACACAACCACCTCTCTCTGGTTCAGACCTCTGTCACTTTTCACTTGGACAATTGCAACAGCCTCCTGACTGGTATACCCCTTCTTCAGTCTACCTTCCACATATCTGTCAAAATGATATCCCCAAATTATAGACCCTTCCCTGCTCACTCCACTCCAATGGCTCCTTATACCATCTAGAATCAGAAAGAGCTCTTTGTTTGGATTTTAAAGCCCTTCACAAGTAGAGCCCAACATGCTTTTCCGATCTTATTATACATTACTCCCCTTAGCGCACTAGAGAGTCTGGCCAAACTGGCCTTTTTGCTGTCTGTCATACCTGACTCTTTATTTCTGATCTCTGGGATTTGTACTAGCTGTCTCCCATGTCTACACAGCATTCCCACCTTGTAACTGCTACTTAGAATCCTTTGTTTCATTAAAACAATCTGCTTAAGCAAAACTTTCTGCACAAAGCTTTCCCAGCTGCTCTTGCCTTTCCTCCACATACTTTGCGTTTATTTTGTATGTGCTTATTTATGTATGTAGCGTCTCCCTCCACAGAATGTGAACCCCGTGAGGGCAGGGCTATTTCATTTTCGTAGCCCCAGCTCCCTGAGCGATATCTGGCACATAGTAGGTGCTTAATAAACACTTGTTGATTGACTGATTGATTTATCCCAAGATCACTAGCCATACAGCACCGCTGGAAGGATGTTGGTTTTAAAGAGACGGGTTTTTGTTGTAGAGGACATCTCGGGTTCTTTGGGAATACTTCATGATTTCTCGATCTCTTCTTCAGTTCTGGGCCCTGCTTGTCCACACGTGTCCATGAAGAATGCCCAATGTTCAGACTATGCTATGCAGACAGAAGGGATAGTGTGCTTGGTTTGTCCATCAGTATATATAGCAGGAACTGATGTCATAAAATATAGCTGAAGCATAGCTGTCTGGGACTGGAAGAGATGCTTTTAGTCGCATGCAAATGTATACACACATACACATACACACCCATACACACCTCTTGCCAAAGTTGCCAAAGGGTGAATGGAAAGCCAAACTGATCCCTTAAATGAATGAATAGCCTGGTGTCAGTTTTCCCTGTAGAACATAATTGAACTTACATTGTAAATACCTATTGTTTATTCATGCAATGCACTGTCTATCCTTCCAACTTGCCAAGAAGGTGGAAGGTGCCATAAAGACAGATCAAAGTGAGAAAAAGAGGGGAAAATACCTCTGAGAAGCTCACCAGATGATTTAGGTACTGTCTTTGCCACCCTCTCCCTCCAAAAAAACCATTCCCCAAACCTTGGGAAATTACTTTGGAATCATAGAACTATAACATTTTAGATCTGGGAAAGATCTTGGAGATAATCCCATCCAATCCCATTACTTAATAGCTAGGACCTGAAAGCCTTTGAACTCCATTTCATTCAAATTTTTTGGGTACATAATTAGTTAACAACTGTCAATATGAAAAAAAAAATTTCCTTAAAAGTGAACTTCATTCTTAAAATTAGTCAACACAATAAGCATGACATTGCAGCCCAAAAAGCTAACAAGGTTTAGGTTGTATTAGTAAAAACTTAAGTGTCTAGAACAGGGGATGGGATAGTCTCATTCACCTCATCAAGGCATACCTGTATGATTTTGGTCAGTTTGGGATGTCACATTTTGGGAAGGATTTTTAAAAAATGGAGCATATCCAGCAACCAACATGTGTTAAGCATTTACTGTGTATAAAACATTAGGTTAGGGCTGGGTAGAATATGAAGGTTTTTTTAGACACAATCTCTCTTCAACTTACAGTTTAGTGGAAAGGAGAGAAACAGATAGCTAAAAAATAATATTGCAAGACAAATGCATTAGAAGGGAATGAAACAAAGTGATATATGGGGAAATGTCATTACCAACTAGGGGATCCAGGAAAGAAGTATGATTGGGTTGGCAAAAGGACTGGAACACATGTCTTGGAGGGGAACTAGGGATGGATAGATTTCAGAAGAAAATTTTGCTTGTCTACTAAGAGCACAAATAAGGAGCAATAGATGGAAACTATGAAGAAGCAGATTCTGATTAGATATGAGGAAAAGTTTCCTAACTGGAGTGGGCTGTCTCAGGAGTTATTGCGTTCCCTCTCATTGGAAGTCTTGAAAGTAGAGACTGGGTGGGCACTTGTCAGAGATGCTGCAGAGCGGATTTTCACTCAGATTGTACATCAACTAGTAGAACTTTGAAGTCCTTTCCATCTCTGAGATTCTATAACTAAACACTTACTGATTGGCAGAGTCCTAGATGCTATGAAGGGGCTTAGTAACTGTAGAGATGGAAGATAGGATTTCTTGCTTTACAGAATCTGACAGTCTAGTTGAAATTGCATAGAATATATTCTTTAAAAGACTTAAGACCTTTCTACTTCCTAAATGAGTTTGAGTTGATAGTACCAAATCAACATTTAACTGCAGTGAAAGAGTGATCAGAGTGTGGTAAGGTTAATCAGAGATGGCTTCCTGGAAGAATTTAGTTTTTTTTCTTTTTTTTTGTATTCAAAAGCTGTTGAAAAGGAGCAGAAAGGGTAACCTAGGTGGAGGAAATGACCTATACAAGGAACCAAAGGTGGATGATGCACTTTACTACATGCCTCTGTATTAGGGAGTAAGGAAATATGCGTTTATTAAGCACCTACTATGTGTGAGGCATTGTGCTAAGTCAACAAACATTATCTCATTTAATCCTCACAACAACCCTAAGAGGTAGGTGCTATTATTATCCCTATTTTATTGATGAGGAGGCAGACAAAGGCAAAGTTATTTGCCCAGGGTCATACAAGTAGTAAGTGTTTAAGCCTGAATTTGAACTCAGGCCTTCCTGACTCCAGGAACAGCGCTCTAGCCATTGTTGCTACCTAGTTACCTATTAGACACTCGGGGATAATACAGCATTGTGTTGCTTTCATCAAATTTATAATCCCATAGAGAAAAAAGATCCAAATGTACTCTCACACATATGTTGTCCTTAGACAACAGAGAGGCATAAATCTTCCATACAGAGGCAGTTATTTATACTGGGCCCCATAATGAACTGGGTCACAAGGACTTAGATCCTATGGGGCGAGTGAAAGAACCAATAGGTGGAACAGATATTTTCCATAACTTGTAGCACACTCAACACACCACTCAACTTTAGCATGAAGAGAGGAGCTGAAGAATCGGAAAATATGTCAATTATTCCTGCTGGCTAAGTAGATCACTGGTGGGCCAGCCTGGATTGCTATCATCATTTGCATTGCCAAAGCCTGCCTTCTAGAAGCTTATAATATATATCTATCTATCTATATATATATGCATATATATATAAAACACATATATTGAATATATATATTACCATATGAATGTATTTTATGTAAGATTATCCATAATCACCATATTTACCTTTATCACCATATTTCTTTTAACTAAATGACTTAAATATCAGTGGCTATTTTTTTAAAATTTCAAAATGTGAAAATAATTTCAGAGAGCTTTGCAAACTACTCATAGTGTACATATGGAGATTTGTATAATTCTTTCATGTATTACATGTTGTATATTCTGATGCATGTGTTATCGGGCTAATTTTGAAAATGAGGGAGAGGACTGCTTGGTTTTACATCTAATGGTTTGTGATGTGTTTGTCAATTTATTTTCCCTCTCCTTTTTTACTCCTCAAAATGGCTTTGGAATGAACTAATTCCAGCCATTCCCTAGGCCAGGGGGACTTAACCTTTTTTGTGTTATGTATCCTTTGGCAGTCTAGTGAAACCCCACTGACCCCTTCCTAATCAGATACATACACATATGTATGTGCACATACATGTACACACAATGCACACATGTATGTACACACATGTAATATATTTAAAATTCATAACTGAAGGAAATACCAAATTTTAATTAGAGGCTTGTGAACATAAAGGTGCAATTTCTTTCCCCCACCCAAGTTCATGAACCCTCTGAAATCTATTCATGGATTTCAAGTCCCTTAGGCTGTTCCAGTGACGTAAGCCTTCTGAGATCATTTTTTTTTCACTTGAAGATGGATAGCTTAGAAATATGTGGACTTGTAACTCGATTTATGTTCCAAAAAACTATTTTCTGTCATTGAATACTACCCAGTCCATATGAATCACATTTGCCAAGAGCTTATTCTCTCCTCTCCATCTTGCATTCTTCTGATTATCATCCCTTACTCTCTTTTCTTTCATTTCAGTCTCTGATGGTAAGATGGCCCTTCTTCTTGACTTGGTCAACACCGCACATATCCTTGATGGTATCCCCTCCTCCTGCCTTTTCCAGCTCTCTCCCACTCTCTAATTTTCCTTCTCTCCTTATCGATTAATTAGTTCCTTCTTTGATGTCTGGAAATATATTCAATTTGTTTTATCCTTAAAAAAAATCCCTCACTAGATATTACCACCATATCTTCCAGCTATCATCCTATATCTACCCTCCCCTTCTCCTTGAAAAAAAAACCACACATCTCTATTTCCTTTCTTCCCATTTCCTTTCTTCTTATTTACTTTTATACTTCTATAATCTGGCCTCCAACCTCACTATTCAACTGAGGCTGCCTTCTTCAAAGTTAACAACGATCTTTTAATTGTCAAATCTAATGGCTTGCTCTAGCTGCTCATCCTTCTTGGTCTTTATTTAGCATTTGACACTGTCAACCACCTTGTCTTCCTGGATATTCTCTCTTTTCTGGATTTTTTTTCTCTCTTGGTTCTCCTTCTCTCAGACTGATTAGCTTCTCCTCAGTTGCTTTTTTGGATTTTCATCCACATTGCACCCATTAACTGTGGGTGTTCCCCAAGGTTCTCTTTTGGGCCTTCTCTTTTCTCTCTAGACTCTCTTCCTTGGTTCTATGCTCAGCTCTTGTGGGTTCTATGATCCTATCTATGCAAACGATTCCCAGATTTATATATGTAGGCCTAGTTTCTTTACTAAGCTTTCATCCACTATCACAAACTGATGGTTAAACATTTAGAACTGGGTGTCCCATAGGCATCTCAAATTCAATAGGTCCAAAACAGAATTCATCATTTTCCTGCTGATCCTTTTCCTCTTCCCAACTTCCTTCCCACTATCAAGGGCACTGTCATCCTTACAGGCACCCTTGCTCTCTCAGCCCCGTGTCCTCCTAGACTCTCCTTTACTCACTATATCTGTTCATCAGTTGACAAATCTTGTAATTTTTTTTCTCTACAACATCTCTCACATATATTCCCTTCTCTACACTCATACACCCACCAAAGACCCTTGACATCTCTCTCTTGGACTACCACAACAATCTTCTTTGGTCTCCCTGCCTCAAATATCTTCCTACTCCAATCCATTCTCCATTTCAGCTGCCAAAATAATTTTCCCTAAAATGTAGGTCTGACTGTGTCATTGCCCTGCTTAATAATTCCAATGACTTATTATCTACTGGTTGAAATACAAAATCTACTATTGACATTTAAAAGTCTTCATAACCGAGCCCAGCCCCCTCCTACCTTCACAATCTTCTTGTCTTTTTGTCCTTTCCACATACAGGAGGCAGTGAGGTGGCACAGTGTATAGAGTGCTGGGCTGGAGTCAAGAAGATCCAGGTTCTAATCCAGTCTGACACTTTACTAGCTGTATGGTTCTGGGTAAGTCACAGTCTCAGTTTTCTCAATTGTAAAGTAGCATCATAAAAGCACCTAACTCATAAGGTTATTGTGAGGATCAAATGAGATAATAAGCACAGTGCCTAGGCACTTCATATTAATATGTGCTTGTTTCCTTCTCTATTCCCCATACTCTAGTCCAGGGGTGGGGAACCTGAAGCCTTGAGGCCACATATGGCCCTCTAGGTCCTCAAGTGCGGCCCTTCGATTGAATCCAAACTTCACAGAACAAATCCCCAAGGGCCTAGAAGGCCACAGGTTCCCTACCTCTGATAGTCACATTGTTCCAATCGCTGTTTCTCACTCGTGGCACTCTGTCTCCCATGGCCACTCCTTTGTTTCCCCATTCCCAGAATGCTCCTAGCTTTCTATAAGACTCAGCTCAAGTACCAATACATGGTACTTTCCTCTTTCTGCTAGCTGCTAGTCTGTCAAAGGTTACTTCTCATTCATTTTCTATTTGTCTTGTATATTCTGTTTTTCATATGAATGAGGGAGGACATTGTTTTTGCTTTTTCTTTGAATCAGTTAAAGCAAAACTTAAAATGTATCTACTTCTCCCCTCAAGCTCAAAGTTAAGGTTGTTTGTTTGAGGAAGAAAATATTTAAATGTAGAACTAGGATTAGTAACCAGTTCCCAATGGAACCAGCAAATGATGGAATTATGAAGTAAAAGCTGAAAGCCAAATCACTTAATCAAAAGCAGAGGGGGAGGGAGGATTCCAAAACTCCAAAGGAAGAGGTAGGATGGGGAGCAAAGAGAAGAAGGTTGAACTTCTGAGGTTGTCAGAGTGAAGGAAGTGAGTGGGTATGGAGTTATAAAAATCAGTTATGGTGGTGGAAAACAAGCATGGGCTTAATATGTGAATTTAGTTCAGACAGAGAAGTCAAATTAGTGAAATAGTTTCATGGGTTACCAAAGAAAGCTATGGAATGTCTTCTCTGCAGGATTTTAAAAATAAGAATAGCCTCAAATCTCTTCAGGAGTTCAGGGAAACAGCAGCAATAGAGCAATCTCTTCTATTTATATAGCATCACAACCGAGCATTTTGACATTTGATACCTTATTTAATACACACAACAACTAAGAATTAGGGTAGGGTAATGTTATTGTCACATTAGGAAACAGACACAATAAAGTTAAAGGCTGGGTTGGGAGGAGATATGTGGAAAAGGAAGGAAGTTAAAGGACAGAAAGCCTCAGAAGATTTTTGAAGTTCAGAGGAAAATTAGGATTTTTTTTTAAAACAGAAAACCTCTTTCTTTCCAGGTATGTTTATTACTCACTGTTAAGAAGGCGGAAGTCGATGAATGGGTAGGAGCCACGGCGTTCCGCAGGGACCCCTGTCTGACCTCTTACTCGTACATCTCCTAGAAAACAGAAGATAAATGTTTGAAAATGCTGCCAAGTGTATCCACTCTCACTCCACAAGTACTCCAACTCATCAGGTGAAGGGCATCAACACCAGAGGCCGAAGAAGCCAAAATCTAACCAATAGGATTTAGAGAATGCTATGTACAAAAAGACATTCAATACTTCTAATGATGATAATGGTCCCCAGTAAATAATGATGATAGCAGTCTGTACAATCCTTAAGCTAAATAGAACAAGTACTATTATCCCCTTTTCATAGATGAGGAAATGAAGAAGTAGAGAGTTTTGTGAAGTTAGAATTTGTTTCCAGATCTTTTAACTCAAAATCCAGTGGTCTTTCTACTCTACTAGGCTGTCTCCTAGAAAAAAGACCATCCCCATATTAATAGGTGTGCCCTGAACATTACAGTTCGGTGCAAAGCTTCCATAAGCCTTACTCCTCTGTAGTGTCACAATGGCTGTGCATCTGAGGTGTTCCGAAAGAGTGCTGCAGATTGTGCTTTTCATTTTTTATTAAAATTCACATTTGTCCACGATATTATTTCTTGTAGGTCTGGCACAATTGATTTTTAGCTAGGAGTCTTCTATATATCAGTTGACATCTTTCCCCCTTTCCAGAATTCTGCTCAGGGCCCCTTATGCTCTTCCATAACCAAGCCAATGGGAATACCAGCAGAGGACCCAACAATGAAAAAAAATTAGGATTGCTATTGTGTTTTGTTAAAATATCTTATAAAAATAGATATCTTCATGGAGCTAGAAACTATGAGGCAGAGAGACAAATTTTTCTCTATTGTGAATTTACTATTTGTTTCAAATTTGAATTGTCTTTAAATTTGTAATTTAATCCTTTGTATTGGCTAAATGACTATTTTACATCATGAACCAAAAGAGGGCCAAGAACTGGACTTGGGATTTCATTTGTATAGCAAACTCTTGGGTAATGGAACTCCTACCAATGCAGACAAGCAACTGCTCGGATGTTAAAGAGTTCGCTACCTCCATGACACTGAGACTCAGTGACGTGTGCAGGGTCACATAGCTGGGTCTTTGTCACTCTTTTATTCACTAAGTCACCCTCTCTCCTAAAGAAGGTAATAGCTTATGGAAAACAGGACAAAGCAAAGGGTAAGGACAAGTGGGAAAGTCCATATTACTTTTACTTTTGAAGAGAAAAAGTAGGCTCTTTGGGAAACCTAAGTCAATAGCCCTAATAAATGAGGAGGAAAATCATGTTAACCTTTGAAAATTGCTTGTTTCTGACCTATGATTTCATCTCTCTAGGGAACTCTTGCTGTGGAATTTACCTCAACTGATAAAAAGCATTGATTTGTGTGTAACTTAAAGTCTTAAAGTATTGACGGGGGGCAGTAAGATTTTAAATATAGTCATTCATCCAGCATTTACTAAGTGCCTACCATGTGTCAGAAAAAGATCGCAAAACTAGCATATGTCAGAGGGAGGATCTGAATCTTGGCTCTTATTACTCCAAGGTTTGGCCCCAATCAGCCGCTTGAGGTTGTCTCGTGTATATATGCCTCGTGTATATATGTGTGCATATAGATGCACACACAAACACAAATATACATATATGTGTACCCATGTACATGTACACATAAGTATGTCAATATGGAAGATGACAGGATATGCACATATATACACATATGCATCTATACTAATATACACTCTCTGTACAGAGTAGGGCAGAAGAATTACTCCCCTCCTAAACAAACATAATACCTTTTCTCCAGATTAGCTTAAAGCCCTTGTATGAGTATTATCCTTACTATTGTTCCAATAAAATGAAGCAGAAGCAGCTCAAGGCCTTCGTCCCAACTGCCGATATAACTTGAGAAACAGGGAGAGCAAGACGACTTTCTTTGCTTAGTCTTCTCTACTCTGCACCTATGTTACATAATATATACATCAGAATCTCCCTAGACTCATCCTCTTTAGCAGCCACATTGCCACCTTAAGAAATCTCTGACGTGAGGATCTCTTCTCCTCATTGATGACTCTCTCCCCCCAGGACAATCATTGTAAGAAGGACCTGTACATTCTTAATTTCACTTATACCCGACCTTTGTCCAGAATCTTTCATCTTCACTTGCCCCTATGTGGTTACCCTCTTTCTCTTCCCAGACTCCCAGTCCCCATTGTATATAAATTACTTTAGGGTAGGGATTGTCTTCCTTGCTTGTACATGGAACTCCAGTGCTTCATACAGTGCCTGACACATAGTAAGCTCTTAATAAATACTATCTATCTACCTATCTCTCTCTCTCTCTCTCTCTCTCTCTCTCTCTCTCTCTCTCTCTCTCTCTCTTTCTATCATCTCGGTGGACAGAATGCTGAGCCTGGAGTAAGGAAAACCTGAGTTCAAATCCAGCCTCAGATACTTACCGGCTGTATGACCCTAGGCAACTCACTTCACCTTGTTTGCTTCAGTTTCCTCATCTGTAAAATGAGCTGGAGAAGGAAATGGCAAACTAATCCAGTGTCTTTGCCAAGAAAACCCTGTGGATAGTATTGATGTGATATGGTCCACGGGGTCACAAAGAGTTGGGCACAACTGAATGAACAACAAAAGTATAATGTAGTAGAAAGAATACTGAACGACAAGCTAGGGGTTCTGAGTTCTAATTCTAGATTTGCTAGGACCTACTATGTGACCTTGAACAGGCCAGGACAAGAGAATTCTATGCCTCAATTCCTGCATCCACAAAGTGAGGGAGTTGAAAAAGTTTCTTTATGTCTAAAATGAGCAAATTGGTTCTCTAACATTCTAGGACCCCATCACCAAAATTTAAATAAAAAATACCATTCACTGATTATTTGTATCAATCTTCACAGTGCTCAGAATGCTTTTATACATAATCTCATTATTTTATGACTAAATAATGAAAGTTGACTTTACACATAAGAATTTAATCCTTCCTATGTGCCCTATGTATATACACAAGGGAGAAAATGAAGTATAAATGCATACATAAACTATGTAGGCACAGAAAGAAATTGGGTTGTCATTGGCTCCATAGTTCTTGTTGAGTGTGAGTTTTATTTGCTTTTGGTCAACAAACCAGTCATCAATTCAGCACCATTTCTGGAATTCCATGAATACCATTCCTACCTACATCCTTGATGATGCTAGGGCTCAAGAAGATGGCTATCACTTACACATAGGTTTCATTAATTAATCAACCAATAAATTCCTGTACTGATAAGGAAGAATAGTTATCAAGCATCTTCTGATTTTTAATTGTAAGTAAATAATGGAAAGCAATTATAAAAATTTATATTGAACTCCCTATTAATAGGATTACATATAACAGAACCCTAAATTAAGCTGAACTTCCTTTTGAGATCCTTCTTTAGGATAATTAGACAAATAGCAATAGACACTATGAAATTTCTTTGATTATGTGACCTCATCATTCTAGGTCCTACTTGCTTTTATGTCTTTTTATCCCATGTGATTCTGTTCAATGCCCTTCTGTAAATTTTCTAGAGGCAATTTACCCAGGGTGTTAGAGGCCTGTCTCTGAGGTTTTAAGCATCTTTGAGCTGCCCATGTGGCATTTTACAATCAAAGATTATAGATTGACCAAGAGATCAAAGGAACCTGGGAAGAAGTCCAGCATGTAGGAGAAAAGCCAGGAGAGAGTGATGTCAGAAAAAACCCATATAGAAGAGAGTGTTAAAGAGAAGAGGGCGGCGGATGATGTTAAAGGCTACAGTGAGGTGACGAAGGGTGAGCATTGAGAGGAGGCCATTAGATTCAGCAATTGAGAAATCATTGGTTTTTTTGATGAGAATATTTTCAGATTGCAGAGAGTAAAGTATTGAGTGAGGAGAAAGTGGAGACAGTTATTATAAGATGGTCTTCTCAATAAGTTTAGCCATGAAAGGAGAGAGAGAGAGACAGAGACAGAGACAGAGACGGAGGCAGAGAGAGAGAGAGAAGCTAGAAAGGTCGGATAGATCAAATAAGGGTTTTCTGAGAATAGGAGAGACATAGGCATGTTTATAAGCATAAGGGAAACAGCCAGTAGAGGGGGAGAGATTAAGTAAGAGGGTGGATATGATGGAGGAATCAACCTGTTGGAGAAGATGCGATGGAATGGGATCCGTTTAAAAGGTTTTGTCTTAGCAAATAGAAGGGCCACTTCTTTGTATGATACTGGGGTGAAGGAGATAGTGGCAGAAGGCATTTGAGTGATGCGAAATGAGGAAGGGGCAGAAAAGGAAGCTTTAGCAAGTGGCCTCAATTTTTTTTTCAGTAAAATATGAGGCAATGTTCTCAGCTGAGAGTGTGAGGAGGAAGACCATGGGAATTTTGAGGAGAGATGAAAAGGCTTTGAAAAGCTGCTGTAGTGAGTTGGGATAGTCAATTAGGGAAGCTTAAAAGCACTGCTTTGCCATACTGAGGGCTCAGTTGAGACTAAGTAGCATGATTTTGCAGTGAAGTTAGCCAATAAGTTGGGCTTCCTGATTTTCTCCAGTTTTGCTCAGCAGCATATGCGTAAGAGCAAAAGCAGTGGATGGTGGGAGTAATCCAATGCTGAAGCTTAGCAAGGCAAATTGGCAACAGGATAAAAGGCAAGGGACTCAAAAGATAAAGACCACAAAGAGTAAAATTCTTCTGTAAGGCTTTGCACATGTGACTGTCCCTCATGCCTGGAATGCTCTACCTCCTCATTTCTGCCTCCTGGCTTCCCTTAAGTTCCAGCGAAAATCCCATCTTCTGCAGGAAGCTTTACCTAAACCCTCTTAATTCTAGTGCTTTTCTTCTCTTAATTATTTCTGCTTCATCCTGTATATAGCTTGTTTGTACATACTTGTTTGTTGCCACTCCCATCAGATTGTGAGCTCCTTAAAGAGAAGTACTGTCTTTTGCCTCTTTTTGTATCCCCAGAACTTAGCACAATGCCTGACATGTAGTAGGCATTTAATAAATATTTATTGGCTGATCATCACTGTGGAAGTAGAATGGTATTTCATAGGACTGAGGGACACTTTGTATTTTATGAATTTGATAGATTTCTGTGGCTATAGTAATTGGTCACATGGGAGGTAGACTGGGGGCAATAAACCTTAGCAAGGCTAATTCTAAGACAGCAGCTAGTCTGGCCCCAAGGCCAAATCCAAAGGCTTTCTAGCTTGGAAAGGCTTGCACTCTGCAGGCATAGCTTAGATTCTGAGAAGCCAAGGTCACCTACCACAGTGAGCTAACATGGTAGAAGTTTCGTGTACTCCTGAAGACAGTTGTACGTATATATAATATATGCAAATATATAACATGGTTATTTCTGCTACAACATGACACGTGTTCCTAAAAGTTACTGCACTATGCAAAATTGCACAATAAAAACTATAGGGCTTATAGGAAAAATGGGGTTGTGAGCACACTACTTCCAGCCATTGATGTTTCTTTTATTTTTGTGGCATTGTCTTTGATGGTCTTCAATGTGGTTTCCTTTATGCCTGTTGCTCAGGAGATATCACATGTTCTCTCATTCCTTTTAAAATGCTTTATTATTTTAAGGTTCTCCTCGATACAGAAAGCTTTCCTTTTGCATGCACTTGTGTGGGGTTTTTGAACCAGGACACTTAGACATGTGTAGGATGTTGAATAAGTGGGTTGTGTTTTTTTTAATATAGAGAAGTTCACAAATGTGAAAGAACAGCAAAATACAATATTATAGGATAACACGGTAAACTGAGGTAGCTGGTAGATGTTTGGGGTGTGTGTGTGTTTTTGTCTGCATTTTATGCATTCCTGTGTAATTTGGTTCACTTGGGTGCAGTAGTTTTCTGCTTTCAGCTAGTGTTACTTGTGGATAACATTGCACATATGCAAACATGAAATTCACTTATGCTTAAGTTGCTCCCTAATATACCAATTGCATTGGAACAAATTTGCATTTTCAAAACAAGTGTTATACAAGACCTGACTTTATAAAATAAACATGTGTATGTACATAAACGACATCTAGGGCTCGACACAGGGTTAATATAGAATTTTGTGTATTTTCTGCATTGCTGCCATTCATTCATTCATTTATTCATTCAACATTTACCCCTATTTTTAAGTACTGGAAGATGATTGTTGTTTTTCAGTATTAAACCTGAGGCACTGAAAGGTCCCAGTTTCTTAAAATAATTGTGTTTGCTTTACTATTCCTTACTACGTGAACTAATACATTCATTTATTAAACACATTTTTATAAAATGCCTTTTGTCCTCAAGGCAGAGTTTGGAAAAGATTTTTAAAAACAAAAGTTGAAAAAAAAGTTTTCTAGTAACCTGGTTTTCCAGTAGCTAATAAGAAAAACGAAATTAATTAGAATTCCCTGTTACACGAACATTAAAGTTGATCAAGATTTTATTGCATAAAAAAATGCAGTCTTTCTAAGCAAGAGTTTTGTGTTAAAAATGTTTAAAAGTCTCTTCATTTTCTTTCATGAACTGTCTCTGAATATTTAAATACCTTCTACAACCCAAGAGAGTGGAGTTACTCAGTAACTGTAGCTACTTGTCTCGGTTTCCTCATCTGTAAAATGGGGATAATAATAGCACCTAACTCCCAGGATTATTGTGAGGATATTTGAGATAATAATTGTAAAGCATTCAGCATAGTTCCTGGCACATAATAAGCATTTTATAAATGTTACCTATTATTACCTAAGGAAGCAATGGCTGCTGAGTTGATATTGAACTAGTGAGACAAGTGGCATTGTATCGAAAGGATTTTACTGGCTCACCTTCACAGTTACCCATCTATTTATCCAAGGCATTCGATCCAAGCTAAACAATTGTTCTGAATATTCATTAAAACCTTGTTTTACTTAAGTAACTTTTTCTGGCCAAAAGAAGGTTCTATGGGAGCAGGATAGGAAGTGTTGACAGCCCAAAGTCATATCCTCAGTCTCTACTTATTGTGTTCCAAAATCAAACCAACAGCAGAGGAATTTTTATTTTGAAAGGGCTGCTTCCCTCTTGCCCCTTCAGGCTGAAGACACAACATATCAGCCTGGGATATTTAATAGTGCAAAGACATAGAGAGAGCTGCATTTCCACAAGAGCCAAGAACTGGAGGCAGCCACTCAGCTTCCCAGGGGACATATTTCCTGCATGGATCTGTTGCCCACTTGGCATCTCACTTTGTCTCTGTTTAATAAAAGCCTGTACTAGGTAACAGAAGTTTATGTGGCTTCTTATGTAACTGTCAGCAAGGGTGGAGACTGCGGCCGTGATGACAACTTACAGTTGCTGAAACATCAGCCACATGACAAGAACCAGGATCTGGCTATAACCATGGTGTCAAGGTCATTTCAGGGTGGAGAGAAGGGGTGAGGGAGAGAGAGATGAACCAGTGACTACCGTGAGCTGGCTGGGTTTGGGCAAAGAAGGATAAAGAATTCTTCAAAATAAACTGATTGTAAAAGAGATAAAACTGAAATTCTACACGGATATCCATTAAAGATAAAGGGAAACAAGGTAGTGGTGATAGTGTTAGAGAGATGAAATCGCACAAGATTGGACAAATGTGACAGAAGCTGAGGGGTTCCCAGGAAATAGATTTATTTGAGCTTTACATGCCAGTCATTGATTTCACAGTCCTATCCTGTGAGTTTGAGACACTGATGGACAGATAACCCAGGCTTCTGCTTTTCAGGCTAGAATTCTATATACCACATGGTGCTATTAAGAGGATCAAGTAAGATAACGTTACGAGAAGTGCTCCATAGACATAGAGTATTACATAAGCGTAAGCTATCCTTGTAATACATGGCATTCCCTAGACTGACAACTTTGTAAATTCTAGCTGGTCATTTCCCAATGCCTGCAAAATGATCTCTTCTCCCTTATCTGGTCTACCCAGCTAAGTTAAAGTGGAGGGCTGTATAATTTAATTGTCTGGTGAATTTATAGGTTAGTTTGGATATTTGAGACAAGGACTTGGAGGACTACAATTTTTCCTAGCATTTAAATTGTTTGATTAGATTGCTCTAATTTCACCAGATAAACATGAAACCTCCTTCACTTTGGTGAGCAGGCCTGGACACTGAGGATTATTTATTGAACAGGCTGAGTCTGAAGCTTCAGGTCTTTCTGTCTGATTTCATCAGTGCTGTGCTCCCAGGTTCTCAATGAGAGCTCTGTGTGCAGTAAGAAAAACTACGTGCCTGTAGCACAGAGCCTACTCTATTGGAGATAGGAACAAAATAATTTCCTAGCCTGTGAAATGTTTTTTTTTTAATCACTTAAAGCCCCCCATTAATATTGGTTTAAACTCAAACACAGATGAAGGGAACACTTCACAAAGTTAAGAAAGACTGGAGACCATAGAAAATCATCTTGAAACCAGCATTTTGAATTATTAAATCCTGCACTACAAATGGTTTAAAGTGCATTCAAGGTCAGGTATATGGGTTAGGACAGTGAATCAGAGAGAGCTCTGCTCTCAAATGGTATAGGCTTTTCTAAGCCAGGTAGGGAGGATTCTGACTCAGACTGGAGCCCCTAGGTCCTCCCCCCTCCCCCTGGCTTTTCTTCAGTGAACGGTTTTTTCCAGAGGGAAAATGAGAGAAAAATAAGCCTCAATCATTGGGAGTACAGGAGTCTAATAAAAAAAGATATTGAACAAAGAGCAGTAGGAATGTTTAAAGAGAGTTCCAAGAACTGTCAAAGCTCGGGAGAACATAGCGGCGTGTTCTTTTATGGAGATCAGGACAAGAGGAAAAAGGGAGAAGAAAAATCACCTCTTGGAATGTGAAATATATCTTAAGGTATTAACAAAAGCATCAGGCTAATCTCAAAACAAATCCCTGACTTTCATTCTGTGAGCACACCTGGTGTCTTCTGCATCTTACATGAGACACCAGTAGGGAGAATATCTCTGCCCTGACTAAACTCCTCTCCTAAGTCATTTTCCTAACACCGTGATTCTTCAAATTGTCATCCAATGTGGATTACACATGAGTACTCTTTTATCCTGTGACTGAGTCTGCCTCCTCTTTCTGCTCTTTTTGATGGGAGGACAGAGATAGGAGAAAAGAGGTTCCGTTAGTGTATGTTCACATGTGTTCTATAACCTAGGGTGGACACAGCTGGGTTACCGTGGTTCTTGGCTGAGATTGTATACATTGGCCTGGCTTTGAGGGCATGGAGTAAAACCACAGTGAATGTGGGGGACATCATCTTGGAGGACCACCTAGTTAGATGAGACCCCTGAGGTGGGATAGTCAGTTTCATCCTGGGTTTACCTTCTTTTACAGGCAACTCCTTGTTGTTTCTGACACAGTTGAAAAGCCTGAATTAATTTTAAAGGTCTAGCAACTGCTGGTATTTCATCCTCTCCTGGCTAGTTCTAGAGACCCCTAAAGCACTTCCATGGTTTGGGAATATAGATCTATGACTGATAGACTGGCTATGGGTGCCTGGAACTTTGGGATGGATTCAGCTAGGAGAGGTTCTTAACTTTTTCTGTATGTGGGTCATGGACCCCTTGGATAGTTTGGTGAAGCCTATAGATTCCTTCTTCAAGTAACTTAAGTACACTTAAGTACACACTTAAGTATGCACTCAAGTACATAAAATAAAACACATGGCATTACAAAAGAAACCAATTATACTGAAATAAAGATGTATTTTTTTTTAAAAAATCTAAGTTCATGGACTCCTAAAACCTATCCACAGACCCCCTGGGGCTACCTTTCTTCTGCCAACGGACCCCCTTGCCTATGTAAAGAAACATCAGCCTTAATCATAACTTTAAAAACAAAAATAATAAAATAACTTGAACATTGCCTAAATCAACTTCCTAGGTCATGTCACCTGTAAAGTCTTTATGAGCTGCCTAGTTATTTCCTTCACCTAAAGCCTGTTCAAAACCACCACTCTAAACATTATCAGCTGGAAAAAAATAATTGTCCTATCAGGCATAATTAATTGGGCAAAATCAGAATTAATTACAAACTCTTGTTTTTTGAACTTTGAATAAGTCAAGTGAAACTTTTTTTTAATGTATTGTTTGTTTTCATGTGCTTCTGAACTTCCTGATTCTGGCTGGGAACAAGGACAAACCTGCCAAAATACTGCAAGAAAAGACGTTGCTGATCAGCAGCAGGAAATACTCCATGTCCCATGAGAGAGCCTGTTCTCAGAAGACTGCCTGGCCAAGTCTGCAGAATGGAGAAGTGCTATCGGGCAGCCACGCTTACAGGAGGAGGCTTCGCTGAACCTAGGACAAGTTGGAAATTCTTTCATAGTGGGTCATCTCTGGGTGGCACCAAAGCTTTTAAGGGTCTAAGTGCTTCCTTTTCAAAAAAGGTAAATGAATATATAACTCAGCCAGAAATACATTTAAATTCTAATCTATGAGTTAGGAGAGACCTTAGTGAGCATTTAGCACATCTTCCAAACCAGATCCAAACTCTTTTGGGCAGAATTGCTGCCAATGATCATCCAGGCTTAGCTGGAATATTTCTGAACACATGGAGCTAACTACTTTTTTGGGTAGTCCTTTCTAGGGCGGGGATACTCTTGGTGTCAAAAAGTTCTTCCTTATTTTTATTGAATTTACGTTTATTTCTCCATAACTTCTACCCAGTCAGTGGTCCCGGTTCTGCCTCCTGGAACAACATAATAAATCTAGTGCCTTTTCTCCACAACTCTTGAGATATTTGGAGACAGGTATGGTAACGCCAGACTAAAAATTCATAAAAATGAGCTTTCTGTTTTCCCATGATTCTCCTGTTTGTCAGTTTCCCTCTTAAACTATGATGACTAGAGTTAAATGTGACAGACCAGAGCACAGTATGATAGGACTATTATTTCCCATGATGTCAACACTGTTATTCTATCAATTCAGCTCTTGGTTCATTTTGAGAGCTTGTGGTTGACCCAAGCCTCCAGATCTTTTTCATATGAATACTCTATCTCCTCTATTTGTATAACAGATTTTTTTCGAAAGAAATCTGACTGTCAAGTTTTACATTTACTACTATCACATTTAATCTTACTGGTTTTAGCCTTTCATTTTGATTTAGTTATCCAAATTAAATGTATCTTAGCTCTCTCTGTGTCATCTATAGATCTGATGAACATCAAAAATTATTGGACCAAGCACAGAACCTTATGGCATGAAACTGAAAGACTGTGTGTCACAGCAGGTAGAAGGCTGGCCTTGAAATGAGGAAGGTCTGAGTTTGAGTTCCTCTTTAGGAACTTACTAGGTATATTATCCTATATATGACTCATCTATAAAATGGGGATAATAATGATGCTCTTATTCCCACAGGGTTGTTATGAGGATCAAATGAAATAATGTATTAAAGTGTCCTGAAAAGTATTATTTGAATGCTAGTTATTATTATTTACATCAAGTGACTAATATTTTCAATAAGCCATAACTCCACCTAACTGCACTATGCTCCTCTAGCCTACACTAATTCATCTTCCATGTAAAGCTAATATGAGATACTTTGTCAAATTACCAACTTAAATCAAGATACATTATGTCTATGGTGTTCCGCTGACACACCAGTTTGATAACTCTATCAAAAAGAGGAAGTGAGGTTAGTTTGACATGACTTACTCTTAGTGAATCTGTTCTGACTCTTAGTGATATAACTTCCCTTTCTAGGTGGTTGTAAGACGTCAACTTAAAGATCTGTTTTGGAATTCTGCCTGGCATTGACATTGAGTTTACCAGTCTATAGTTGCCAGAGTTCATTCCCCTCCCCCCTCTCCCCCCCCCGCTTTTAAAAAAATGAGACCTTTGCCCTTTGCCAGTTTTCTGGCACTTGTCCATGCTCCATGAGTTCCCAGAGATTACCCAGTTCTGCAATCCCATTTGCCAATTCCTTCAGCACCCTGGTATGTAATTCATCTATGTAAGGTTTGGGTCCTTTCCTATTCTGGTCTAGTCTCTCTTGGGCTTCGATTTCGTCTGCATAATGTTTGTTTTACAATTCATATTTTGAAGGACACTCTTTTTGGTGATTCACCCAGGATTGCTGTCATCCATTAATATTACAATATATTCTTTGGGCAATTTTCCCATCCTGTGCTTATCCATCTTAGTCTGAGTATCACTAAAAAGAGAACTTTTAAAAAATTGTGCTTAGTATGTCTTGCAAGCCTCAGCTTTTTCCAAGTTTAGCTTTCTGGGCACTACTTTTGCAGGTTTGTGCTTTCTTTCATTCTTCCTTGTTTGTTCTCTGCCTTCTCTCTTCTGTATATCTTTTTTAGCCCAAGCTCATCAAAGACCTTTCTGTGTAGTCACATTGTTTTCTTTAAATACCTTCCCTTTTATTTTCTCTATCAGGGGCCTTGCTCCATTGTATTGTCAGAATGTATCTAATCTCTCTGGGGCTCCTTTTCTCCACCTGTAATATTTGTGGGTTTGAACTAGATGATTTATAAGATTTTTTTCAGCTCTAAAAAATAATAATGTAATTCTTGAGTCATATTCTCTTTTTGAATTTCCGTTCAGGGAATTACAACTATTTCTTCTTTAATTTTCAAAAATTGCTTTTTTAGAGTAGAAGGTTCCATCTGATTATATCCAATCTTTCTTCTTTTTAGCTATTATGGACTCTAAGATGGCATGGTCATTTTCTCCCAAGTTTTCAGTGCTTTCCATAGCCTTAATTAACTCTTCCTTATTAGTCAGAATTAAGGTAGCAGTGCCCTCTGAGAAATAAATTAATTTTATTCAGGTCTCCCAACCCATTTATGTGCATTTGTCCTTATGACTGATTAATGAAACTGAAAACCCACCTGACACATTGAAATAATTTTGGGGAGGTAATAAAACACTTTTATTTATGTTATGTGTAACTATAAATTTGAGGAAATGTAATATGACGAAATCTAGATGTTGCCAGCTGATTTGAGGGGGAAAAAGTTCTGTCTTGGAAGCACTCCTTGAACAGTTTTTCACAAACAAAGATTCTGCTGCCAGTGGCTTTATTTCCTATAGACACTTGAAGGGAATAATTTGTGCCCTCAAATTCTTTCCACACTTAGCCCAATCTGGACAATTATGGTGGCCCTTGTAGTGTTTACCATTGGAAATAATTAAAAGCCTCTTCTTCCTTCCCCCCCCCACCAAAAAAAAGAAAGAAAAAGAAAAAAGGGGCAGCTAGGTGGTACAGTGGATAGAACACTGGCCCTGGAGTTAGGAGGACCTGAGTTCAAATGCGGTCTCAAATACTTACTTGGTGTGTGACCCTGGCCAAGTCACTTAACCCCTATTGTTTCCAAAAAAAGCCTTCTATCACCTGCCTTATGTTATCAAGGAACAAAAGGAGTGGTCCACAAACAGAAACACTAACCACTCATACTTTTCTGTTATTGTTTTCCTTTTTTCTAATCTCTTGTAACATATGAACTTATATTCCTCAAGGAAGGCAAATTTTCCATGCAACATGCAAGGTGGAATCAATCATTGTAAAGTTGAAGAGCAATATGTATTTGGTTTGTGTCTGTAGTTAAAAGAAATCACTTATTTTAGGCTTGTTTTGTACTTATAAAAATGTAGAAGTGTATAATAACTTTTGACTTGCTCTCCATAGGCAGGCTGTTCTGTATAATATTTATGCACACAATTGTCTGTTACTTCCTAGCCCAGTTCCCACCAAGAAGCTCAGGGTTCAAAGCTTGGTCTCAAATTTAGGATTTGGCCAACATGAGTTTGAATTTAGGGAGGTGGAGACTCTAACAACCTGACTTCACAATTTTTTGACCTAACTTCCTTGTTCTTTGAATTTGAGTTTTGTCAGCTCTCTAAACTTTGACACCTTTGAGATCTCAAACTGAAATTTCCCTTTCTGAATTACGTCCATGGTCCTTTCCCCTTATTCCAGCTGTACCTTCCTTTCAACTTAATCGAAAATTCCATTCTATCAACCTCTCCCTAATTTCCCAGTGTATCAGCCCCCTTCTGATTTTACTTCCCTCCTATGTAGCTGGACCCCCTCTCCTAGTCAAACATATCTATGAGATTATCCAGCACTCTAGAAGCCCTCACCCTTTTGACCCCCCCCCCCCTCATATCAACCTCCTCAGCCCTGAGTCTTGGATAACTCCCACTTTCTGTTTTCTACACTCTCAGGCCTCCAAGTACTGTTGGAGAAAGTCGCCAAAACAAGCCCATTGGATCAATTACAAATTCATGCTAGTTAACCTTAGCAGAGACCTCACTGCTTCTTGGCAGTCCTCTCATTCACCTCATTAACTCCCTATCACATTACACTCAGTGGCTATTCCAACTTTCTTCCACTCTCCTAAGCTCCTAGCCCATCAGGGTCACTGTTAAAGATTTCCTTCAAAGCCTTAAAATGTATACAGCTCCCTCACTTTCCCTTATCTACACCTCAAAATATCTCTACCTTCCCACACTTTCCTTTCTAGTTCCTATCTCATATTCTTTGTCCTTTCTACCCATCATTCAACAAACATTTATTAAGCATTTACTATAGTCATTGTACTAAGTACTGGAGAATAAAGACAAAAAAGAAACAGGTCTTTTCCTCAAGGATCTTACATTCTAATTTGAGGGATCAGTGTATACATATATCAGTCAATAAGCATTTAAGTGATTACTTAGTGACAGGCACTGTATGCCTCACTGGGGATACAAATACAATAATAGAAACAATTCTTACCTTCTTAATTCTAATAAGGCAACAAGGCAAGTATTTAAGTACAAGCTGTCTTAAAATTCTTAGTGCAGTTTTAAACTTTAACGGTTTCAGAAGTACAAATTCTATAAACTTACAAAGATACTATCTAAAAGTTTAATTCTGTATATTTCATTTACATTTATTTAGTTTTGTGAATTTTGAATAATAAATTAAGAAATTTAATTTTAACAAGATAAGGCATCTTGTCTTATGCAACTGTTTCTAGATTACGCTTTCTCAGATTTGCATATTGGTAAAAGTTCTCTTGCACAGCCATGTTGGTCACCTGATCTCTCTCCCTTAGACATTTTCACGTGGGGGTGATATCAACACTGTTGCCCATGTGTCAACATCTCATTCTTTATATGGTTTTATAGCTCAGATTACAAATGCAATCCTTTCTTGTCATTGTGCGGTAGCTAATGAAAGTTCTTACAAAGTTAGAAAATCAACTAGGATGATGTATAGCACAATCTTATATTAAATTTTAATAAGAAATGGATATTTAAAAATTTAAATAATCAACCTTTCAGTTGTTTTTTTGTAAGTTTCTAGTATTTATATTTCTGAAGGTATCAAAGCTTAAAACTGCACTAAGACTTTTGGGATACCCTGTATATATACAGAATAAATACATATAGACATGGAAGAGTGAATATTGGGGAGGCACTAGTAGTCAGGGGGATCAGGAAAGGCCTTATGTACAGAGAGGAGTTTGCCCTGGATGAATCGATAGCCCAGATTTTATTCTCTCCTCTTTCCTACATGACTTTTTCCCCTTCTGACTTTCCTTACTCTCAAATCTTCAGTCTTTCTCTATTTTTTCTTTCCTCTCTGGGTATAAAACACTTAAGTCTTCCCAATCTTAAAACAAAATAAAACTCCAAAGGAAATGGAAGAAAAAATGAAATGAAATAAAACAAAATCTCCTCTCAATCTATCATACCTTCTTTATTCTCCTTTTTACCATAAAACTTTTAAAAGCAAAATATATTTATTATTAGCTTAACTTTAAACATCAATAAAATCCATTAAACATGCTTTATAGTGATTCACGTTTGATATGAATTTCATTACACAAAATATTTGTAGCATCTTATCAATTATACTGTATCCCTTTAGGTTTGGGGCAGCTAAGTGGTGCAGTAGATAGAGCACTGGGGCTGGTGTCAGGAAGGTCTGAGTTCAAATCAGGCCTCAGACACTTAATGAACTGTGTGACCCTGAGCAAATCATTCAACCCTGTTTACCTCAGTTTCCTCATCTTAAAATAAGCTGGAGAAGGAAATGGAGAACTACTCTAGAATCTCTGCCAAGAAAACCCCAAGAGGGGTCGTGAAGGGTTGGACACAACTGAACAACAACTTTTAAATTTTCTTTTTACCCATTCAGATTTATATGTTTATATGCACAGCCATAATACATATATGACATACATCATATACTTATGTATGTGTAGTTGTAGTCAGTGTGTGCATTGTTATTCTCTGTTTTCTTTGGATTAATTCTTACAGATCTTTATAACATATCAACCTTGATCATATATAGTAATTATTACATTGATATATCTCAATTTACCCAGCCATTCCTCCAGTTGCTGGCCATTTTGGTTGTTTTGGTTAACAGCAATTCATTATCCCAGACTACCTACAGGCTTGAAATCTTTGAGTAATATTTGGCTCCTCACTCTTCCTCATGCCCTGTCCATCCAATCAGTTGACAAGTCCAGTTGATTTTATATTCAAAAAGTCTCTTTTAGCCAACCCCTCCTCTCCTGTAGCACTGCCACCATCTTACTTCATGATCATAATATATTACCTTCTGCCTAGAATATTAGCACAACCATTTAACCACCAAACAATCGACAAGCATTAAGTGACTACTAGGTGATAGGGATTGTGCTAGGCAAAGACAAAAATGATATGGTACCTGGTCTCAAGGAACTTACATTCTGTAAAATATATGCAAAATTAGTACAGGGTAATTTTTAGAAGGAGATGCCAGTAGCCAGGGGAAATCAGGAAAGGTCTGTTTGGAGGTAGTATTTGCACCTAGTTAGGCAGCTAGGTGGTGCAAAAGATACAGTGCCTGGCCTAAAGTCAGGAAGACTCATCTTTCTGAGTTCAAATCGGCCTCAGACACTTACTAGCTGTGTGACCTTGGGCAAGCCTCTTATCCCTGTTTGCCTCAGTTTCCTCATCTACAAAATGAGCTGAAGAAGGACATATTCCAGTATCTTTGTCCAGAAAACCCTGAAAGAGGTCATGAAAAGTGAGACATGACTAAACGACGACAATAACAAAAACAACAACAAAGGAAATCTAAGAGTCAGAGGTAAGGAGAGATTATACTCCAGGGGTGGAATTCCAGTGCAAAGGTCTTTTCTCTCACTCCAATCCACCCTATACACTGCTGACACATCGATCCTCTTAAAGCACATCTAATGTTACTCTCTTGCTCAAAACAAAAGCAAAAACATGTAATGGCTGTTTCACTAAACAGTTGGCAAATAGGATGATCATTCTGAACTCTGCTCCCCCTCTTCGTTTGCCCTATGCTGTAGTCAGAGCCAATACAAAGTATTTACTCCTCCCAGGTTCTGTTTGAACGTTGTAACCCTCAGTGTTTGAAAATGGGTTCTTACTATCTACTGCAGTTTTCGTAAGACATCATTATAAACACATGACTCAACTTCTTACCAAACAAATACCTCTAGGCCCGAGGAGACTTTTTGGCACTGATACTTTGTGCATTTATTAAAAGTGATATTAAAATGTGTCCTTTATTGAACAACTCTGTTTTGCATCCTAAGAAGTTGCCTGCCTTGTTTACCCTGAGTCCTGGCTCTGATTCCAGACAACCTGAATTACCTCATTCATTCAACAAGTATTTATTAAGTTCATTTGCTATGTGCAGTGCACTGTGCTAGGCACTGGGGAAGATACCAAGGATAGATAAGACACAGCCCTTCCCCTCATGAATGCTGCACTGGAACCAGACTTTCTTGTCTTTCCATGGCTTTCCTCATTCCGTGCTCCTAACCCCATGTTCTCTCATCTTCATTTGGGGAAAGTGTACTCATCCTTCAAAGCTGAGCTCAAAGCTGCCTTGATTTTCCAAGTGATAAATAATCTCTTGCTTCTGAACTACCCATGCACTTATGATCCCTTGCATGTTCTTTCTTGTATCATGATTATATGTGTATATATGGTTTATTCAGGCACAGAGTTGAAATAGGGAAGACAAGAGGAAAAGGCAGTGATTTTATTTTTCTTAGGTGAAACTTCTAAAGGTGTGGGAAGGGAAATCAGAGATAAAAGCAATGGTGCATATGGAACCTAAGGTCCCTGGAACTGAAGTGAAGACCTTGGTCCTACTGTATTTTTCTTCTGGACCGAATGAATGTGCAGTACAGCATAACTGGCTCCGATTCGTTATAGACAGTTCCAATTTAATAAGTAACAATAAAACATGCTTGTGCTGGGGATGACATGGCCAGATAAGGACTAGGGAAAGAGGACTTTAACAACAGTATTCTAGAGTTTGATTTACAAGGAAATAATAAAAAATACAAATGCCAAAACTCCAAACAAACAAACCAACCCTCTGAAAGTACTCTTAATATTTATTAATGAGTCAGATTAAGATTCACTATAAAAAGGCACTGGGTATCACTATATTTTTCTGGTTTTGCATAACAGCAGCCTCCTTCTACAATCCTAAGCAAGACTGATTTTTCCTTCAGCAGCCACTGTTACTGTTCCCTAACATTGTGGGACACCTGGCCCCAAATCCCATGGACTCCCATGGAATGAAAGATTAGATGCAGGAGCCAAGTCAATACAAACTGAGAAGTATGAAATTAACACTTGCTTTGGGAAAAAATCAATTTCACTTTGATAAGAGAAATATTGGGGTCATTCAAAAGATTTTCAATAGTAATTGACATTTTTGTGGCACTTTTAAGTTTTTCAAAGTGCTTTATATGCACCATCTCATTTAATCTTCATAAAAACTCTATAAGATAGGTAACCACAGGTATTATTTTATAGGTGAGGGCAATATAGATGAGAGTAGAGAGAGTGAACGATTTGTCCATGGTGCACAGGGGTGTGGGAGAGGTAGATAACACACCAAGTTCTCTCTAAACTTTTGTGTCCAATGTCCTTTTATCATAGGGGATTTCTCAACTGGCTAAATCTTAATAGGTTTCTTACAATGTCTGATGAGACTGGGTATGTTGGTGCCTTTATTACTGTCATTTGGATACTAATCCAATTTCCAGGTAAAAAATTAAATGAATTGAAGTTTTGTTAGGTTTTTATTGGACAGAATATTTATAATCCAACTGTGTAAGCTAAAAATATTTTATATGTTCACTGAAACTATTAATTGTGAGAAGGGACCCAAAGGAACAAAAGTATTTAAATAAATACTAAATAATATATAAGCAAGAAAGCAGAGATTATAAAGTACCAAGTCTATGAAGCGCTCAATAAATATTATTTAGTTATGATGATATTTCCTTCAAATATAATTTTTTCCATATTAGTTTTTGCCAAATAGAGAGATCCACAATCCTGTTTTACATTGGTTTTATGCAAAACAAACAAACAAACAAAAAAACACGTTGTTCACTTAGGCCAATTTGCTTCCTTTCACCCATCCCTTGTTTCCTCTGCGTTTGGAAAATCTACAACAGCATAAATGTAACATGTTGATTATATTTTTTAACTTCCCTATTCATTAGTTTGGCTTTGTGTGGAAAGCATATTCAAAATACGGACCCAAGGAAAATATTGTGGACACTGGGGACTAAGTGCACAATTACATCTTTCTCTGAGAAGGCAGCAGGGGAGAATGGAGGTAGAAATTACTGTTTGCATTTATCCTTTTTTTCCCCCCATATTTTTAATAGGATGAAACCATTTATTTATTGGCTGGTTAGAGGAGAGTCAAATAGAAGAACTTTGTAAATGCTCCAGTCCCTGTTGTAAGACCTGCCTTCGGCCAATCTTTTTGTTGTTGTTGTTGTTGTTAGGAGAAGACCTCAGAAGGCTTGGATGTCTGCTTTTTCATCCAAACATCTGAATGGTGAGCTAAAGCTCCTTTGTTTAGAAAGTAGGTTGGACAATAATTCATGAGCTCACAATGCCCTTAGGGCTGGACTGGAAACCTTTGAAGCCTTACAGTTAGGCAAGGTTTAAGAGGGTGGATCATGGGGACATGCCATTACAATTTTTTTCTAGAGGCCCATAATTTAATTCTACAGCTTCTAGTGGATGTTCACTATTCAGGAGCCCCTTTGTAGGGAGGTAGGAGATAGAAGTAATTGAATGGGTCATGTTAAGGGAAAAGAAATACGACACGTTACAGGAGAGAATGGACAAGTGTTGCACAGGCAGGAAAAGGCATGCCTGGATTGTAATCTGTATTATTGGTAGGCTTATCCACAATGAAATCCTAGATCCCTCAAAGTATGGTTTAGGCTGACCGTAATCTCTTCCAATTACCTCTGTTATCACACAATCTAATGTGATTTTGTATTCTCTTGCTTTTAACTTTTCATATTTTTTTTCCTCCTGGATTGTAAATTCTTTGAGATCAGAAATAGGGTATTAGGTGTTTTGCTCCCGTCCCTCACAGTGCCTAGCACACTGCTATGCATGTATAGGTACTCAATTTGTGTAATTCAGTCCATCTTAAAAAAGCAGCCATTTTTAGAAGCAGAGAGAATATCATTTGGTAGAAGATAGGGGACAGCTAAGTGGTATTAGGCCTGGAGTCAGGAGGATGTAAGTTCAAATTTGGCCTTAGACCAGGGGCGGGGAACCTGTGGTCTCTTGGCCACATGTGGCCCTCTAATGTGTGGCCCTTTCACTGAATCCAAACTTCACAGAACAAAGCCTATATATTAAGGTGGGATTTGTTCTGTGAAGTTTGGCTTCGGTCAAAGGGCTGCCCTTGAGGATCATTCTAGGGGGCCACATGTGGCCTCGAGGCTGCAGGTTCTCCACCCCTGCCTTAGATACTTACTAGCTGAGTGACTATGGGCAATTCACTTAACCTGTCTGTCTCCATTTCCTTACATGTAAAATGGGAAGAATAGTAGCACCTACTTCCTAGGGAGACTGTGAAGATCAAATGAGATAGTACAGAACTGAGCATAGCACCTGAATACCTAGCAGACATTTAATAAATGCTTAGAAGAAAAATTCTGGTGTCCAGCTAAAAGACTTGGGAAAACTAGATGGGATATTAGTGAATTAGCGCCCTGCAGAACTTGCTTTAATTTATTTACATATGTATCATTAATCAGTACAAGATGCTTAATTGTACTGCAATCACAATTTCAAGACCGTGAAAATATTTGCTGTCACAAAATGAAATGAAATAGGAAGGTATGTTTCATTGTGTTCCATCTCTCATTCCTTACCATGATTGGAGAATGAGCTGTTACAAATGGAACTAATTACATACATAATCACAAAATTACATTGGCAATAACATAAAATGACTTATTTCCCAATTGATATATATTATTACATGGACCCTTCCCCCAATATTTGGTAGAATCAATTGTTTCAGTTTGGATGGTAATCATTGCACTTGTATGCCAATAGGAATAAATAGCTGGTTCCTTGAGCAGCTGTGTTGGCTGCACTGGTACCATTTGTCTATGACTTTAGCTGCTGAAACAATCAGGTTGCTGCTGAATGTCTTCCACAGCAAGCCCTTTCCTTTTAAATCCTCACAGTCAACATGTATATAGCGCTTTGAGGTTTGCAAAGAGCTCTCTATAAGTATTTTATCCTCAGAACCTCAGAGGTAGATGCTATTATTACTCCTACTTTGCAGATGAGAAAACTGCAAAATATTTGTCTTTCATTTTTTGCTAAAGAAAGTACAAATGAAGTCAGCCTAGAATGGAATCTAGGCATTTCTTTGCATTTTCAGTCATACCAATGTTAGAGCATACGAAAAGTGATCCATGGTTCTGCTTTTTGGAAAATGACAAATTGTTGTGTATTCCCTCATATGTTAATCAGGTGATGTGTACTGATAGGCAAAGATAGAATGAGTCAATATAAACAGGAGATGGAAGGGCTATGAAAGGGGAATTATGGAAAGAGGCTGGCAATGGTAGGATCACAGAATTTTAGACCTGGAAGGGACCATAGAGATCACAGAGTCCAACCCTTTTATATTATAAATGAGGAAACTGAGACCCAGATAGGTTAAGTAACTTACTGAAGGTCATAGTTAATTACTGAAGAGCTGAAATGAGAACCCAGGTTCTGCGCCTCCTCGTCAACGCTTTTTCTACTACTTGGAAATTTAAGAACCATTAAGGAAGCAACTGGAGCACAAAACTGTTCATGTCACCATGCTAGTTAAACACTATAGACTTATATAATTTTATAGATGGGACAATAGAGGTTACCTGGTCCAACGCCTTCATTTTATAGATGAGGAAATAAAGCTCAGAGGTAGTGACTTTCCTATGATTATCTGGTCAATAAATGTGGAAGCTAGGATTTGAACACTGTTCTTCTGAGCCCAATAAGGTTTGTTATACATTGACTGTACTGCTCAACTATGTACAAAATATTAAAAAAATCACAGTTCTTGATGGTAATTTAGCTGAACATTTCAGTTCTATGGGCACAATTCAAACATGAATTGTTCCAAATGAGAATCTGTAAATCCTTATCTGTAAAATGGGCTGTAATATTACCACCTACCTCCCAGATTTGCTGTGAGGATAAAACAAGATAATATTTGTAAGATATTTTGTAAACCTTAAAATGCTATATAAATGTTAGCTATGATGATGATGGCGATGAGGAAGATGTGGAAGATGATGTTGGACAAAGGTCAAAAAAACATTGGGTAGAAAAAAATTATTCACAGTCCAGAAGCTGATTAGGGAGGGTAACATGCTATGAAGTAGGATTAAAGTAAAAGGGGCATAGAACAAAACAAATAACTCTTATAGAAAGTTCCAGAATGGATCACATTAGGGAAATGGAAAGCATATGACTGTATTCTGAAATAGAGTTTTAGCCAAACACCAAAGAGCAGTGCCAGATTCCTTCCATGGCAACTGCTTCAGTGGAGAGTGCAGCTGCCATAGTAAATGTTACACTTTACTTTTTTTTTCAGTATCTCTATGATGTCAACGATGTGGGTGCTAACATTCACACCTTCCCATTGTCTTCCCATATATCCTCCATAGAGAGCCTTCCCCATGGTTTAGAGGTCTTTCTCCATGTCTTTTGTCATTCTGTGAATACCACCAGTGCGTTGCTTAGACTGTGCTTCTGTTTTTCCCTTGCTCTCCTTACAGGAATGACCTAGATCCTTTTCTGATCATACATTTCTTGGGTATTATCTTTCAGGCCACTTCTTGAGTGTGAGCCATGATTAATGATACATCATACCCACCATTTATCTCTTCATTGCCCTTCGGGGTACTTGTAATTTTGATTCTTTGGAGATTATGGCATGTTTCATAGCCACATACCCTCAATGGAAGGACTGGTTACTAACATAGCCAGTAAATGTCCTACGGTAAATGAATGAATTACAATTATCCCCTCTATATCATGGGGGTTAAGGGCCCAGCACCTCCACGATCTAGAAAATCCATGTAAAATTTTTTGGCCCTCCCTTCATATTAGAGAAGGAATCTGAATTATTGTGGTATTAAAAGATAAAATACGTTGACATTATATGATACTATACATATATTTTATGTATTTCTGAGCTTCCGTTGGCCTTCACATGTCATCTGTACCTTCCACAAAACTTCCCCAAAATGCCCAATTAATTTCTTATGCCTACCTGTGATACATTGAAACTACAATGGAGAAAGTCACAGTGTGGAAGGGATAACTGTATAGTAAAGCTAAAAATTAAAATGGGTTTAAAACCACTAATGAGGGCTCAGATTCAATCTAGCTCAGTAGATTGAATCTGGCGCACTTGTGAAAAAAAGCAGGTGTCACAAAGGGTGGGATTCCTTAAGACAACCTATTATGGTGAATGGGGTCTCGAGCACCCCTAGAAACTTATGGTTCCCCTACCATCATCATTTTGCTTAGACCTCTTCATTTTTGGTTCCCTGAGACTGGGAATACTGCTCATCTCAAGTTCTTCTCCAGCCAAGACTGAAAGTGGTTTATGTTCGAGGCCATGGACCTGGGCATACCTTCTGAAGCATAAAGGACAAGGATGGATGCCCTATCCGGAAGTGCACCCCCAATTTTCTCAATTCTCTCAGTGCTAGGGAATGGGAAAACCTCAGAAATTGCTTCCTGACCCCCTGGGATACGATATTGTTTCATCACAACAGTTCGAAAAGGGGAGATGGGGTGAGTCCTGAATTCTCCCGGATCCTTTTGTTCCTGGTCCTTCCAAGCCTCCTCCTCAGATTCCTCCTCATCAGTTTCATTCCAAATGTCTCCGTCACACCTGTCTGGATCCCAATCCGCCCTGGCTGCAGCAATTATAGCACATACTTTCCTTTCATTAAAAAAAACCCCACTAATGAGGAAATTAATATGACACCTAACTTGATTCCCAACACAAAAAGAGAAGATGGGGAGTTCATACCTCAAAAAGGATGAGAGCTTTGTAGATTTCCTCTAATGTGCTAGGTCTACGTTACCTCCTTTTCTATGCTTTCAGTCTTGGCCTAACCATCCCCAGGTAGCTGACTTAAGAATTCTTCTATTGAAGGTAATAGTTTTCACCCCTGTCTAGGTTTGTTGATCAATCCAACCAACTATGAAGTTAGTAATACAGAGAATTAGCCTTTGAACACACAGCCCACCAAAGCATTACAAAGCAAAGCAAACACGCTTAAATTACTCTAAAGTTTAACTCTCCACTTTTCACAACTCCCTGTAAATTCCAAAACAGATTAGTACCAGGACAGGACTTTTTGGCACACATATGTGAAGACAAGCCATAAAAACAATTTCCTGAGTCATACCCCTGTGCAGTTCTTACTAAAAGGAGATCTCCTCCCTTCCTTTCACTGAGAATTGCAACTACATAGCAGGGGAGAGCTATGGAACTATTTTCTTTTCCTGTTTCAGAACTGGGAGGCTCAATAAAACTATGTGAATAGAAATGTAAACCAACAAAAAGTTAACATTCTTTTTGAGATGTTAGTAATTGCTCTCAGGCTGTCCTAACACAGTTCTAATTCTCATCAGTCAATAAGCATTTATTAAGCATCTATTATATGTTAGGCCTGGTGCTAAGCACTGAGTGTACGAAGGATAAAAGACAGTTCCTAATCTCAAGATGTTCACAGTCTACTGGGGGTTAATTGCTAGTGAGTCCAACTCTGATCAAAAAAAATTTTTATGGAGCTAATTCTAAGCCTTGTGTTGGGAGAAAAATTAAAATTATAAGTAAGTAGTGTAAAGAGGTAGCAAGGTGTCTCAGTGGATTGAGTGCTGGGCCTGGAGTCAGGAAGATCTAAATTCAAATCCAGCCTCAGACATTTACTTAGCTGTTTGAGCCTGGGCAAGTCACCGTTTGGGTAAATCTCTGTTTACATTAATCCACTGAAGAAGGAAATGGCGAAACACTCCAGTATCTTTGCCAAGATAAAACCATGGACAGTATTGGCTTTCTAGGGTCCAGAGGTCCTGAAGATAGAGACGACTGAACAACAACAATGTAAGGATACCAGAATCAGAGATGATCATTGAGCTGGAAGGAATTTGAACTTGGTTCAAACCGTTGTTTTAGAGATTGAGAGAAATTACAATTCCTATTTTATAGATGAGGAAAGAGAAGGTCAAAGAAGTTAAACGACTTCCATGTGAATCTTTTCCTACTCTCCCCTTATACTTTACGTATCTTTTCTTCCTTATGTTTAACTATCTTGTATTTATTTATATTATATTTATTCTGTTTTATTGTTATTGTTCAATCATTTCAGCTGTGTCCAACTCTTTTTGACCCTATTTGGGGTTTTCTTTTCTTTTTTTTGCCTCTTTTTAAAAATTTAATATATTTAGTTTTCAGCATTGATTTTCACAGGAGTTTGAATTACAAATTTTCTCCCCATTTCTACCCCCTCCCCAACTCCAAGATGGCATACATTC
>CM053627.1:110390594-110466117 GCA_028646595.1 Phalanger gymnotis
TTCTTCTTCTTCTTCTTCTTCTTCTTCTTCTTCTTCTTCTTCTTCTTCTTCTTCTTCTTTTCTCATCTGTCTCTCTCCCCCTTCCTTCTCTCTCTCTCTTTCTGTCTGTCCATCTTTTTATTTTCCAGTCTCCTTGCACAAAATGACTACCATGGAAGTGTTTTATATGACTGCACATGTATGACCCACATCAGATTGCTTATTGTCACAAACAGTGGGGAGGGGAGGGAGGGTAGGAGGGGTAAAAATTAGAACCCCAAATTTTAAAGGAATGTTACAATTGGGGAAAAATATTATTAAAGAAATTTAAAAAAGTATATGGTTGCCCTTTGGTCTTCTCATTGTTCCCTAAATATTCCCCTTTCATTCATTAGAACATAAGCTCCTTATTTCTTTCCCTGTATTTGTATCCCCAGAATCTAGCGCAGTACCTGGCACATGGCATATACCTAATAAATGCTTGTTGATTAATTGTGTGAATATGTCGTATGCCTCCATCTCAGACTTTGCTGAGCACGTACCCCCCCCTCCATTACATCTATGCCCATTCAAAGTTTAACCACTTTTAAGATCTACTTCAAGTGTCACTCCCTGCACAAACCCATTTTCTCCGTGAAGTCTTCCCCAGCTCTTCCAGTCAACATCGATCTCTTCTTTTCCTGACACACATTTGACACTTGTCTGCATTCCATTTATCACCTGACCTCTCATCCTGTATGTCATCCGTGTATATATAATAGCTTAATATTTGTAAGTATTTCATCCCATCTACACTACAAGTTGTTTAAGGGCAGAGGTGGTGCAGCACATTGAGCACTGGACCTGGAGTCTGGAAGATGTGAATTCAAATTCAGCCTAAGACACTTATTAGCTGTGACTCTGGGCAAGTCACTTGGCCTCTGTTTGCCTGAGTTCCCTCATCTGTAAAAAAATAATGGTGATAATAAAAACACCTATCACCAAGGGTTTTTGCAAGGATATGTATATATATCCTACATATGTATGTGTGTATATATATATATATATGTAGAGAGAGAGAGAGAAAGAGAGAGAGAGAGAGAGAGAGAGAGAGAGAGAGAGAGAGAGAGAGAGAGAGCTATAAAGCAATTAGACCTTAAAAAATTATTACATCTTTTTAGTTTGTAGCTCTAGCTTTCATGGTCCCATTAAACCTTATAAGTATTCTAGCTTTTAGAGTAGTTGCCCTCGGAGACTATATGCTTATTCTGACAATACAGTCATTGCTTAAAACATTTGGAATTGCTTTCAAAGTTAGTTTATGATTTATTTTAAAAAAATCTTTCATTTATAGTCTTGACTTTTTTTGCCAGAAACAGTTGTACCAAGATTAATTACGAAACCCCTTTACCAACCTTGCTGGTGGCGGAGGATTTCTGGCAGCTTTCAGAAATCAAATCCACCCTCAGAGGATTAATATTTGCCACCATTGAGGATATTCAAAGGAATGTGTCAGAAGCTTTGACAGCAATTTTTGATTCCATATTGGCTCAGATGAAAAAAAAAGTTTTGGGATGTTTGTTAAAACAATCAGTCATATCTTAGACTGGTTTTTAATCCCCATAGTTTCTAACACAGTGCTGGACACACACTAGACACACAACAATAAACAGCTACTGAATTGAACAGTGGTATTACATGCACGGCATTACTGCTTCGAGAGACGGGGAGATAATTCAACAAGAAATAAGATTCGACTGTTCTTATCTATAGCATGCAGCAGCTGTAGCTCATAGAACGACAGGGCTAAGGAATGGACCTGTCATTTCCTTGGGATAGCAGAGGTGGGGAACCTGTCACCTCAAGGCCACACATGGCCCTCTCAGTCCTCAAGTGGGGCCCTTTGAATGAATCCAAACTTCACAGAACAAATCCTTTCATTAATATTACTATCAAATCCCATTATTATTTGTTCTTTGAAGTTTGGACTCAGTCAAAGGGCTGCACTTGAGGACCGAGAGGGTCACATGTGGCCGTCAGGCCACAGGTTCCCCACCCCTGGTATAAGGAACTCCTGGGTGTTGGCTCTCCCTCTACCAATGCGGGTTGCACCTTCTTTGCAACTTATAGTCTTAGAGACCTTCCTAGAGCACCAAGAAATTAAGTGACTTGCCCAGGGTTACACAGTTGGTGTATGTCAGACCCAAGTCTTTCTGAATTCAGGGATCACTCTCTAAAAATTGCTTTAAATTTTTGGTTAAGACTATATTTGGTCAAGACATATTTTCATACTAGGGAAGCCAGATGAGAAAAGCAAATCTTTATTTGCATCCTAGAGAAGACTCTGCTTTGTTCTCAGACTTGCCTTACCAGCAAAGGGATTGTCCCTGCGGAAGCTGAACAAACCTTCACTACACAAGTCAGTACTGAAGAAGAATGCCAATATGAGATAGGAGGACAGGGAAAGAAAGGCCAGAATGGAAGAGAGAAGGACTGAAAATCCAGATGTGGAAGTGAGGGCCTACAAAATGCAGAGAGTCTTTTTATAAGCAAATAAGAATTTTGTAGATGATAATCTTTGGTTGACTCAGAAAAGCTGTATCATTGGAAAGTGCCTCAAAAAACAGCAAATTTATAGGTAGGGCAATTGGTAAATTGCCAAGAAGCAGGGGATTTTTGCTCTCTCCTTTCCTCCCGCCATTTATTCATCTTTATTTAGCACCCGGCTAACCCCGTTGCTGGCCCATATTTGAAACTCTTCTAGCATCTAATGTCATTTGTTTGTCCTCCCCTTCCCTCCCATAAAGATGATTCAATGCAAGCTTATTAATCTATGATTTGCAAGACTTGATAGACTAGTAGAACAGGCAGAGAAAAAAAAAATGCTTGCTCCCAGATCCCTAGTCTCTCCAGCTGGGACTGTTTGATATCATCAAGAGCGGTAACTGCAGCAACCCAAGAAGTAACAGCAACAGCAGTGTCCAATGGGAAATGGAAGTAAAAAACATCAGAGTAAGCCTGAGCAGTGAGGTGTTGGTCATAAATACTTAAGGGCTCAACGTGACATCCTTGATGCGTGTGTAATTCCCATTGACGTCAATTGGGTGTTATGGATAAATAATACTATAGCAAAGAGCCTTAAGGGGCTCCCTAAGCCAAAATTTTCATTTTGGATCACCCTTGTAAAGTAAAATAATAACAATAAGGACTTGTATTTGTTTAGTCCCTACTGGCTGCTGAATAAAGTTCAAACTCTTTAGCTTAGAGTTCGAGAGCCTTGCACAACCTGGCACAGTGCTACCTTTCTAGCCTTATCTCATAGAACTCTTCTTCATACGCTCTAAGCTCCACGTAGTTTAACGGTTAGATGGAGAATATTTCATTCCCCAAACATGCTTTCCACTTACTATTCCTTATATCCGGAAGGCCCTCCTTTTCCCTCTTTGCCTGTTAATACCAAATGCAAATTCCACCAAAGTTCCATCTGGGAACTTTTCCTAATTTCCTGATTAGTAATGGTCTTCCCTCTCTGAACTCACGTTCTTTGTAGCTCTAAAGTTTTCGTCATGGAATATTTGTGATCTACTTATCTGTGTGTACTTGCAACTCAACTATTAGCTCTACCATAAGGTGACTCTGGTTTATCTAACCTTTTATTGTCTCTAGAATTTGAACTGATTGCATTCAAAATATACAACCAAGCTTATACTGCCTTAGGTCTGCACTTTTTAGACATGTGTCAAGTTCAAGTCATAGAGAATTAACCTGAGTCTTCATTAAAAGACATGGGTAAACTAAGCATTGACTTGTTTTAAAAAGGTCAAATGAAGTCTTTTTAGTTAGCATTAATAGAGGCTCAGAATAGTTCCTGGAACACAGTCCAGGTGTCAAATGGAAACTTTAACAACATATTTTTCAATAATAATAACAAAACACCATCCTATTGGACTATAAGCTAGATGAGGCAGAGGCTATTGAAACACAGTATCTCTCTCAGCCACTAGCACAGTGCTTTACATAATAATCATTTAATAAGTGTTTGTGGAATTCAATGGAAAGCTTCTTTAAAAAACAACAACCACCACGAAAGGCTAAAGCATTCTTGTTCAAGATTCTAGTCCTATCAAAGGTAATACTTTAGAAGAGAAAATTATGGAGAGCTTTGTGCCAGGCCATTATCCCCTCAACAAAAAGGGAGTTGACAAGAACCGACTGATAAGCCAGTTTCCTCTAAATGAGGAACAATTCCAACTCTTCCTAAAAACCGTAAGCTGAAACTTTGTGGGAGCCCAAAGACACGTGAAATATTTTTCCCCACACCTTTATTTTCTAGGTTCCCATTAGGACTGCAAGAATGCTGAGATGTATTTTTTTCCCCAAACCACTCTTGAGGCATTCTTCCAGGTTAACTGGAAGAAGGAAGTATCAGAAATCTTGTGAGAAAGTCTATTCTCATTGCCATTTTTTTCAGGCCCAAGAAATTCAAGAGGATTTTGGATCAGGCTAGAGTAGGCACATGAGTTTTAGTTGCTCATTAAAATGGAACCCAAATTCTGAATTTTTGTAAGTTGACCTTATGCAAATGACTTTTGAGGGAATGGGAGGCAAGCTAGAGTAAAGTTCTGTAGCTGAGCACATAACCCCTTCTCCTGGGTCCCCACCCTATGTTACATTATGGCAGGCTAAAATCTTCAACAAACTGTAGGTAGGTGATTCAAATACAGTTCACATTCCCTGATCCTCTCTAATAGCCCTTGTTTCATTTATATTCTGATTTCAAATTGGCTTTCCCAATGCTTTTCCCAAGTTGGCTTTCCCATGCTGTATGGGCCTCATCCTGTTGCTGAGGCACCAATGAGTCCTGTCTTTCAGCTCCATTTCCAGCTCCCATACTATTCCCGTGTCAAGAGGTAAGTGAAATGTTATGAACAGAGGGCAGCATAAAGAAAAGAGCTGCTCTGGTCAGATGAACTGCTGAATGCCATGACTGGTTCTTTAGGAAATCATCTGAATTGGTGAGAACAATTTCCTCCGCCCACCTCCTTCACCCCAATGACAGGACACTGAATCACGACCGTTGCCACAGGAGCTGGGATTTAAATCTCCAAAAACTGACCCTTTCCCAAAGAAGTTTGAAAATACAGAAAGATGCTTGAAATCCCAGGCCCTTTCAATGACCTCTGCCTGAAAACATCTGTCCTATGAGACAACTCTCAGGATATAAAACACATCCACAAAGAAAGTTTGAAGGAACAGAGTACAGTCAATACATGTCGGCGTCCTCAGAATGCATGGTAAAACCTCACCTATTCAGTGAAGGGTACACAGCTTCCTCCCTTTACAATTCTTTAATTTAAAAAAATATGTGGGCTGAGGATGAGTTCAATTTTATACCAAGCAGTATCTACTTTGCTTTTTTACAAAAAAGGTATGTACAGATAGAAAGGGAAGGGTTTTAAGAGTATAGATGACACTTTGTCCACAAAGATGAATCAAAGTCCAATTACTTTTTTCCCATCTAATTTCTGAGATACCATAAAGTAACTTGAGCTTGATTAAATTTGGTTAATTAACTTTTTGATCTTTGTTAACATTCTTTTTACATATATATTTATTTCTATGGTCTTCTGATATATCATACTGTCCTATAGATATTTCCATCTTATTTAAAATTGGAATGTACAGGTAACTAAAATCCTTGAGAAAATAATGATTGCTTTTCCTCTTTTTGTACTGAAAAGGCCATGGGCCTTAGAAGAGAGAAAACCAGGGTTTGATATCCAGCCCTTTAACACTTAGTGCCTTTCCGGGCAAGTATTGTGACTTCTCCGGGCCTCAGTTTCTTTATTTGCAAAATGAATGGATTGGACTCAGATCCCCCTTTCAGTTCTAGATCTATAAGCCTATGTTTATGTTCGTTATTCCTCACAGGGTGATTGTGAAGAAAGCTCTTTCCTTCTAAATAATAGTGAGAAGAAAGAGCACATCACCACCAAAGATTATAAACAATGGCTGAAGAGTAAGGATTTGATTATAGCTATGGAGGGGCTTTGGGAAATTATACAGGAGCAAGTCGCTGCCATCAGAAATTACAGAAAGTCTAGCCTTAAGGAATCTTGACTTAAATATTGCTCCAGGTGATGCAAGAAAGTGCTAGAAACTGTGTAATGTCATTGTAGGCTATCGAAATGTAACATCAACTGAATACCTAGAAAGAGACAATGAAATGTGCAAAATTACACCCTGCAAGCTATGTATTACATTATATATTGTTTATGTATATTAGGTATGTAACCTAATAAATGACAAATTCCTTAATTATAAGTACATACACCAAACTATCCTTGAGATTTCAAGAACTATTTTTTTTCTTGTAACTAGAACATTATTGACCCCAATTACTCCAAAGCAACATTGATCCATAAAGTTTAAGAAAAATGTTTTTAAATAACTGTTGTCATACTGAATGCTTATAATTTTCAGACTATTTGGAATGAATCAGTATTAAAATACAGAGGCCTAGCAGAAGAAATCAAAATCAAGTGGTTTTGGGAAACAAAACGAGATATGGGTCATTTTTGTTGTTTTATCTATTACTGAAGTCGTTTTGAAGATGTGTTCCATGAGTACGTGGAAGATGAGATTACATCCTGGCACATTGTACCTGTTTGGGGAACCTGCGGCCTCGAGGCCACTTGTGGCCCTCTAGGTCCTCAAGTGTGGCCCTTTGAATGAATCCAGACTTCACAGAACAAATCCTTTCAGTGAGGATTTATTTAGATTCAGTCAAAGGGCCACACTTGAGGACCTAGAGGGCCACATGTAGCCTCAAGGCTACAGATTCGCCACCCTTGTAGGCACTTGATAAATGTACTGATTGATTGACATCCTAATATTTTTATCCAGTTACGAAAAGCAAACATTTTTATTCACTTACACAGAATATTAAATATAATAGCAGAGCAGCATCATTTCATAACGGATAGAGAGAAAGCCTTGGATTCAAGAAAACCTGTCCTGCCTCTGACATCTTCTAGCTATGTCAATGGTAAGTGAGTCACTTCATCTCTGAGTGCCCTAGGCAACTATCTCAGATTATAAGTAACAGAACAGTAGCTAACCCTGATCAGAGGAGGAAGCTTCCACACCTGGAGTTCCCAGAAGTCCTGGACCAATAATAATAATAATAATAATAATAATAACAATGGTAGTTAATAGCTAAGATTTATAATGCTTTAAGTTTTGCAAAGCACTTTACGTATATTATCTCTTTTTGATTTTCACAACAAGTCTGTGAGGTAGGTGCAATTCTTAGCTTCATTTCACTGATGGTGTAAATAAGTCTGAGGCTAAAGTGAAATAATGTTTAATATGAAAGTATACGTAGAGCCTATATCAGATTGCATGCTGTCTTGCGGAGGCGGAACGGGATGGAGGGGGAGAAAATATAAAACTCAAAAGCTTGTGGAACTGAATGTCATAAACTAAACATAAATAAATAAATTTTAAAAAAAGAAAATAAGTCTGAGGAAGGTTGGGTGACTTATCATAGGAATGTGCTAGAACTTGTGAGCATTTGTACCTCAAAAGTTGCCAACTTTGAGAAATCAGGGCTTAATTTTTTATTTTTTTGATTTCTCAATTTAAGAAAGTGTTAATAATGCTGATTAAACTTAAAATTGTGTGTTTATAAATTTTTTTCTTCTGGTTTTTAAATATTTATCAGCATACTCCTGTAATGCTCTATAAACACTGCTTGAACTCATCGGGAGTTCAGTAGAAGGCTCAGGGTATGAAATCACCAGGCTGGAAGCTAATTAATAATAATAATGATGATGATGATAATAACTGTCATGCATGTAGTGATTTACAACCAATTATCTTATTTGAGCCTCACAACACCCTTGCTTGTCCAAGGTTACACAACTAGTTAATATCTGGGTAAGGATTCAAATTCAGCTCTTCCTGATTTCTAGCACTAAAATAGAAACAAAGCTATTTGTTTCATAGGCTTCTCTTCCTCCTCTCTAGCAGCTGACACTGTGTTGTAATGGGCACATAAGCAACTCGGTTCTGAGTTTTAAATCCAAAGGCTCTTGGGCACCTAACCTCCATTCGGCTCTAATCTCTATTCAGCTCTGGATGACATCATATGCATAGTCAGATAAACATGTAACTCTGTGAGTATTATGTGACCCAGATGGGACTTCCCAACCTCTTACAGATTTGTCATTAATTAACTCATTTTTTCAGCTGGCAGAACAGTTGCTTTGTGAGATGCTTGAAGAAGATTAATAAACTGGAGGATACCAGGATTGATAAAACTTAGTTAAAAATAATAGTAATAATCTCACTGCAGCAATGATAAAGTTTCAATGGATACAGTTCTCTTTGAAATTCATACATAGTTGATATTTACAAATATTTTGAAAACTTTGGTCTCATTATTTTAAAAAAGACAAGACATTAACGTATGTCCTATGTGTTGACCAAATGCTTTTCAACTCTTTATTATATCCTTATAAAAATGAAATTTATTATCTTCCCTGTATTCACATAGAAATGGAGTCATAGGGACTGACTGGACCAAGATCCAACTTGCTGCTTAATGAACACATCCCACAATTGGTGTATCTTTGAGAGATGCCTTTTCTGCTTTTATCTACCCATGCCTCCTTTTGAAGCATTATCACTTAGCCTTGTCAATTCTGCTTTGAAGTGGCTATCACTCAAAGGGGTGGTATCCTAAGAGTAATGGTAGATTAAAGAGATGGGAGAAATAACAGTAGGAAAAGATTTGCATTTAGGTTTTCTGAAGAAAAAGAGAAAAGAGATGTGAAGCCATGCTTACAGTTGGGACTCCCAATGGTTGCTCACCATGACGATACACCCAGAATTAGGTTTTCAGATTATATAGCAGTCCAATTGAAAATCCTAACACACACACACACACACACACACACACACACACACACACACACACACACACACGATTCATAGAGCTAGGTTAGAAATACTACAGTGCTGATCATTGTTATAATGGGGAAAGCGCTGGGAACATGATGTTCTTGAGAGTGTCACAGCTATTGTGATATCTTTAAAATATCTCATTTATTATGTGCAAAAGAGGAGATTTAATAAAATAGATGCTCTACAGAGATAGAGTAGATCCAACATCCTGCCTCTTTTGTGTGAAAATTTATAATTGAGGGGGGGGTGGTCGTCTAACACTTTGTAATCGCTCTCCATTAGTAATAATTTACATGATATTACAGCTGTCACAGAATGTCAAGATAATTTTTCTGTTTCTTTTTTCTTTCTTTAATCTTTTGAACAATTCAACTTTAAAGGAGTCTAAAAATATATTCTTGCTAAAGAGGTGGTTGAAGACTCAAGGAGAGAGGAGAAGAGAAGGGGAAAAAGATTACTTGAAATAATTTTCTCCATAGGGGAAAAATCCTAATCAGTTCCATGATTTCTATGACCTTCTTTTGGGAGTTCTTTTTTTTTCTCTTTCCACTAAGCAAGTAAAGAAATTCAATCACGTGCCCTTAGTTTGCCGTTTGAATGGACCCTTACACTAAAGTGTATGTGAAATAAAAATAAAAAATAAAAAAATAAAGTGTATGTAGAATAAAAATCCTGAAGGCTTTCATTAATTTATGTCAGGAACCTCTAGCAAAAAGGAGCTAATAGTTTCATTGTATTGTTTTAGTTAGACAGTATTTGGAGTAATATTTTCAGTTGAGGATGCCACAGTTTCAGTAAGGACATGGATAAACTGGAAGGCAATCAGGATGATAAAGAGTGCAATCCATACCATAAAAAGGCAGGTTGAAGGATCTGGGAATGTTTAGTCTGGAGAAGAAAATACTTGGGTTGAGCTTTGGAGATGGGTGGGTGGCCATGATTCGAAGGGCTGTCATATGGAGGAAGGATTTGTGTTGTGTTGTTGTTCAGTCGTGTCCAACCCTTCACGACCTCATTTGGGGTTTTCTTGGAAAAGATACTGTAGTGGCTTGCCATTTCCTTCTCCAGCTTATTTTATAGATGAGGAAACTGAGGCAAGTAGGGTTAAGTGACTTACCCAAGGTCACACAGCTGGCCAGAGGCCAGATTTGAACTCAGGAAGATAAATCTTTCTGACTCCCGGCCTGGTGCTCTATATACTGCACCACCTAGCTGCCCAATTTAAATCAGAGAGTAAGTCAAACATCAAAGTATCACACTAAAGTTTTCAGAAAAGTCTAGCAAACAAGTAACATTACCCCCTGGGACCCTTCCAAACCAGGATAGAAAATCTGAGTGGAACTTCACTGTCCCTGCCAGAGTCCACAGGTGAGTCAATAAAACTCGGAAGATCAACCTTATCAAAGGCTGCTGACAAGTCTGAGAGACCCAGCATGGACACCTGACTCATGTTGTCTGTTGTCAGGAGATCATCCTCCATAGCAACCAGGACAGTTTCCATCTCCTAGCCTGGCCTAAAGTTAGACTTAAACAGATCAGGAAAGTCTGGGATTCAAAGTAAATACAACCCTACTCTGTCACAGACTCTGCTGTGACCTTTTCCTGAAAAGGAAACGGAATGATGAGATGAAAGCTAGCCAGGTCGAATGCGTCAAGAAGTGTCTTCTTCAGGACAGCTCTAACAGCTGTTGATTTGAAAGAGGGGAACTCCATATCCCCTCTCCACCCCATCAACTGTGCTGGGAATACTTTCCAGTGGAAATCACAGTTAAAATGTGTCAAGGCGAAACAATTATTCCTAGACCCCTATTTTTTTTTTCTTGCTGAAGATTAAGAGACAATGAAGATAATACAAAATTAAAGTACCAAACAGTGCTAAGAGTTGGAATCAGGCTAAGCAATTTTCCAATGTTTACCTATTACTGCTGCAACTGAAAAGTTGGTATATGGTCTTACATCAAAAACATTGGAATCAAACTTTTGAAATATGTATACCTTTCTTTACTTTTCCTCTTTGAATCATAAAAAAGCCCAATTTTTATGGTCCATGAGTAGCAAGTAATGTTGGGATGGAGGATGTGGTTAGCTGAAGAGACTAAGGGAATAGAGCTACAAGGCAGTTGCTGTAATATTGTTTTCATTAGCTATTTACAGTATATTTATTAGGCTGTTAAACTGAACTGTCTTCATTGCTCCCAGCCCAAGTTTCTTTGAGAGAAAAATGGGCTACATTAAACCCTACAGATCATAGTGAAAGACTCTAGTGCTTGTAGGTGAAATCCTTAAACTAAATTACTGATGGGCAAATCATTAGGGGGTCAGAGGTTCAACACAATCTTTTCCAAACCTCTCTGGTTTGGAAATCTAACTAGAAACCTCCTGGGATCAAGAGTTCTGATGAGATTCCTGGAGCTTCTTGGTTCAAACGTGGGTTTGGAATACTTGGAGAACATATACCCACAAGGGATTTCAAAGTTCCTCATCCCAGCTTATTGGGAAGTGCTGAGACACAGAAAAGTAGAAGACTTCTGGGGGTTATGGAGACTTTTGTAAACCTCAACAAAACTTTCGAATTCAACTATTCAATTCAAGCCAAATTTTGGGTTTGGTTTCTGTGTTATCCCAAATACTTGAATTCATCATTTACTGAGCTTAGAGTTTCTTGTGGTGGGTCTATTATGGTGGGGTAGGACAATCAAAATATTACTGATCATTTTATGGATTTATTGATAATAATTTTCTGTTGAAAATTAATAGAGGTGTCAAAATAGTGTTTTGTAAAGCATCCTCTCTTAAATGGCTGAAATGGCTATCCTGTCTGAATCAATTACTATCCTGTTTTGTTTAACAACAAAATGTTAGTTTTCTCTAAAAAAAAATTCCCTCTGAACGTGTCAAAATTACAGCATTTGCATTCATGATTCACTACCCTATGCTAATATTCTTCCTCTGAGAATAACATAGCAATACAATTACGTAAAAATGTGAAAAGATTAATTCTGAAGGCAGATTGGGGTGGATATTTGTAGGAATTAATAAGAACAGACTCTACTAGGATCCCATTGTGGAAATTATAATGGATTTCCACTAATACCTCAAGGCAGAGTGGTAATAATTCCAGCCTCATGGGAAGAGAATATTGTGCTTTATTGAAATTTAAAGCCTCGATCCACTTCTAAACGGATTCTTGAAGAGGCTACCTCTCCCCCCAAATCTGTGTATCAATTGATCAGCTTTGGTTCCAACCAGTCGGTTCTTCAAGCTGATTTTGAATCTTGCTTGACTTTCTCTTTTATGCTTTGATTTTTCCTCAAAGTGGAACTAAGGAAAGTTCAGACTGTTTTAATTGCTGAAAAAGTGGCTCCTATTTAGGAAATATCCTGAATGCCTGCAACCACATATGAAGCTGAGAAAGGCAGCTGATTCAAAGGGGCCTTCTTGGTTTGCGATAACTATCAGGTTAATCACTCTCATCTCTTGGGCTGGATGGAATCCAAGTTGACTAAGTGAATGATGGAGTTCTTCTAAAAAGTGACTCACAGATGATTAAAATCTCTTTCAGAACCCAGAGGCTTTCTTGGTCAGGATTAAAATTCTGGGCTATGTACATTCATAGTTCTGGATTTTCTTTATATTTCCATCCTTTCATTTTAGGCATTTCTCTCTTTCTCGGCCCTACTTCCCTTTCTCCCCTTTTCCTCTCTCCTCACCAACCCCCGGGTATTGCTTCCATTCCAAGACTGAAACACTGTTATACACTGATGATTTCTTGGCTCTGACTTATCTACTTAAAAGGAAAAAAAGGAATCTCTTTATTATTTTGTCATTGTTTCAGACAACTACTTTGATTTAGTGATGGAAACTTTTACTCAAAGGACTCAGGTTGGACTAGATAACTTGTAAGTTCCCTTCCAGCTCAAAGATTCTCTGAGTCTATTCTCAGAGTTTTTGATAAGAGGCAGATATTTACTTCTTTAAAAAATGTGGATAGATCTCCAGAGAAAGAGCTGATGGAGCCTTAGTACACATTGAAGATACTTTTTTTAACTTTATTTTTCTTGTTTTTTTGTCTGTTTTTTCTTTCATAGCATGACTTATGTGCAAATATGTTTTACATGACCACACATGTATAATCTATGTCAAATTGCTTGCCTTCCCAATGCAGAAGGAGGAAGAAAATTTGGAACTCAAAATTTGAAAAAAGATAGTTAAAATCATTTTTATATGTAATTAGGAAAAACAAAATATTAAATTTAAAGATTCAAATAGGCTACACATCAATATTCCATCCCTCAGATTTCTAAATTTCAAAGCACGTACATTCTTAATCTAAGTCATTTTAATTATTAGGAGTCTTTCTCCAGCAAATGACTAGAATTCTAGCCTTATGAGCTTGGTCTTATGTATAGAAAGGGTAGCTAGGTGATGCAGTGAATAGAACAGTGGTCTTGGAATCAGGAATAACTAAGTTCAAACCAACCTCAGACACTTACTAGCTATGGGACCCCAGATGAGTCACTTAACTCTGCCTCAGGTCCTCATCTGTAAAATGAGCTAGAGAAGGAGGTGGCAAGCCGCTCCGGCATCCTTGCCAAGAATATCCCAGATGGGGCCATGAAGTCTTGGATATGATTGAAAACAACTGAAGAATAACAAATGTTGGAAATCGCGTGAACCATGTTCCTCTATTGATACACATGCTTTCTTAGACATGATGTAAAAAATGATACATGTGTATCTATTTCCATATGTGGATTCTGCCACTTTGTATCACTGATAGATGAAGTAATCCTTGAATTCCACTTGTTATGTATTTTTGTTCTTGGTGACAACATAGATAATTTAAAATCCTCACAGAGAAAGCACTTCAAAGTTACATCAAAAATTCTTTCTTGCTGTATATATTAATGCTATGAATGTGACTTCCATTTGAACCATTTCTCAGATTAAAAGTTTTAATTTATAAACTTTTCTTCTGTAAACTTTTTTTTGCCTTTTCTTCTCCTGTAAATCAGGAACAGGAAATTATTTGAAATATCTATCATCAGTTATTTCTCCTTTTTAAAGATCTTCTGTCATTGTGTTTCTGTTCATTTCAAAGGAATGCTTGCAATTTTGCAGTAGTATGCAAACTTCAGATAGTGAGCCACAAGGTTTGTTGAAAAAACACAACTCGATATGTGGGAAACACTTGGTGGCTGACTTCCAGAGACTTAAAAAACACCTTTCTTGCAAAGAAATCCCCCCCAAATGAAGCTACCTCCATATCACTACAAAACATTGGTCAAAAAAAATAACATTTCCAATGGTCAGAGAGGGAAAAAAAATCTATTTGACACTAGGATGGCTTTAAACAAAGGCAGTGGAAAGCTTCGTAGTCGGGTCTGTCTGCTATGACTAGATTTGAGCCTCAGAATTTAAATGACATGCGGATGACTGAAGAAAAACAATGGAAATAGAGATTTGGGAAACAGATACAATGAAGAAGGAAACATTTGGAAATAAGTTTTATTGAACCTGGAGATAAGAAAGCTAAGGCTATCATGTGAAAGTATTTTGATCTCTCTGCCACTTTTCATGACCCAGGAATATACTGGTGTGTGATAAAAGATATGATTAAGTAATAATAAGTATCATTTATGTAGCGTTTTAAGGTTGGCAAGGTGCTGTAGTTATGCTCTCCTCTTGATCCTCATAACAACTCTGGGAGGTAGGTGCTATTATTATCACTCCCATTTTACAGATGAGGACATTGAAGCTGAGAAAGGTTGTGTGACATGCCCAGGGACACAAGACTAGTTAGCATTTGATATGGGATTTAAACTGAGGTCTTTCTAACTCCAATTGCAGGGCTCTGACTCACTGCATCTCCTAACTGCAGCTCCTCATCTCCAGTTCATGAGAGGATTAATATGCAGACAATTTTCTCCTTTGTCAAATGAGGGGGTTGGGTTTGATGACCTAAGTCCTTTCTAGCCTTAAAATTCAACAATCTATGAAGTGAATATTCCAGGCACACTCCAGCCTCAGTGGCAGAATGGAAATGAGAACCTACATTTCCCAAGTTCCAAATGAATGTTCCATAACCCATTCTAAGCTTCTTCTGTTGCCAGGTGATGTCACGGAACTGCAATCTGGGGACCATTTGTCATGCTGTTTTATGTAATAGAGTGTACGTAGGTCATGACAATGAAAAAAAAATATTTTTTTCCCTTAAGTAACTGTGCATCAAATAGGTCTGCATCCTTATAATGAGGATATAGGCCATCACATTCATTAGTTACCCAAGTTAGCCATATTCTTTTAAATCAGGTTCTTAACCATTTTTTTTTATGTCATGGAAATCCCAGGGCAATCTAGTGAAGCTCATTCAGAACCCTTCTCAGAATAATGTTTTTAAATGAATAAAATAAAACACATAGGAGTTATACAGGGAATCATTTATATTGAAATACAGCAATCAAAATATTAAAATAACAAATTCACACTTCTGGGCTAAGAATGCTAGCTCTAATCTAGTCAGCTTCTCCAAAAGGTAGAATTCCCTCAGAGTTTTACATTTCTCAAAAGTTATGAGAATGTTTTTCTATATCCATGTTCACAATGTTATCAATTATGATCTTTTTTCATCATGTATAGGAAAATGATAGTTTTTAATGTGCAAATGCAATTTAACACATCATCTCACCTCATTTCAAGGCAACTCCACCCCTTCACCTCCACTCTTTATACAGGTGGCTTTTAAAAGAAACAAACCGAAAGGAGGAAAAACAAGAAATTCCAGTCTGTACATATGTTTCGAGGGATTGTTGAGAGCCAGATTCCCCAGGCTTCAGCGTATAATCAGCAGCAGCATCAGGACCCAGTGCTATAAAAGCTATGTTGCATCACTGACCACCATTTACTGGGGCTCTGATACCCCAGAGATTTTTTTTCAGCAAGAAAATACAAGAAGACCTTCCTTCTGAATGATCAAAAGTCAGGAAGGAGAGACAGACCTTCATTTCTGGATAAGGCTTTTCTTCAGACCTGTACAAAGCTACTGGAATGTGAGAACCTTCTAAGGAGGCATTAGAACAGACAAATGTGAAACGACAGTAAAATAGCAGTTAAAATCCCGAGGATTTCAGAGAATGGGAAAGACTAATTTCATATTATTGTGAAGAAATAAGAAAATGTGAAATAGTATAAAGTAGGACCTGAATTCCAAAACATTAGTTGGATGGTGACAAATGTTATTCTGAAGGACTATTTCCTGCTCCCACCTCCACAAATTAATATCATGATTAGAATCCCCTTTCCTTTCATTATTCAAAGCAAAAATACTTTTTAGATTATAATCCCCTCTTTTTCTTTTAATCTATAAAATAACTTGAACAATGATCTCAAACTTTTCTTCCCAGCTCTAACAGCCTACGATTCTGTAACTGAGTTTCCTGAACTTAATATACTGCAGAGTGCTGATTGTTCCCATCAGTTAAAGTTGAGGGGTAACAAAAAATAATGAAGGCTCCCACTTAGGTAGTGATTTCTACATTGTCTAATTTGATCAGCAAAACTATCCTATGAATCAGATGCTATTACTATTCCTTTTTATAGATGAGGAAAGTTAAGTTTAGAGAAATTGAGTGACAGAGGAAAGGTTGAAGGCGGGATTTGAATACAGGCCTTTCTGACTTTAAGACTAGTACACTGTCTTGGCTGAAAAAAAAAAGAAAGAAAAGGAGGTTTTATCACCTCTTGGGCCTGTTCTCCCTGTTTTCTATGCACTATTTTTAGGGGGAAATTGAGCATTTTTAGAAGTTATTCCAACTCTTTCAGATTCCCTAGGACAATACTGACTGTGCTGGAATAATTAATTTATTTAATCCAATCTGGATCAGTGAGTTTAATTAGAGTATTATTTATTCATGATTATATCTGAAAAGAAGTTGGGATTTTACTTTACCGTATTATTTCGCCTTAGTATTTTTGCTTAACTTGCCTTAAAACGTAGTTTAGGGAAACAGATTCACAAGGCTTACTTTCTCCCACTCAAGGGTAGGGATTACTTTTTTGTATCCCCAATGGCTAAAACAGTGCCTCGCATATAGTAGGCATGTAATAAATGTTTGAGGCAGCTACATGGTACAGTGGATAGAGCACTGGGTTTGGCATGAGGAAGACTCATCTTCCTGAGTTCAAATCTAGCCTCAGACGTCTACTAGCTGTGTGACTCTGGGCAAGTCACTTAACCCTGTTTGCCTCAGTTTCCTCATCTGTAAAATGAGCTCAAGACAGAAATGGCAAACTACTCCAGTATCTTTGCCAAGAAAACCCAAAATGCGGTCGTGGATAGTCAGACATGACTGAAATGACTAAACAACAACAATAAATGCTCGTTCATTGACTGATTGTTTTTTGAGGATTGTATTGAAGAAATAATTAACAACATGCTTAGCATTTTCTCCTCAAATAAACTGAGGAAAGTGCCAAGAGCACTTCAGCTTCTGAGTTTGGGCTGGCTCTTGATGTTTCTTTTTTCTCCTGGAGGAAGGGAAATGATGTAGGCCACCTTACACGCCGTCTCATTTGGCCAACGAGGTCATAATCTGGTCTCATAGATGCTTTTTGGTGATATCTAAACACACACACAGAAGACGCAAAATCCTATACTCTTTCAAAAGTACACTGTATCGATCTATCTCTCTAGTGATCGATCTGTAACCAATTCCGATTCATTTACTCACTTTGAAAAGATCCAGAAATGGCGCAAGCAGAATGAAGAGACAAAAGCAAATTTTCCCCTCACTGCAGAGCAGAGGGCTTTCCTTTTGGAGTCAGCAGGAAGAGAAGTTGAAAAGGACAAGTGACTAATGATCTTTTAATTAACATTGAGACAGGTCACTGTAGGAAGCCTGAAGCTTTGAGAACTAAGGAAGATTTCTACAAAACCCCACTGACCTCACATCTCCCAAACTGTAATTCTAAACAACAGAAGCAGAGTTTCCTTGCAGAGTACCCATGACTGTGAGGTCCCAAGAAACTGGCTATATTGACTAGAGTAGAGTTTCAGCGGTGCCGTGGTAAGAACATTGTATTTGGAGTCAGAGACCATAGATTTGAATCTAAGCTAGGCTATTTGCTACCTCTACTTTATGGGCCTCAGTTTCCTCATCTTGTAAAATGAAAGCTTGGATTAGATGACCTCTGAGGTACCTCCTAACATTAAATCTGTGGTCCAGTAAGGTTATTTTAAGTAGGGTAATATAAAGGACACCAGAGAAAGTCAAAAGAGAATGGCATGGGGCCCATTTGTATTGAATTCATTAGATGTGTTAATGGGGCAGAGTTGTTTAACTTCTTTGTGGCAGAAGAATAAAAATACCTTCTATATGCACATCACCAGCTTAACAAGATTGTTGTGAGGAAAGTGCTTGAGGTGGAGCAATGGATAAAGTGACCAAGCCTGGAATCTAGAAGACCTGAGTTCAAATCTGGCCTCAGATGCTTACTAGCTGTGTGACCCCGGGCAAGTCACTTTACCCTGTTTGCCTCAGTTTCCTCATCTGTAAAATGAGCTGGAGAAGAAAACGGCAAACACTTCAGCATCTTTGCCAAGAAAACCCAAATTGTGATCATTAAGAGTTGGACATGACTGAAACAACTAAATGACAAAAAGCTGTCAAGAACCATGAGATGGCAGCCATCTGGCAATGGACATGCTGCAAGAGCCTTCCTTATGTCATGGAAGAAGCAAGCTGCTTCTTTCCTAAAGCAAAGCCGTGGGGGTACATCATGCCACATTCATAAGATGATGGAAAACTAAAGCTTTCTTTTTTTGACTCTCCAATCAGATAATCTTCTGCCCCCAAATGTATCCAAGTTGTATAGAAAAAAATTTACAAGTAAATGCTTATTTTCTTTCTTTTTAAACCATTTATTTAGATCTGTTTGCATTTTACCTTTACAGTTACAGTGTCAACATAGCTGTAGTATTTAAAGCAGTTTCAGCTAGGATATTGGTCAGCTTTTGCAACCCTAGAAACAATGCAAACAGCCAAGAGCTCCCAGTTTTGACTGGAGAAATATTTTATCTTGTCATCATCTTGACAGAGTCATAGAAGTAGCAGGCCAAATGGAACCTCAGGTGTAATTCTAATGATGAGAATGGTTATATGATCAGCAACATGCACATAAATTCAGTACAAAGAGATAGTCATTGTTTATACAAGTTTATTTCCTATAGTATCATTGGGATAATAATTTTTAATAATCTGTCGAAGGGACTGGAGATGTCGTTCACGAATCATTTGAAGTAACTAGAGGTGTTTAGCTTGGAGATAGGAAGTTGGGTGGAGAGGGCAGTTATGATAGCTGTTTTAAAGAATCTGAAGGATTGTCGTGTGAGGAGGGATTACACTCATCATGCCCAATGGATCCCAGAAGGCTAGAACTAGGAGCAATAGGTACTTATTTCAAAGCTGTTAATTTAGGCAAATGTTAGGGTTAACTTCCTATCGGGAGTGATGGACTCCCTTTTACTGACAGTTTTTAAAGACAGGTGCCATATTCATTCTCCAGGGTACAGGCTTACTATGAGATACAACTTACAAGATAATGTGTGAAGGCACTATAAAGCATATATAAATGTTAATTATTATTAATAATAATTAGGGATTCTTAGGTAAGACCAGATGACTACCGAGGACCCTTCCAGCGATGAGATTCTATGATTCAATGAGGATTTTGCCTTTTTTTGTTTTTTGGAGGGGGTAGAGGAAAGTCGCAGGGGGGCAAGATGAAAAAGAAACTCACAAAGCAGTAATCAATTTGACTCTAGAATCGTATTAGTCTCCTTTGGGGGTAAAGGAGTTTTCTGAGTAGAAAAGCTATGAAGTTCTGAAATAAAGAAGTTCTGAAAATAAAACATCCTTTCTTTGTTGGGAATGGGTGTGGGTAGGTAAAGAACATGGACTATTAAAGGAGAGAATATGACTTCATTATAAACTTCATAGCATTTATTGTCTACTGTGTACAGGGTTCATTCCACTGACTAAAAATATTTTTCATCCGCCTTGTATAAATTTTGCACGTGTGTATAGGCATGATATTCTAACAGGGAAAAATACCATACCTATATAAACACACAGTGAATACTTTGCCAGGACTGTTTTGCTTTTGTTGCTGTAATTTCTAGCACTAAGTACAATATCTGGTACATAGTAGGTGCTTAATAAATGCTTATTATTAAATTGGGCACTACCAGAAGTTCTTCCCTCTAGGGCAAAGCAGAATAAGTTTAATCCCTTTCCTATATTACAGCTGTTCAAATACTAGAAAACAATTACAACGACCACATCACTTAGTCTTCCCTTCTCCGGGCTAAATATCCCCAGGTACTTTAAATGATCTTCTGTTTTCAAGATCTCTCATAATTGTGGTTAGCCTCTTTTGGACACTTTCTAGTTTGTCAATGTCTTTTCCAAAATGTGACACCAAGAATTGAAAACAGCACTTCAGACGTGGTCTGACTAGGGCAGCATATAGTGGAACATTTTATACTCTGGACATTATACCTCACTTACTAAAACTATTAGGGAATTAGGTTTTTTGGCTCCCATGTTGCACTAAATAATCATAATTGTGCATTCAGTTCACTAACCTCCTCAGATCATTTTTTTTTTGCTTGACCTGTTTAGCCACACTTTCCCTATCTTAGACTTGTAAAGTTGCTTTTTTTGAACCTAAGTGGAATACTTTACACCATCCCTATTTAAATTACATCAAATTACATTTGGTCCATCATTTTAACCTACTGAAACCTCTTTGGGTACCTACTTTGTCATCTGTTGTCGGCTCTATTTCCTAGTTTTGAAATATCTACAAAATTATATATTTAATATATATATGTATGTATACACACAATACCCCATTTATTCCTTTATTCAAGCCATTGATAAAAATGTTATTGATGTTGGTACAGGGCCAAAGACAAATCCCTGGGATATTTTTAATGTTGCTAATATATTGAGATGCTAAAAATATTCACTCATTTCTTTTGCAAAGCCAAATATTCACATATTTCTTCTGCAAAACCAAAGAAACTTTTTTAAAAAATTAAATTGCTGACTAGTTTTTAACATTTTTATTTATTTTATTATTAATTTATGGAATAAAATAATCATTTCCATAACAGCATAATAAAAAAGATGATTGCACATGAAACTGCAAATCTTATGTGCAACTTGCTGTTCCTTTTAAATATGTAATAAATTTATCATTCAAATTTCTTCTTCCCTGTTTTTCTTGTCTCCTCTTCCCTGACCTAGAGATGGCTACCGTTAGATACAAATATGTATATAAGTAAAATCAATTACGCACTTCTATTTATGTTAACAATGTAAAAGTAGTTTATATTTTTATTAAATCCAAAGAAATAACTACTTTGGGGATGAAGATATAGAAATAATAAACAGTGAAAGAAGTTACTGGGTGGGGGTTTCTCAGGTAGTTCATTATTTTTTGGGGAATAATCAATTTTTCATAATGTAAAATTTATATGCTGCTACTACTACTACTATTACAGCTGCAGATATAAACCTATAATTCGAGTATTGAAACTTTGATGCTTAATGAAATCTTCTATACTGACTGATGAAATAAGAGTCCCCAGTGAATGGTAAAATTTTCTTTATTTGCTCTAAATGATCTAGAGGAAACCCTCAGGAACTCCATAAGGTGGAGCTCATTATACATATATGTATGTATGTATGTATATGTATATACACACACATGTATATGTATAGATACACACACACAGCCATGACCTGCTCTGACCTATTTATATAATTTTCTTTTAAAAGCAAATAATACCTTGGATGTAAAATTAGAAGTTATATTCCATGATGTATTTTGTCATAATAGTTTTAAATTATTTTATATAGTTTTTTTTAAAGAAAATCAATTCCAATTCATTTTTTTAAAAACCTTTCTATCAAAGACCTTATGGTATATCAACAGTTAATGAATGTGGTTAAAAAGAGAGGCTAGCAAAGGATACAGAAAACAGAGTTAGGAGAGCAGAATGACACCAACAATAGAGGAAGGAAAGTTTCTAGAAAGGGGCTGGTAGGTAGTTTCAAAAACAACAGAAATATCGACAGTGACAATTGAGAACTTACTGAAATTTCACTTGCATTATGTAGCTCTCCTGCTCAAAAACCTTCAATGTCTCCCCACTGCTTATAGGATAAACACTCTAGCCTTGGCTAAACAAACCCTTTCCAAATCTTGCCTTCCTTCCTAGTCTTAACCCTTAGTGCTGGGGTCATCTCCAGTCATCCTGACCTATGTCTTGCCACTGGACTCCGATGACTGTGGAGGAGAGCGTGAGGCTGATGACTTTGCACAGCCCTACTTTGCTTAAATCCAATTCACTCTCAAGTCAAGATATCACCTTTTCAATGTCATACTTCATTCCTTACTGGTCCCTCTACATATTCTTATTTCCATATTTGTGCCTTTGTTTTCATCATCCTGCATCCTGGAATTACTTTTCCAGTCTTTCCTCTTCTCTGTCCAAATTCTGTCCATCCTCCAAGGCCATCTTTTCTCCATGAATGAAGCCTTCCTCAGTCATTCCTACACACAATGAGTTTCAATTAAAAAAAAATCTCTTCTAGCGCTTGTCTGAGTCATTCATTCTGATCTTTATATATACATTTCTTTATATTGTTACTTAAATTCTTCATGTGTATGTCTTAAGTTCCTGACTAGATTTCTCTGAAGAGGAGTACTGTGTTTTGTGGTTCCTCCATGGTCCTGAGCACCTTGTAGCTGCCCAATGAACATCTGCAAACTGCAGAATAAGCGAAAAGACAACTAGATTTATTTAAACTTGAAGAAATCAGAACTCAACTTATTATTAAGTGGTTCTCAAACTTTTTGGTCTTGGGACCCCTTTACTCAAAGTTATTGAGTGCCCTCCAAAGAGATTTGCTTATATGTTTTATATATATTGATATTTGCTACATTAGGAATTAAAACACTGTATGATAAATGAAAATAGTTTTGACCTCATAGATTCCTTGAAAGGATGTTGGGGAGCTGGAGGCATCTCTGGACCATACTTTGAGAACCATTGTTATAAGCATAAGCGTAAGGGCACAAGTTCTGTTGGTGCTCAGCACTGCAGATTTTCTTGTGACCATTTTCTTTTTTGACTTAATAAAGTGCCACAATTATTAGTCTCTTAATTGTGAAAGCACTCGCTCTATTTACACTGCTAGGAATTATGACTGGGATTCTGGAAATGTGAAACAGTTGTGACAGTTCAGTGGTGTAGGCTCTGGGAGAAGCCATTTGGTGATTTTAGAATATTGTCCAATACATGAGAATGTTCTTGGAGTCTACAAATTTTACCTTAAGGATTTATAGACACAATTTAAGACCCTTTCCTGTTCAAATGCAACAGAGCTTGAGAGAAGTTGCCACTCTGAACTTAAATCAAGTGTAGTTAAGCATGGCTTTATTTCAAGTTACTGCTCATTCCTGGAATTGGTCCATCCCAGCTCAAATCTCTGTGGCCTCACTTTTGGCTGGTTTCTGCTACACAGAGAGAAGGTTTACATCTGCATCGCAAATAAGAAGACTCCTTTTGATTCCATGTCCTCGGATCTGATTAATTCTGTATAATTACATTATAGAGCTGTTGAGGAGCCTGAGCCAGGAGCAAGTCTGCTTTCAATCTCTATGTCTTCTCCCAGCCCCAGAAACCAAACACTGCACCTACCACACAGCACGAAGGTATGGTCAGACCACCTCTGATCCAAGACACAGGTCACCTGTGACACGTCAACACTGCTCACTCTGAACAACTTCTCAGAGTGGCTGATGCATAATTCATGTTTCCTTAAAGTGGCTTATTTAGGTTTCAGTTGCTGATTTTTGGAGACCGTTTCTGATATGTTGCATGGAAGGGTCTAAGCACCTGAAGCCCTTAAAAAGGAGACTGCATCCTTGTATAAATCACCATTTGGTCCAGTCGGCTCTCCCTTACCCTATGAAATCCTTTCAGCCTAAACCTCATTTAAAAGAATATGCACATCAGCTGGTGTGTTTTCCTCTGAATTCTTGTGGAAACCACCAAAGGAAATATGCAGCAATCATTCCCAACTCCTTGCTCTCCCTTCATTTCTTTCCTCTTTTCCTGGTTATATTTTCCACCAAAGGAAGCTACCCAGCAACAGTCAGTTAGCACTGACTTTTGGGGAGAGGCTAGTTGCTCAAATATTTTGGATCTATCATTGATAAAAATCTCAGATACTTATAAACTGCTCCTCAATTAAAGTTACTGACAGTATGATATTCTCATAATGCTTGTCCTCAGAGCACAGAGATCTAGGCTCTGGCACTCTTGGCCATCTTTTTCCCATTCATGTGATCTATGTTTTAACTAAATTCAACTGTTATTCTCCATCCTCAGTTCTCATCCTGCTCTCTCTTGTCTTTGTGCCTTTGTTCGCAATGTCCCACATGACTAGAATGGGCCTCTTCTCCCACTCACACCTGTTTCCCTTCCCCCTTTAGTCTCTTTCTGTTGACACAGTTGGGTCTTTATGGACCTACCCAGAAACTGAGTCTCCTATGAAATCTCCTTTAACTGGTGAAGATAATCTCCTCTTCTTCAAATGTTTGAACTTATCTTTTGCATCCTTCTCGTCTCCCTTACAACACAATTATTTGTGCATGTATTTTCCCCTTGTAAATTCTAGAAGAGTACGGATGGTATTCCTTATTTGCCAGATTCAACTGAATATAATAGGTACTTGAAAAATGCTTGCTAAATTAAGGAGTAAAAAGAACTTTCCCCTAATAAATACTATTTCTCCAGAAACCATAGATGGTTTAGGTACTTAATAAATGCTCATTAAATTGACCTGAATGAAAACACTGTTATTTAGATCATGGTTGGGTTTTTGGAGGTCATGTCAGTGGAGTTCCAGTTCTGGAGTTATTTAGAGCTATAGGGTTTGAATCAGAGCTCTCCTGTTGAATACCTATGTAGTGTAGACAAGTAATCCACTATCTTTGACCTTCCATTTCCTCATCAAATAGGAGAGTGGACTAGATCATGTTTAAGGTCCCTTCTGGTTTCATAGTTCCATTCTACCAATCCAGAAAGTTCTCATATCCAGGGATAGATTAAAAGTCATCTGAGGATCAATCTCATTAAATTCAGAGAGGCTGATCAGAGACGTTAATAATCAGGGGGTGAATTTTTTCTAGCCCCAGAATTTTATGAAATAATCTACACAGGTGTGGAGGAGCTGTCATCTTCACTGGTAGAAAGAATATCTATATTAATGAAATCATTAATCTTCTGAAGTATCTTCCAAACTTGTGAGACAATGGAAAGACAGAGGTTTGCTAACCTTATCATAAGAAAAAAAGAAAAGGCACCCTGGCAAATGGAAAGAGAGCCTATCTAGCCTTAATACTGGCTATGTGACTTTGGGCAAGTGTTACTTAATTTCTCAGAGTTTCCAAGTAACGCTTCAAGATTATATAAATTCTGTTGGTGAAGGGATTTTCCTCACCTGGATCTCATTTTACCAATGAAATCACAAGTTGGACCCAAAAACAAGGAAAAAAGACCCATTCAAAATAAAAGTATAGAGATCTAGTATACTGTTAGTCAAAGTGCCTTCGATGGAATACCCCAATGGAACTACCACAAGCAAAGTATAGAGGGAACTATGTAACCTCTTCCTTTTTTTATCCATTTCACTTTGCAATAAAACTGGAAGCCTAAAGACATAAAGGAAGCTCTAAAGGGGACCACCAAAAATGTTCTTAATGCTGGAGTATTATATACAGTATGTTTATGTCACCATGCCTTCTGATCTGCTCTCAATTCAAAGTCGATTTCCAATGAAAGGGCAAGGTTGTTCAATTTAGGACAGGAAAAAACCATGATAATATGAGGGTACGGTTATTGTTGTTAGTCTGTGCCTCACCCTGACCTTGGCAAGCCAGAGGGGATAAGAGCAATACAATTCTCAGAAACAGAAAGATACAGCATAGAGATAGTCTTTTGAAAGTCACCCAAACTCCTCCTCATCAGTATTATTTTCTGCCTCAAAGCCTATGTTACCTTGGGTGATTATCTGACTCTAGCCTCCCTTTTTCTTAGCTTTGTTTCCCAACTCCTCATCTTCTCTCATGGTGTTTCTCAAGCCCGAGGGTTTCTTCTTAATTTTGTCTTTATTTTCTGCTTTCCAAGTTTCTTTTACCTATCTTGTAAGACTTTTACCTGGTTTAGATGGAGTTAGACTGAACTCTAAAGCCTCCTTCCCTAACACTAATCTGGACCTTTAGAAAAATCCCAGCTGGTACCATTTTGGTGACTTCCCTCCCACTTTGGCATAAGTTCCTTTGGAAGTATTTTCTGTCTGCCTGCATGAAAAGCACACTAGCAGCTGCTGTATGGTGACTTCGCTCCAAGGCTCTGTATCATGGTTGTTCTGAAATGGGCTAAGCCCACTTAGAATCTTCACACTTACAATGTTTTCTTGCCTGTAGCATTTATTTTTTAAATCCAAACACATGCATTCTTTCCAATATTGTTCTGAGTCATCTGGAAAACTTTAAAGTGAGATGGGGAGGGGGTGGTTCAATTAGGGGAATGTCCGGAGACAATTTGGAAAACTGCTTCAATTTAAATGAAAAACCGATTCGAGATTATTAACGCAGGCGTTTTGATTCAACAAGTAATTGAGTCATAGAGTCTCAAAGTTGGAGGGCACAAGTGGGAATGCACCTTAGAGGTCATCTCACCCAACTCCCTTCCTAATGCAGGAATACCCTTTATAAGATCCTCAACAAGCAGTCATCCAGACTCTGGATATACCTCCAGGTATACCTCCTGGAAAAGAATTCATAACTTCATCAATCAACTCATCCATTTGGCAGCCAACTGTGCTGGGCACTATGATGACTTAGGAGGAGAGAAAGGGAGGAGAAAGATAGTAAGAAAGATGTACATGGTACGACTCTTATCCTTGAGTAGTCAAGAACAAAGCAATAGATGATATGAGTTCAGAGTCACAGAATTTTAGAGTTGGAAGGGCCCTTAGAAATAATCTATGTAGGGGTAGAGAACAGGTTCACATAGTGATTTATTTGCAGATTCAGCCCAAGTTTTTTTCTACCTAAGAAACTATAGTATCTGATACTATACATACCACTCTTATGGAGGAATATAATTTTTATGTGCCAAAATGTATCATCCTGGGCAAGGTACTTAATCTCTGAGTCCCAATTCCCTAATCTGTAAAATGGGAATAACGGCTGTACTACATCTTTAATTGGGGTCATTGAGAAGATCAAATGAGATTATATATACATGTGTATATATATATATACATATATATATGAATACATATGTGCACATATATGTATCTAAATAAATAAATATATATATGGATAAAGTGCTTTGCCAACTGTACATATTATACAAATCTGAGTGATAACGATTCATCTCAATTCAATGAGCATTTATTGTCTATTATGTGTCAGGTACTATGCTAGGTACTATGGATATAAAGACAAGAACTAATCAGTCCTTGCCCATTAGGAGTTCATATTCTATTAGAAGGTCACAGCATGGACACAAATAATTACAGTGCCAGGAAAATTGAGGAAGGTGAATACACTAACAGTAGATTGGGGGGGGGGTTAGATGATCCCTAAGGTCCTTTCAACGCTAAATTAGTGATCCAGCCACCAAATCTTTCCATGATGGTTCCAGACCAGGTGTGATCCTTCCTTTCTCTTCACTCTCAAAACATTTGGCTTGTACTTATTATGCACTTATCATACTTCATTTTGTATAACACTTCTTGTGTATAAATTATATTTCTTGTGTATAAGTCATATTTCATCTACTAGATTGTAAGGTTCTTGAGAGGAAGAAGCCCTTCTGTTTCCATCAACACCTAGTTATGGTATCTAGATTTAATAAACACTTGTGAAATCGAACCAAATTGGCTTGATTTAGACTCTTAGGTCTTGGTTTTCTGTATCTTGAAATGAATGATGTATATAAAGAACAGGATATAGTAGATTATGCTGTTCTGTTAATTTTTATTGATTTTAAGGAGGACCTGATCCTAAAGTACAGAATGCAGCCCTGAAGGTTCTCTTCACAATCATACAAGGATTCTATTACCAACATGAATATAGAGAAAACCTTGTTTGATAGTCTGCTCAGTATATATAGATATGCATATATATACATAAACATACACATATATAAATATATAAAAACATTGTTTCCTATGGATAATACTTTTCCAAATGTTCCTATTTGCAGATAGCATAATATAAATTAAACCAAATCCTGAAACATTATTAAAATTATCTAGCCATCTACATTTTTCATTCAATAAGGTGGGATAAAAAAATACACATTGCCCAGATTGTGACATAACAATAAAAATGTTTATGTTTGGTAAATGCCTGAACTGGACCCAGAATAAAGGAGGAGGAGGAATATGGGCTTGATCACACTTGGGAAATTGCTAAGAGCTTTTAATTATAAACTGTTAACTGTTGCAGAAACAAATTTATTTAAAACCAATATTTTCCTGGTGATGATATATAGCTATAAAACATGGAACACTATGAGCTCAGAAAAATTATAATGAAAAACATAACCAGAGGTTAATAGAAAGCTAGATGATGGACATAAATAGGCCTTAGTGTGTTACCATTGATAGCTTACATGCAAGAAATGGCATAAAAACATTATCAAGGCTACATATGACCAGGAAGGGCAGGGGCAGGGTGTGTATTGAGAATGAGATATAACGGATGGCTGGCTGGAGTGGTACATTAATACTCCTGAGATATGGAAAGAATAAGAGGAAAGTCTCCAATGTGTTAGTTAGCTAGAACTTAAATGGAAGGTTTAAGAAAAGATGTACAAAAATCATCTGGGACAGAAAGATGTGAAAGAATTGTGATCTCCTTAAGTGGAAGGAGTACTCATAATCATAACATAACATTTTAAATATCACAGTAAGAAATGATTTATCTATTTTCTGTAATGTGCCAAATAAATGGAATTAGGCTACAAAACATTTCTTATTTACAGAATACCTGTATATAATACTTTTACATTTCCCAACATGGAAATGGCATTCATAATTTAGAACTTCAAGATACTATTTTGGTGGGTTGGCGGAGGCTGTGGGAGATGGAGATTAAATAACAACATATGAGTTCAAGAGGTTTGAAGATCATTTTGGATATTTGGATAGGCACTCCGGAGTTCATAGGATGCTTATCTGAACTCTTCAAATCTCTGACGTCAAGAGAATAGTCTAGAAATCTCATGATTACAGTCTCTCTTGTGATCTTTTCTGGTATTTCCTGTTTCCCGTCAGGCCAAATATACTACAGGAGGAGGTTATTTTGTGGTATTTCACCATTGCTGTCTCTGCTGATGCTTGGAACTCACAGATGCAGGGGAGCATGAAAATGGAAATAACTAGAAACAACACTGATGACATCCATGCTATGAATGATCACTGACATACATTTCTTTTTAAACATCTCAAAAATTTCTGTAATGGTTCAACAGAGCACTTTATTTTTAATGGAACAAAGTTAACTATTCTGAGAGGGGGAGGGAGGGGGAGAAGGAGATCCTAATGAAATGTAGTTCCTAAAAGTAATTCCTACTTATTTGGGTGATATTAAGCAAATGAGCAGAGGTACTCATTGGGAGAAAGGGTTAGAATCTGCCAAAGGGGTTTGGTGGGAGGGAGGTTGGGGGGGGAGGGAGGAGAAGAGAGAACAGTAAAGGATGTAATTTCCCCATGGTGCTGGAATTACTTTATACCAGCATAAACTCAAAACAAAACAAAACAAAACAAACAAAAAATGTTTCTGCAGCTTCCTAGTGGAGATATCATGTGAGTTTGTGCCTCTTGTGAGTCTGGTTTGTAAAATCTAGCCTAAAGAGTTGCCAATTCTGCCACTTACTTCCTAAGCTAGATTATGACAAATACTTAACACTCCATTTGGAAAGAAATTCAAAGAACTCGGGGGTTTCAGTGACATATTGGCAAATGAAACCATGTCATCTCTCATTCCATTAATTCCTTCCTGGTGCATTCTTGTTCCCCCAACTTCCACTGTACCCACAAATTATCATGATGAAAAGAGCAAGAATATTGATCAGGACTGTGGTTGAATGACTCCTGTTATTGTCCACCATTTGTTTTATTTGCCTGGCCTAGAGTTTCCCTGAATCACAGAATCAATCAAAGTACCTATTACGTGTCGGTCATTGTGCTAAGCACATAGTCATCAAAGAATGCTAAAACTGGAGGGGACGTTATAGATCACCTAGTCATAGGTATCACAGCATTTAAGATAAGAGAGACCTTTGATACCTTGTAGTTTAGACCATTTCATCAATGAGGGAGCTCAGATTTGTCCACAGAGAGCTGACATTAGAACTGAGGTCCCTTGACTTCAAATATACTGCTATTTCCCCTACAAGGCATCCACTTATCTTACAAAGAAGGAACCTATGGCTCAGCTGAAATAATTTGTACAAGGCTATCCAACCTTTTAAAGGCAAATTAGGTTACAATTATCATGGCTAAAGTTTAACTTCTCTGATATACATGATCAAAATCTTGTTAAATACATAAGGAAATATGATGTCAGACCTAAGAAAGAAGACAGGACTATTCACGGGCACCTATATAAACAAAACCTAAAATGTTCCATATATCACAGCACTCATATATTTAGATAAATAAATAAATGTATCTATCATCTAGCCAGCTACCATTTACCTATTTAACCAACTATTCACCTATCTATGAGCATAACTCCAATCATGCTATTTCTTTTTCAAAAACTACCCATGGTTCCTCATTTTCTTTAGAAAAAAGTTAAATGAAGTCTTTAGAATGCCCAGCAGTCAAGGCCTTTCCCAATATGACTTCCTTTTCAGGTCTTTTCTCTCTCAAGCTTCTTCTACAGATATAGACCAGTCAAATTTGATCACTTATCGTCCCTTGAACACACCCCTTGCTTTCTTGCCCTTCGCTTTAGCTTAAATTGTTCCTCCTTCCTAAAATAAAACAAACAAAAGCTATAGCTGACATTTATATAGCATTTTAAGGTTTGTGAATCACTTCACCTACATCATTTGATTCTCACAACAACCCTGTTGAACTACAGATGTTATTTTCATTTCACAGATGAAGAAACTGATGCTGAAAGGAAGTAGGACTTCCCTACGGTCACATAATTAACTCTAAGTGTCAGAGGTAGGATTTGAATGTAGGTCTTTCCTGACTCCAAAGCCAATACTCTTTCTATTATACTATGTTGCTTTTCAGCGAAGGACATCTTTGCTTCATCTTTAACCACTGAAATTCTACTTACAATTTAGGACTAGCTCACATGAAATTTCATGCAGCCTTTCCAGTTTCCCTCAAAGTGTTGTGATTTCCCTCTCTCTTCTGAACCCAGTGCTCTGTCTGTCTCTCTGTCTCTCTCTCTCTCTCTCTCTCTCTCTCTCTCTGTCTCTCTCTTTGTCTCTCTCTTTCTCTCTCTCTCTGTCTCCCTCTGTCTCTCTACATCTCTCTCTGTCTCTCTACGTCTCTCTCTGTCTCTGTCTCTCTCTCTCTCTCTCTCTCTCTCTCTCTCTCTCTCTCTCTCTGTCTCCCTCTCTCTCTCCCTCCCTCCCTCCCCCCTTCTCTTTCAGCATTTTATCACATCCCATTATGTACTATAGTTCTTTACCTACCTGTCTTTCCCCTTCTACTCAATAAGTTCCACAAAAGTAGGGACTTCTTACTAATCTTTCTATCATCTTAATAATGTAGTAGAATACCTTGTACGTAGTAGGCACTGGACAAATTGCTAAATTGAATTGAGTTGAAATCTTTCATTGTAAATCAAAAAAAGCATGACACTTGTGAAGGCAGGTTTATAAAATGACTGCTTTTATTAAAATGTTCAAAATTAACCAAGAATAGAAGAAGTATGATTCAGTAGATAGGGCATAGGTTCTAGAGTCAGAAGACCCAGGTTCAAATCCTGCCTCTGATATGACTTGTGTGATCTTGGACAATTCAATAAGTTTTCTAAGGTCTAAAATGAGATGACTGAATTAGATGGTCTCCAGGAGTAGATTTATGATCTTATGATTATAATATGAAAATGCTTATTTGGGATGAAACCATATAAATGGTAAATTAGACAAAATTCCATAGGAACAATAATATTACTCCTAATGTGGTTTATTTAGAATAGCAGGTCAGTTTTAGTTGAGATCGACAACTTAGGGCTCTACTGATTGTTTTTATAAAGTTTGTTGTTATTGCCTCATTTTCAGCCACGTTTGACTTTCCATGACCCCATATGGGGTTTTCTTGGCAAAGACACTGGAGTGGTTTGCAGTGGTTTGCCATTTCCTTCTCCAGCTCATTTTATAGATGAAGAAACTGGGGCAAATAGGGTTAACTCACTTGCCAAGGGTCACAGAGCTAGTAAGTGTCTGAGGAGAGATTTGAACTCATGAAGTTGAGTCTTCCTGACTCCAGACCTGGCGCTCTATCTACTATGCCACCTAGTCTGCCTTTTATAAAGTTAGAGAAAATTAATCTTTGGGTACAAGATACCTAAGAACAGCAGCTTCCAATCTTTCAAGGAATGTTTATTTAAACATTCTAAAATGTTTCCAATTATTTTCAGAAGTTTTGTGAAATTTTGAAAAATAAACCCCCCTCAAAACAAAATTAATTTTGTATAGGAATCTTTGAACATATTATCAAACACTTTTAAATAAGGGGCAAAGTTCTATTATACAACTGAACAAAGAAGAAGGTGTCACACACCAAGTAGGTGGCGGATTATTTTTAGAAAAATCTAGTGAATTCATAATCTCCAAATTCATGAGACTAATCAAAGTGACAAGGAAATACTTTTAGTCTGCTGTTATGTCCTACCAGGTAAGGTTGGAAGATGTGTGGTGAAAAGACCTTTGGATCAGAAGACCTTGGTTGTGATAATAGCAGACAGGAGCTCTGCTTTTTGCTAAATATGTCACTTTGTTCAAGTCATTTACCTCCTTTGATAATGATAATTCTGTAAAATGAAGGAGTTGGCCAACAGGGTCTCGAAGATTCTAGCTCTAAATGTACAATGTAAGGCTGGATTGGAAAGTATGGAGAATATGCCTGAATTCACATTGGTTATCACACATGTTGGTATAGAAATCATAGTTTCAAGAGAGAGGTTAGTTTTAAAAAAGGTTTTGGGGCAGGAAGGTATATAGTGATGGGGGAAGAGGAGAGAAGATTTCAATCTTCATGGAAGACTGCAACATAGATTTTTGGAGAGGCTGGGAACAGTTGCAACATTTAGCTCCTATAATTTTCTCATCCCCATTCTCTTGAGGGGTCTGGGTGTGGAAGAGGAAAAGGAAAACCTTTCAGAAATTTCCAATGAGAACATTTACACATTGCCAACAAGGAAAGTGCATCAGACCCCAAATACTCCTCAAGAGTACAATGTATTGTGTGATTAGGACTATATTTCAAGATTAGCAGGTTCCTAGAACATAAAAATTTCAGCATTCATAGTGAAACATGCCAGACTGCAAGTGCCTCACCCCTTGCTGGATATCCTGTTTCATGTACTATAATCACTGCTGAACTTTTTAGGAAAACACTTCAGGGATGGCTACTGAAAATTGGTGAGAGTTTTCAGAGAGAAGAGAACAGAAATAGAATAGTTTGGGCGCAGAATATAGTGAGTGAGTGAGTGTGTGTATGTATGTGTGAGAGTGTGTGTGTGTGTGTGTGTGTGTGTGTGTCCAAAGTAATTGTTTCAATTTCCAGGTTGTTTATGTTTCTGATTATATTTCCTTTGCTTTTCATTTGATTTCTTCACTGTGATCTCATCTCACTATCTCCCGCTTACTGATGTGTTTTTAGACCCCTCTCTTCTCTCTTTCTATACCATTCCCTGGACTGGTTTTGCTTTGTCCCTTGGATCGGTTTTGGCTAAAACTTCCTAAGTTGATATGGTTCCATCTGTCAGATTCTTCAGAAGTGGAATTTAGGCTCTTATCAAAGTATGGCATTTGAGTGAGAGCCGAACAAAGGAGAGAATGAGAGAAAATGGAGATACCTGTATCTACAGACTCTGGAATGTCGACAATCCATTTAGAAAAGGTATGTGATGGTGTGTGTTTTGCAACCTTCTTGAATATCCACTACCAAGTGCATTATGCCTTCATACAATTTTTATCCTAGTCCTCTTTCCCCTTTAAGCCATGAATGTTACTCCACAGGGCTCTTCCTTTGCAGAACAGTGCACATTTTTCCTTTCTTTTCTTTTTCTAATTCTTTGGCTAAATATTTAAATTCAGCCCATTTTCTGCTCTTACCTTGATGATTTCATACTCCTTCGTGGCTGCCAAACTTTTCATTTATTTTCTGTCAAGTTTACTAAAATGCTACCTCATCTTTCTTGGTCTTTTCTTAATTTCTCTCCCCCCACCCCCTTCCCCTTTTGAGGTCTGTCTCTTAGCCCACCTTTACGACCTGACATCTCTGGTTCTCACTTTCAAGGCATTACCTGACTTTGCCCTTTCCAGTTGCAGACTGGTCAGACTTCTTCGATTCATTTCTTTACTAATGACATCACTGTGACTCACTTGCTGTTCCTGGTAATCAGTGCATGTCTGAAATCTAACCTAAATTATAAATTGCTTGAGGCAAGGGTCTTATCTGTAATCTATAAAGCACACAGAATACTGTGCAGGTGGGAGATAATTTGGAAAGAAGAGCCTATGTCAGTGATGTGGGTTGAAATATAAGGAGGAGTTTGAAGAAAAATGGGAAGTTTCAAGGTACAAAATGTACCTGATAGCCTCTTAGGGATCTTGAAGAAAGAAGTGGTCAACACTGAATGGAAATTTATAAAAATCAAGAAGAGGCTAAGTAGTTATTTTAAAATAACAGCAAAAAGGGGAACAAGATTTGCATTGCAAAATATGTGGATTTTAGTTTTTTTAAATTTAGAAAAACATTTTTGAATTATGCTTATTATTTTTGATATTGTCACATATATTCATTTGGTTGTGTATTAAATGTTTTTCACCTTCTAAAACTGTGAGAGAAGATTCGGAGCGGGTGGAAAGCAGTGCATATTTTCAGCAGCATGGATGAAATATAAGATTAAACCTAAACTTTCCATCTTCCACATAATGAAGTATCTGATGTTTTACTTTAAGGAGGTCAGTTAGAAGCAAAAGTCAATGTATTGCTATCCCTCTCAAGCAACTTTGCAGAAAACTGTCTCCAGACAAATAGCAGAAGGAAGAAGTGGGAACAACATCCTCCATTCACTTCAACCCCCTAAAAGCTCATTTGTAGAACCAAGTAAACATACACATTTCTGCACTATATTTTGAAATCACATTAAGGCATTTCCAGACTGGCATCTGGAATAGGAGCTGCTTTTGAATATTTAGCCTTCGCAAAACAGCAGAAGATGCAAAAATGGTTGAATGCTTATCCAGGAATTTGCTGTCTCCCCCACACCATGCAATATGTAAAGAAATGAATATACATTAAGTATAAAATTATATAATTATGAATTATAACTTTTTGGTACTTTTCAAGCATTATTCAATTTTGACAGGATTCTTCTTATTTATTAATTTGTTGGTGTTGTGTTGTGTTGTTGTTGCCTGTAAAGACTAATTCTTATCTATTGCCTGTAACATTTAACAATTTTTTCAATGGAGAGAAAGAATTAAAATTTGTTTCTTGAATAACAATTGACTAGAAAATCTGCTCATTAATATATTTAATACCCAAATAGTCACTATTTTATTGATTTTTCATTGATTTGGTCCATTTTATCTTCAGCCACATTTACTACAAGGAAACTTTTGTATGTTAGCAATTACTGCTAAAGGATGAACAGAAGAAACTGTCAATGAACAATTTTCATGAATTAAGACTCTATTTACACATCTACAGTCAAGCCAATTTATTCCTTACTTTAAGTTGGAAGAACTGCCTTTAGTAAAATCATTAGTGTTCGTAAGAAAATGAAAATGCATTTGAGTTTCAGCAAGTATCTTGGAACATTACATTTTGCGTTTCACAGCAATTATTCAGAACTGACTAACATTTCCTGACACCTAGAATAAAGGCATAAACATTATTTTAAATGAACATTTTCTTATTTTTCATAGTAGAGGTTTAAACTGATTTTATTGATTTTCTAATTGTTCTTACTTGATAAGGTCATGACGTATTTGGTCTCTCCCTGCAATATGGAGCCTCTCGGTAACTGAGGTTATCTGGTATAGTTCTGGCATAGTTTGAGACATAAAATCATAGGATCAAAGAGTTAAAGCCATAAGGGACCTGAGAGGTCATGATAAACCTGAATCAGAGTATGCTACTTAGAGGACTTTTTTCTCTGATATTTCTTAAATTTCCTTTCTTGGGGGTCTGATTATCAGGGCTGGGTAAAAAACACATTGTTCATTGTTGCTTCCTCCTTGAAAGGAATAAGGAGTTGCAATGGCCAAAGGGGAACATTAGTGGGGTCTTTTCTTTCATGTTTTACATCTTATGCTCCCAAGAGCTACTGAAATGGGAATATTATATACAAACTTAATAAATATATTAGAAAATTTAGATAACAGTCCCCCCAAATGAAAGATAATCAGCATGATTGCAGCATTTGAAGTCATTGGTTGAATTCTGAAAAACAGATTGCTCATATAACCAGTAATGTACCCTGATCAGTATTGGCTAGTCTTAGATTTGCTGCTGATTGGAATCAGAGTCAAAATAGTGTTTTTGAAATGCCCATGTGCTCAAGTGATGATGCTTGATACTCATCATTATTTAAATTAACCAAGATGTAGAGAGCTAAAGTCATGTGCTACCTAGATGGAAAAAAATAGATGAATCTGGAATATAAGGTTCAACATAAGAGGGACTGAGATATAAGAGATATAAGCCATGGATTCTATGAGATTTTCATTTTGCTTTGTTGGGTATAGGTGGATGGGAAGAGGAAAGATGGTGGTGGCAATGGGGAATTTTGGTTCAGACTCAGATGGAATACATTCAATAAACATTTATTTAGCACTTACAAAGCACCATGAGTAGTGAGAGGGACATAAAGACACAAACGAAAGATTCTTGACTTCAGGGTGCTTATATTCTACTGGGAAGATACAGCACGCACAGAGAAAAGTAAATACAAGGTAACTTCAGGAAGGAGAGAATACTTTGGGGGAATGGAAAAGAAAGGCACGATCAAGGCTGAAGCAGATGTTAACAAGGGAAGGTAACTTTCAAATGGAGATAGTGTCCTGAAAGCACAAAATCAATATAGGAAAGAAAGAGTAAGTAACGGGATTGAAAGAAAAGGTACAGGGGAATAATTAGCTGCACAGATCAAATCATCAGCCATATTCCTCTTGCTGCTATATAACAAAGCATATCAAATGCCTGCCTCATCTTTGCCTTTGCTTAGCAGATCACCCTCCATTTATTTTGTAAGTAATAAAACAATCGTGGTGTAGGCACCAGGTCTGTGATTTCATGGGCTAAGGAGCTCCCAGGTGAGTTCCCTCCCTCTCCCAAAGCAGGTTGGCATCTTCTCTGCAGTATAGTCTTAGAGAGTTGCTTAGGACATTGAGAAGTGAAGGGATTTGAGCTGGGTCACACAGTTATAGCCAGTATGTATCCGAGGTGGGACCTGAACCTAGTACTGGTTGTTGTTGAGAACAACTCTGTCTCACCAGGCTGCTTCAAAAACCAAGCAAGTTCTGGTGATGACTTAATGAAGTAAAATAAAGTTAAAAACATAAATATTTTACCATGAGCCAGTGCTGTTAAGTAATGCTTAGAGACCCTTGCTGAGTTAAAAACATTTGACTTGTGAATGTCCCATACATAAGAAGAGTCATTTCCTCCTGCAACCCACTGAGGACATTCAAAATCCTCTCCCACAATCCCTGCCATGAAGTTGCTTTTAAACTCATGGCTCCATCTGGTGGCCATGATGTCTGACAATGTCTTCTTCATTATCTTTTTTCCCCTACTAGGGAAAGAGTGAACATGCCATGGCCCCACCTTTTCTTGGTCTTTCACAATTCACATGTCTATTCTACCTTGTGGAATTCTCTCTGTCTCTGTCTCTGTCTGTCTCTGTCTGTGCATCTGTGTGTCTGTGTGTCTGTCTGTCTCTCTCTCTCTCTCTCACACACACACACACACATGCATACACACACACACACACACACACACACCCTTCCTACTTCCTCTTTCTTCCAATTCTTTCCCTATAGTCTCTACGAGTAGGAAAATTTATTTTTTCTTTCAATGCCTTTTTATTTTTCTCTTCTCTACCCTTCATTTCACTCATGAGATTCAACTGACCCTAATCATTGTTGGTAAGCCCAACTTTGGGACTAGTGACATACGTAGCAAGGAAAATGAAATTTCGCGAACATTTAGTAAGCAAAAATTACGTGCAAGGTGATCTACTAGGGCCTGGGAACGCAAGAACACAAATGAAGCAGATTCCTGCTTGCAGGGAACTTCTTAGGAGAGCAACACATATACCAATGAGTACAGTACAAGGAAAAGAGAGGAAGGAGAGAGTATTGCACCTGAGGAAATCGGAGAAATAGCTTCCCTCAGGAGGTAGCATCTGAGCTGGGCCTTGAATAAAGACAGTCCATAGAAAGTGCCCTGGATTCATAATTCAAGGAGCTGAAGTTTGAATTCTGCCTCAACTGCATTTTAGCTATGTGAGCTTGAGCAAATCATTTCCATTATTTCTACCTCAGATTTTTCTTCTATAAAATGAGGAAGTTGAACTAAATGGCCTTTAAAGGGCCTCCTAAGCCCTAAATTTTACAATGAAATTTTGAAGTGAAATTAGATATATTACAAACTTTCAATTTCTATAACCCTTGAACATACCCTCTAGACCCTTTTTAAAGTCATAGTGTTACACAGTGAAGCTAGATCAGTATCATAGGGTCATAGATTTAGGGCTGGAAAGGGCCATAGAGGTCATCTAGTTTAACACTTCATTTTTACATTAATAGAGGAAGAAACTGAGGTAACAAGGATTAATTAAGTGCATACTACGTACCAGTCACTGTATTAAGTACTGGAGATACAAACAAACAAAAAGAGATACAATCCAAACAAAAAAGAAAGATAATTCCTTCCCTCAAAGAGCTTACATTCAAATGGGGAACTCAATACATAAAAGGAGATGGAAGAGGGGGAGGATGATGGGAAGTCCTGAGAGCCAGAAACATAGAAGAATGAAGGAAGATCCCCATAATGGAGTCCCTAGAAGGAACTCATAAATGGGAGATTCCAAGGTGTGAAGGCCCCCATGCACTGAGGGAAGTTCCAGTGTGAGAAAGTAGTTGAGTCATGATGGGAAAGCCCAGAAAGGTCCAGAGAGAGAAATTAACTTATTTTCATAAGGTAACACAGGTAGTAAGTAGCAGAGACTGGATTTTAATCCAGGTCCTCTAATTCCAGATTTAGTCATCTTTCTGATGATCATGTTTCCCTGTCCACCTCCTCTAATTAAAACTTATCCTTAAGCACCAGCATCTACTCTACATAAGAAAATAATTTCTTAGTCAATTTGTTTCTCTGTTTCCTGCTATTTTTCCATCACAAACATACAGTATTATGGATACTCCCTCCACTGATATAGACTGCAACTCCAATATGGCTTGGTAGATGGTCTTTGAAAGTTATTATGGATGAGAAATTTATCACTCTGGGAATGGCCTGGGGGTGAGCCTTTCTGTACTTCGCTAAGGTGATCTGCAGATAACAGATATACCACCAGGCCAAGGTTTTCCTAGCTTAGAAGGACATGCCAGAGCTGGTATGTCCTTTGAGAACTTTAAGTCACTACTACCATACAGTAAAGAACCAAGATAGGACATTTAGTCAGTCAGTCAATAAACATTTATTAAGTGCCTGCCATGTACCAGGTACTATGCAATTAGTAGACAATTTCTGTTATCTTATTGGTGAAATGGGTTTTGGTGTGTCAAAAACATAAACACCACTGATTACACCATTTATATGGAGCTATGTTCTCAATTTCAAAACGATTTGTATGTTGGAGACTTCCTATGTCCTAGTTATAAATGTCAGCTGCCTTGGCTTCTTCTTATCACCAACCTGCTGTATTGCTTAAGTAATTCACTCAATTAAAGGCTCAATTTAGTTTAGTTCAATTCAATTCAGTTCAATTGTATTTAACTGATTGAGACCAAAGCCAAATTGCTTAACCTATGGAGTTAGAGTGCTAGACCTGGAATTGGGAAGACCTAAGTTCAAAACCAGGCTTAAATACCTATTAGCTGTGTGACCCTGGGCAAGTCACTTAGCCTCTTCCTGCCTCAGTTTCCTTATCTGTAAAATAGGGAAAATTATAAGATCATAACCCCCAGAGTTGTTTTGAGGATCAGAAGACACAGTATTTGTACTTTGCCAACTTTAAAACACTACATAAATGCCAGCTATCATTGTTATTAATAAGTAAACCAACTATAAAAACTGTGATTCTAGTGTTTATTTAAGATTATGTCTAACACCATAAGAGAAAACAAGCACAGTATAAGGCATAGTCCTTGCCCTTGGGTTATTTATCAACATGACTTGATAAATGCGACACACAAGAAACAACCTACAAACAATTAATACTAGGCAGTGTATAATTAAGTGCTAGGATTTGAGGAACAGACTATGAGTGATATTCACCAAAAAAAAGAGTGAATGTGTTTTAGGGCATTCAAAGAGGGTTTTATGTAGAGTTTGGGCCTCAACTTGGGTCCTAAAGGATATAGAGGATTCAGAGTGGTAGGGGAAGACATTCTGGGCAGGAGAGACTAAAATAATGATCTAATAGAGTTGGTGCAACTTTGAAAAATTTATAATCAGGAATCTTTAGGGATGAGGAACATAAAATTATGTATTTTGGCAGTCAGAAGCTGAACTAGCTTTAAGAAGCTTCTTTGTATTATTATTATTATATGTATTATGTATATATGTATTAATATTATATGGCACTGTCACTCTGGCAGAAATTTCACTAAAGTCTTATAGCCTATGTATATTTTTGTATTTAGGATACAACAGCTGGTCTAGAGAATGGCATTTACCTCATCCCCTCAATTATGTGAAGATGTATGCTTCTGGACAATTTTTTGTCTGCTGACTCAGTTCTTCCTTATCAGTATAATGGGAATATTAATATTCACTTTTGACCTCTGGGGGTTTTTGTGTAGTTCAAATGAGATGCTGTGCAGACAGGTGTTTTGTTACTGTCAAGTGCTATATATAATATATACATATGTAATATAGCTAGATATTACATATAGCACTATATTTTTATATATAGCTACATATAGAGTGCTATATAATACAAGTATCAAATGCTCTATGTGATACATATTGCTATACATAATAGAGCCATGTATTATATATATAATATTATATTTATATATAGTTATATATAATGCTATGTATAATATAGCTATCAAGTGTTACATATAGCTATATATAGTGCTAAATATAATGTACTCATTAAGTACTTTATATGATTCATACATATATAGCTATATATAATGTAGCTACCAAGTGCTATAGATAATACACACATATATTGCTATATATAATATAGCTATTGAGTCCTCTATATAATACATACATGCACACATAATGCAAAAGAGTTAAATACAAAGGAGTTTGGAAGGGAGGTTCTAGCCAATTTGAGGTGATCGGGAAAGGCAGGAGGTCTTGTTTGAGCTGCACCTTGCAGAAAGAGAGGGACTTTAGGAAGTCGGATAAGGAGGGAGGGCATATCAAACATAGAGGAAAACCAGAACAAAGGCACAAAGACAAAAGGAACTGAGAAAAAGAGTTGTTTGCTGGGATTGTAGAATATGGGAGGGGTGTGATGTATAATGCAGTTGGGAAGATAGGTTGGAGGCATGGTTGTGATGGCCTTTAAAAGGTAAGCAGAGGAGTTTCTTATCACTTCTAGTAGCAATAGAAGTCACAGGGGTTTTCTGAGTAGGGGAGTGACAATAGTTATACCTGCAGTTAAGCAGAATGACTTTAGTGACAGTGCTGAGGCTGGAATGAAAAAGGGAGAGACTTCTGGCAGGAAGACCAATGAAATGAGTTGCAATAAACTAAGTGAGAGTTGATGAGGGTATGAGCTAAGTAGAGAGAAGGGGTAACCTAGAAAGATGATGTAGACTGAGGCAGAAACAACAAGATTTGGCTACTTGTTGGATATGAGGAGTTGAGGATAACTTACGAACCTAGTAAACCGGAAGGATGGTTGTGTCTTTGGCAAAGGTAGGGAAGAAGTGTTTTGGGGGAAAGAAAATGAGTTCTATTTGGGATATGGTGAATTTGAGATAATAATACCTAAGGAATATATAGCACTTTTAAGTTTCCAAAACTTTTTGCATATGCTATCTTATTTAAGCTTCACAACCTTTGGGTACTAGGGGTATGCTATTCCCATTTTACAGATTAGGAAACTGATAAGTGCAAATGATGAATCAGTAAGAAAGGAGGATCACAGAGTTGATGTATTAGAGAGGATCTTAGAAGTTATTCAGTCCAACTCCAACCTTTAACAGGTGAGGAAACTGAAGCCCGGAGAAGGCATGCTTGACTTGCCCAAGATCATGAAGATAGCAGAAACACCCTTAATGTGAAACTGTGGTAACAACGTGATGCAATTTTTTGATTCCGTGTAGAGTCAGTGTTGTGCACCGGAAAGAGCTATAGGTTTGGAGTTGGAAGACCTGGTTGTAAATCTTCAACTCTGCTGCCTTACTACTGTGCCTTGTGACCTTGGACAAAGCCTTTGGTTTCTCCTCGTACAAGGCAGCAGTGGCCCTAGACGATCTCTGAAGTGCCCCTTCACTTTAAATCCTAGGCTCCCTCTCTAGTGCTTGGTGATTACACAGGAAGAGTTCTATTTTACCGCTGGCAAACATAAACACCTCGTCCCAGAAGAGTTTCTCACAAAATATATAAAGATTGGGATCAGGAAGAGAAACAGAAACACATTTTGTGCTTAAATGCAGTCTCTAAGGATAGATTTGAATTGGTCTCCTCACAGGTGGTTCCCCATGGAAATAACAGGACGGAAAGCGCTCTAGAAGCCAAGATGATGGTCAGTCCTCAAGTGTTTGTCATGTGCTTACTATACGCCAAGCGCTGTGCGCTAAGCATTGGGAGGTTTTTTTAAAGCCAAAAAAGTCATCCTTACCCTCAAAGAGCTTGCATTTTTATGTAAATTATATTCTGATTTACATTCAACAGGTAAATAACTAAGTTCATACAAGATATATGCAGAGTTAGTGGAAAATAGTCTTAGAAGGAAGGAATAAACAGCTGGAAATAAGTAGGAGGCTGGAAAGGCCTCCAGGAAAAAGGTAGATTTGATTATTTGATCAACTGAGATAATATTTTTAAAGTATTTAGTACAGTGCCTGACACATAGTAGGTGCTATATAAATGCTTTCCTCTTTCCTTTCCCTTTCCCTTCTCTTTCCCCTCTCCTTTCCCCTTCCCTTCCCTTCCTTTCCCTTCCCTTCTCACTTATTTAAGAATATGCCATTGGAAAAAAAAAAGAGTTGATGACCACAATGCATACTGAGAATGAAGCAAGTTTACTCCCACACTCAACCCAGGAAACTTCTTTCTAAGTCACCCAAAATTTCTGGAGTTCTCTTTCCTATCTGCTGGATTTTTTTTTAACCAAGAACTTGACACTTACACTGTATGAGCAATACAAAAATACACTACACAGACATACCAACACTTGCTTGAGGGAGTTGGTTTTCAAGGTGTAGTTTGAAATGTGACCTGTGCTCATGTCATCAGTTGAAATAAACCAAGTGTGAGTTGTCCTAGGTCCTCTGACATAGGCTCAGTTTCTTGCCTAGGTAGCTTTTTCAATTTTCCTTGCGCTGCTCAGATGAAGAGTGTACTTGCTTTCACATTTGCTCATTTCTCTTGACCAAAGTCCATCTTCCTGGATCCGTCCACCTCCCATTTGCCACACAAGCCTCAAAATCTCATTGGTTTCCTTCTCTTTCCCAACCACTCATTCATTGCAGAAATGAGGAAATGAGACCTGAAGGGTGAGCAATTTGCCTAAGGACACACAGTAAGTAACAGAGTTGGAATTTGAACCAAGGACCTCTGACTCAAATTCGTTAGAGCTCTAAGGTCCTTTTGCATTCAGAGAATTTGCGATCATCTGTTTCTACCAGACAATATGATGAGGAAAAAATATGAAATAGAGAGTCAGAGGTCCTTGATTCAAATTCCAGCTTCGTTACTTACCACCTGTGTGACCTTAGGCAAATTACTCAATATTCAGATCTCACTTCTTCCTTTACACAATGAATGAGTGATGACTTGTAAAGTCCCTCTGACCTCTAAATCTACAAAGCTATGACCATTATAATCTCCTAATAGACTAGTAGTCCTCCCTGCTTCCCCCTTCTGTCCATGCCCCTCTCATAGCATCACTATGTCCAAATGCTACTGCACAGACGGTATGTGTCCAAAAGAGCACACCTTCACATTCTTTCTAACAATTTCAATCTCACTTCCTTTCACTTGTATACCTCAAGAATACACCTAAGGCAAAGAACCTTTGGACTGGTTGTCGAATTTTCCGTTGACGGTATACTCTGGGTCACTTAAGTGATTTTTTTTAATAGAGCCCAAACCCTAGCTAAAGTTATTATAGTTCTCATTTTCTGAAACATCGCAAAGTTCTAAATGACTGTCCCAGATAACGAAAGGAAACAACATTACAACTTGAACAACCTTCTTTCAAGTAGTTGATTTCTTTTCAAAGCTCAGCTCAAAAGTTATCTCTTACATGAGGACTTTCCTAATTCCCCCAAGTACTTGCACCACTCATCAAGGAAATGATTTTTTTAAGGATCTAAATTTTAAAATATATTTAAATATGCATATGTGGTCTAATTTGATAGAATGAAAATTCATTGAAGATAGTGACTACTTCATTAATGCCTTTTCATTCCCACCCCTGAGCACAGTGCCCGGTGCATAGTAGGCATTTAATAAATGCTTGTCGATTGGTTCATACTAGTTAGCTTTTTTTTTCTGGCTGCACCTGGGGTATCCAAGTGCTGTACTTATTTCCCCAAAGGGGAAGCTAAGGAAAAGAGGATTAGCAACTTGCCCCTAAAGTATGTGGGCTCTGACTAAAATGAAAGCCAATATAAACTACTGTGGTTTTATATAATTATGGGAAAATACATTACTTTTTACATAAAGAAACTCCCAAAACAGTCGAAGAAGAAGGTTCTTTCAGAAACTCACTTAACTTTCCATACTCAAAAATACATTCTGAAATATAGTTTCTAATTGACTATAGGTCTCTATGCTACACATTTGGTCCTTCTGCCCATTTACCCCAAGCCTTTTTCCATCCTAGTCAGATTCCTATGTGGAAGGAACTGGGGAGTTGACAGATTTGCCCTTGTCACCTTTTGCACCCTACAATTCAAGTTACCTGAGAAGCTGTTGATAGCATCTTCGGCTTCCAGAAGCCCTCTTTGTTTAGTCCCCTGCAGCTCACTTTTAGATTTCCAAACAAGCTTTACCATCCTGATCATCTCTGGCAGCTCCCAGGCCAATGGTCCCTGCTGATAGTCTGGCCGGCTGCCCATGGAAGAGGGCAGCAGACCTTCTCGTGGAGTCCACCTTCTGCCCAGCTCTGCCGAGTTAAAACATCGATCTAGCACAGGCATTCTGCCCTGTTCTCCAGAGGTGCTGCCGCCGCCGCCGCCGCCGCCGCCGCCGCAGCTGCTGCTGCCGCTGCTGCAACCAGAGGGGAGCTTCTTCACAGGCACGGGAAGGCGAACACGAGAAAAAGAAAAATCATGTCCAGCAGCTGAAAGCGAAGGCTTCTCCAGCCCTGCAGGGCAGGCAGCAGCACTGCCCCTTTAGTCTCTCAACAAACTCTGAGGAGAGATTTACTTCAAGCCAAGACTCCTCACTGGTGAGCGATCTCAGTTACTGTACTTCTCCTTCCTTAGATATAGAATGCATTTCCCCCCCCTCTCTCCCAGGCACTGAGTTCACAACACTTAATTAATCCCAGGCTACAGCTCGAATGACAGCAGGGGAAAAAAAGCCACCGAGGTTTAGCATTTGCTTTTCCTCCTTTGCCCTTCTTCATTTATCTATTCTTTATTTTCTTTTGGTTCTTTTTCAAAGATCATCCAAACTGCCAGAATGCTCCAGAGAATTCCATGAAATGGAATGGGTCTTACTTCTCCTTCATCGTCCTGTTTCACCGTAGAGGTCTGTTATCTGAGGTTCTCAGGTGAACAGCTGCTGATTTAGTAAACTGAAAAAACTTCACCAAACCATGCCCTGCAGCCTGAAGGAGTTCTCAATAAACAGAAGGAAGCTTGAACAGTCCAGCCTAACCAGTTCACAGCTGCCTCTCTCTGGATGGCCTGGCAGGGGGCCATCTCTCTCTTTTACACTAATGACTGCATTATGATGAAGATATTAAGAAAGCTGTTTGAATTTATCTACAGCAACACAATTAAATACTGCAATTCCTTCTCCCCCCTTTTCCCCTTCCCATTTCTTCTCCTTGTTGTCCTTTGCTTTTCAGCAAACCTAAAGGGGTTTTTGACCTATTAGTCAAATCCCTTTGTAACCTCAGCTGCCCTTCAGCTGGAAGGGAAATAACATTGATTCACATTCCTAAGCTAACTGTGAAAGAAGTGAATTAGAGAAACAGCAAGATCTGCATGCATAAGTCCAATGCTGTTGTGTAATCTGAACAAATAGCTCAGACAGTTTTAGTTCAGTTTTGAAGAAAAGTTGCAACAGTTAAAATTATATATATATATATACATATATATATATACACACACACGTATATATGCACATATACAGGTATATATACATAAATGTATATGAGTCTGAAAAAGACCAAGGGGCATATCTGGCAGGCAGTGAGAAGGAAGAAAAGTAGCTGGAGAAAGTCATTTTCCCAGGAGATAGCACTGTGGACTTGGGATCTGGGCCCCAGAACTATTGGGCCTCCACCTGAGACAGGTTCATCCGAGGACAGTCAGGATGGGTTTAACAATTTCCCTTCAGTTTAGAGATATAAGCACTAATCCTGGAAGTCAAAAGCCAATATATGTAAAAAAAGGAACACACCCCTGGAGATTATTTGAAAGGCCCTGGACATAAACGTAAATGAGGCAGTATTGTATTTGGCACTTTTGGCCAGCAAGTAGGGTTTATAGGAACATTTTGAACTTGAGTATTCACATGGATGGCCCTTATTTTCCCGTAGCATATTCCATCTTTCCCCTCGTATCCCTGCATTGCAAAATGCTTTATTTTGCTTGGCATTTTCTTCTGCTGATGTACAATCAGTTATTCCTGATCTACATTCCTTTTGGGGCTGGTTTATCATATGAAAATCTGATGTTTCTTCAGGGGTGGAGAAGGAAATTTAGGGGAGAGAAGGAGGAAGACTGTCAGGAGACTGTGTTTTATTTTTACTCTCTCTCTTTTTAAAGGAGGCTGCTGAAAGCTTCCTTAATATGTTTTCTTATTATTCTTATTCCTCTCAACCCATGGCTAATAAGTTTGGTTTTTCCACACTGAATTCAGTGACTTGTCCCCTTTTTTTCCAGATGGAAAAGTACACTGGCAAACAAATTCTATCTTTCCTCATAGATGAAGAAGATCCAAGTGAGTGTACTGAAATATAAAAGTATAAATATATGAAAAAGACACATGGTGCCTTCCTTTTGTGAACTTTGTGATCAAAATATTAATAAAGCACTTATAATTATTATACTTAAGCATTTGGTTAACCTAAATTTGGAATATTCAAAGATCTGCTCATAAGAAAAACATATCTTTTCTCATTTCTTTTTTTCCAAGCAGAGGTGAGAGGTATCAAGCACTAGTATGATGTTTTCATTACCTTTTTTTAAACATCCATTGCTACTTTTATTTTACCATTCCCATTAAAACTTGAGATGTTCAAGTTTTCTAGAAATTAGATTTAAAAAAATTTTAGTTGTGCATGGACTAATGGAGCCTACTTGCTTTTTATCTGGATGGGATCTTAAACTCATTCCACAGTCACAAACTTCCCTGATGATACCAACCCAAGGGCTTCCTAAGCATCTGACTGTTTTTATTTTTGTTCGGTTATTTTGCCATAGTCATGAGTATCAGGATATCCTGACCCTTTGAACAAAGGGGTTAAGAACAAAGAAAACAAATATATGATTTTATATGTCACACACACTAATTCAACTCTCTGGTTACAGATTTGTACAAGAATGGCATTTTCTTTTATCTAAGATTATATAATTTCCATTGTAATTTTTAAAAATTGTTTTATACATTTCCTCACAACAAACATAGAGAAGTTATAAATTAATAGATCATTAAAGATGAGTCCTTACTAACAGGGTGAATGTGATGGCTTAGAAAAGAATGAATATCAATTTCAGTTGTTGCTCTCGAAGAGGAACCAAGCCTACTTGGACTTTTGAAAAACGAAAATGCTCAATTTTAAGAATTTAATCCTTATTTTGTGAGGATCAAGGAAAGGACTCTACATCATCTTCATCCTGGACTAGAGGTTCAAAAATACCACGAGAAAGGTCATTCTCGTGGTATTTCTGGCTCATCTAGAAACAGGAAGTACAGGAAATCTTGCGAGAAAGTCTGGCTCAAGAGATTTTTTGGCTCAACTTTTCAGACCCAAGAGATTGGGATGGTTCAAATAAGCTTCAGATAAACAGACAGCATTTCAGCACTTGTCTGAGCCTAATCTTTCAGTTTCAGTCATTTTTCTTCTAATCAGTTTCAACGATATTGTATGGCTACTATCTTATAAGTTGTGATGATCAGTCTCTTAAAAAAAACAGCAACACAAACAGAATGACCTCCTCTTCATTTGTTCATCCATCACTAGAAAAGCCTATATCTGGAAACTGGGAAGACAAAGACCTTGGAGAAAGAAATTGGTGGAGATGAGCTGTGCGGAGAAGCAATCCCATTATAGAGGAGTCTTCTAATCCACGTGGCTGATTTAATGTCTCTTTCATATTCTGAGTTCTGAAATTAAGATGCTGTAAAATGATAAGATTTCAGATGGATTATATGCAGAATCTCAAAATAGACTCTTTTCTTTCCAGATACCGTAAGTAAATTTGAGCACTGCTTCTGGCAAAGAGTTGTTCCTCTTCCTCCACGTAAAAGAACATAAAACTAAGTCCAAAGGCATTGGTCCACTGCATACTCAGTTCTAACAAGACTTCTTTCCTCTGGTACTTAAGAAGAACTACATCGGTAACCCCAACATAGCAGGGTACAAGGAAGAAGAAAAAGTTCAAGCAAAGATAGGTTTAATAACCTGCTTTCTTGGCAGAATCTGTAAGATTTATTTTACTTCCATCTTTCTCGTAAGATGCAAGGAGGGATGGTGTCTGCTATGCTCATTGGTATGTCACTAACTCAACACCTTGAAAAATAGGCTCTCAATAAATATTATTTGATGATGGCAATAAGTATATTGATGCAATGTACTTCTAACAATATAATTTTTTTTCTGAGAACATCAAACCTGTATTTGTTTCTTTGTGTTATCTCTTTTTAGATTAAGTATGAAACCTATCAATTTAGGTTTATCCAGAAATTTTCACAGAGCCCAATACCACACATAACTTCTAGCAACTCACATATTAAATAATAGCTCATTTTTATAAAGCACTTTAAGATCTGCAGAGTGCTTCTATTGCAACAAGCCTGCTAGTTTTACAGGTGAGTGAACTCTGAGAGTTTGATTGATCTGCCCATGGCTGTGTGACTAATATCAGGGTTGGGATCTGAACTCAGTTCTTCTGCTTCCAGTTTCTTTGTGCTCTCTGTTGCCTTAAGTTGCCTCTCACAGTAGACCGATCTGAGGGACAAACAGTGAAGGTACTCAGCCTGGCCAGGTTTTCCTTTCATAGTTGCAGCTCTCATCAGCTCAGATCAGTGACAGGAAAAAAAGTGAGTCTTTCTGTCTGACTGATATACTCTAAACCAGAGAAGCTCCAACAACCCCCAACATCCTTCTGGAGAAATAGAAATGTAATCACTCTGGCCTTAACTAATCTCAAAGGAGCAATGCCAGCAAGTAAGCAAAATCACTCTGTCTCACAGACTAGAAAAGACTGCATATTTCTACAGCCACATGAAAACTGGGTGAGGGCTGGGGATGGGGGAAGAGGGGCAACGGGGCCTGGAAGAAGAGAGGTGAAAGGCAAGGTGACAGAGTCATCATTCCAGTTTCACAACAGGTGTCTCTTAAATATTCCCTCTTTTCTTATTCATTCTGAAGCTATGCATGAATGGCAGTAGCAGCAGGAATGCCAGCAATTGGTTTGGTGCCAGACAGTGGAGGAAGCACCTTACGGGTCTCTTTCCAGTCTCCTGGAGCTTGTCTGGCCTTCATTAACCCAGTGCTCTGGTTTTCTCTGCGTGAAAGTCTTTCTCCTTTCCCTGCCCTCAACCCTAATACCCTGCCTCCCCCAACCCATCATCCCAATCTACCTCATTACTTCTCTTTCTTTCTTTAAAGAAAGAAGCCAGGGTTTTTAGTTGGCAACAGACCTTTCTCCTGGCTCTTAGCTTCCCTAACTAGTGCCAAATCTACTGTCTCTAACAGTTCTCCCACAACAAATCAGTCCAGTAACACAAAGGATTGGGTGGGGGAAATGGCAGAAAAACTTAATTTGTCTCCTTTGCTCTACTCTTCTATTATTTTGTTCCTCTATGTATGTGGTCTCCCTTTCCATTTCTAACCCTAACTAGTCATTTGCTAGTTTGGTCTGCATTACCCTCCCCAGATTTAGCTTTTTATAAGTGGTTTCTGAGTTTTCTTCTGATTGTAAAATATCACACATGGAAATACTACAAATTTCCCTTTGCTTCTATTTTCCTTATTTAGCTCTGGCACCTGTCACTACAATAGAAAAGCAAACCAACTTCCTTCTCCTCTCTATACCCAACATTCATATCTTCTTGTGCATGTGTGCCTCTAATGAAGCTCACAAACATATCTATCCCTAATGTTATGCTATTTTTTTCCAGGTTTTGAAGGCTAAATGTCAAACAAAAATGTTTTTTTCTTTCTTTTTATTTTTGTATTACAAATTTATTTTATTTTCACTTTATGGATCAAAACAATTCATTTCCGTAACACAGTACAATAAAAAAGATGACTGCACATGAAACTGTAAATCTACCATGTATAACTTGCTATTCCCTCCAAATAAACAATAAAATATTTTAAGCAAGTCTTACTTTATCACTTCATGTTTCCATGATTGTGCAGAAGTAGTATACATGTGAAGGGGGAGACTTCTTGGGAGAAGAGATATGGATGAGTGGATAAGCAGATTTTTGAAAAGTAAGGGATAGCAGTTACACTAGAATAGGAGAAAAGACTATAACCAGACAAGTGGGAAGTCAGTGAGGTAACCACAGGATAACTGTTGTTTAACTCATTTCATGAGCCATATCTAGAGGCCTGAGTTTGAATTATCTCTAGTAAGGATTTTTAGCCTCCAGATGACTACAAAGATTTATGTATTAAACCCTAATCATGGAATCCCAGAATCATTGAATTTCAGAGTGGGAAGCAACATTGGCTACCTAGTCCAACTCATTCCTAAAAAAGGATCCCTTTGACGACACACTAGTCAAATGATCACTCAGTTTATGTTAAAATACATCAGATGATAGAGAGTCTTCTTCTAGCAGAAGCTCATTCCATTTTTGGATTCTCTAGTTAGGAAATTTTGCCTTGACATTAATCCTGAAATCCTGAAAATCCTGAAATAATTCCCACAAATTATTACTAGCTCTTCTCTCTAGGGATAAGTAGAAGAAGTCAAATTCTCTTCTACATGATGTACCTTAAAATACTTGAATATGTCTATTATATCCTCCCAAATCCCCCCATTGTCTTCTCTTCTCCAGGCTCAATGCTCCAATTTCTTTTAACCAGTTTTCATATGGAACATATGGACTTGGAACACCTTTATCACTATGTTTGCCCACCTCTGGATGCTCTTTAGCTAATAAATGTCCTTCCTAAAACTGGAACTGAACACAATACTCCAAATGTGGTATGATGAGGGCAGAGTACCATGGGAAGGTCATCTGTTTATTCCTGGAAAATGTGCTTGTCTATAATGCAGTCCAATTATTAACTGAATGTAGCCCCCATCACTAACTGCCTACTAGACATCTCCATCTAGATATCTCAGTGGAATCTCAAACTTAACCTATCTAAGGCAGAACTTATTTTTCCCCCTTCTTCTAAATTCACTTGCCCTCCAAAATCTCCCATTTCTGTTGGGGATACCACCATTTTTCTAGTCACTCAACTGTATAATCTTAAGAGTCATTCTGATTTTCTCTTTCTCTACCTGTCTCTCCCTCTCCTTCTAATCAATTCAGTACCAAACTACATTGATTTTATCTTCATGGTCTCCTGAATCCACCCTCTCTTTTCCACTCATATTGCCACTACATAGGTCGAGACTATTACCTCTTACCTGGACTATCGCAATGGTCTCCAAATCTATTTCCATGCTGCTAGCCTCCCTCCACCTCCAAACCACGCTCTGCACAGTGGCCAAATTGATATTCCAAAAGCCAAAATCTGACCCCGCCTCAAAATCCTGAATGGCTGGCTCTCTCCTGCCTCTAGTGTCAAAATCAAACTCCTCAGCCTGGCATCTAAAACCCTTCACAATCTGACTCCACATTCCCTTCCCCCACATACCTAGCCTCCCCCTCCCCCCCCGCCCCCTCCCATTTTAATCTCCTTTAAGACCCTACTACACTCCAGTCATACTGGTCTAATTGCTGTTCCTTAAACTTAACATTGGCAGCTAGGTGGCACAGTGGAAAGAACATTGAAAACTAGTCTTCAGTAGTTCAAATCACACCTAGGTTGTGTGACCCTGGGCAAGTCGCTTAATCCTGTTTGTCCCAGTTTTCTCATCTGGAAAAATGAGCTGGAGAAGAAAATAGGAAACCACTCCAGTATCTTTGCCAAGAAAGCCCCAAAGGGGGTCATAAAGAGTCAGACACGACTGAACAACAACTAAACTCAAATGCTCTTTCTGTCTGTCTTTCTGTCTCTGTCTGTCTCTGTCTCTGTCTCTCTCTCTCTCTCTCCAAGTATTTAGACACCCTGCAGCCCATGCCTGGAATGCATTCTCTCCTCTCCTTCTAGAGGGCAGGAACTATTTGATTTTTCCTTTTGCTTTGTTGGGGTCCAGCATAGTGCATAAATGTTTGCTGATTTGATGATGGCTAAAGGCTGAAGCCTGAATTTTAATAATGAAGATTGTTTATTATTCTCTTGACAATATGTTCCAGTGCTTTAATTATGCTTATGATTCCCTGATGGATAACTTGAGTTTCCTTTACTATAACCATTACTTCTCATGCAGTCCGTAGTGATGAATGGGGATATTTGATTTCTGTGCCCTATATGATGTCTTCTACATATTTTTAGGCAGTGATCATGTCTCCCCAGGCCTCTTACTGTCATTATTTCACCAGACTGAACATGGATGGTTCTCTTAACCTTTCTATTAGAGGGTTTATTGTTCAATTCATTTTTATCACTTGAATTGCCCTTATGTGTTCTCCCCTTAATTTGTCAATTTCCTTCTTAGAACCATGGGGAATGGAACTGAATTTAATGCTCAAAGAGAAACTTAAATAAAGTCTGAAATTTGTGCTTTTTTGTTGTTGGAAAAGTGACTTGTGAGTGCTGGAAGCTGCTTAGAGTTGCATTAGAGTAAGGCCACCTCAAGGAGATTAGAAAAGAGATTACACAGGCCACATCAATGAAGTACTGGGAACTGCATGAGAAATTTCTTTCCCCCTAATATTAAAAAAAATCAATGAGGTTACTAATAAGATAAAGACTGTCCATATGAACTACCAGAAAATAAATGAAAAGTAAATAAACATTTCCAGTTCCTTCAGTTGGTCAATTGATTGCCAGTCTTTTCATCATTCCAGGCACCCTCCTCTGGGCACATCCTAGACAGTCGGTGTGTCCTTAAGATGTGGTACTTGGGAACTGAACACAGTACTCCAGGTGTGGTCTGACCAGAGCAGAATACAGTGGTGCCTCCCTCATTCTAGACACTATGCCTTTATTACTGAAGCCTAAGATTGAGTTAGCTTTTTTTTTGTGGGGGGGGGGAATGGGGAGAGGAATGATATGTTGACTCACATTAAACTTGCAATCCATTGAAACTCCTAAATCTTTTTCAAAGGAACTGTTGTCTAACCAAGCCTCTCCTATCCTGTACTTGTGAAGCTGAGTTCGCTGGAGTGTAATTTATTTTGGGTACTATGATTTCACCGGTATAGGGAATGTCCCACAAATAAAATCCCTTTGTGAATGTACATCAGCACTGACTCTTCAACTTAGAGTTTTAGAGAAATTCCTGGCCTTGCAGAGAGAGGAAGTGGATTTTCCAGGGTCATCCAGCCAGGTCTTGAAGCTGACTCTGAGATCAGCTCTCTATCCACCACATAACTATGACTTGCTAAGTGTAATTTATTCCCATTCAATTTTACTTCATTACATTTAACCCATCATTTTAGCTCATGGAGAACTTTTGGAATTCTGTTTTGTCAAATATGAGAGCTATTCCTCTAATAGTGCTTGCCCTCAATGAATTTACAGTTTATACAATATTATAGGTACATGTATTTTTTTTTAAGGCCCAAAACAACATTATATAGGGGAAATGAGGGACTCTCCTCTAGGAAGAGAATACTTTGGAGTTGGGCTGTGGACGATGGGTAAGAATTCATCAGGTAAAGAGAAGGAAGGAAGAATAGGAATGATCTGAGCAAAGTCAGAGAGGAAGGAAATTTTCAGGGGACACACTGGTAATCCAGAATGGGGGTGAGTAGGGAAAGGAATAAGCATTTATATAGCACCTATTAGATGCCAACCACTGTGCTTTACAAATATTATCTCACTTGATTCTCACAGCAACCCTGCAAGGTAGGTGCTATATTTTACAATTGAGGAAACAACTCCATTTTATAGTTGAGGAAACTGAGGTAAACAGGGTTGAGTGACTTGTAAGGTCACATAGCTGGTAAGGCCAGATTTGTATTCAGGTCTTCCTGATTCTAGGTCCCTGCACTTGGTCCACCATACCATGTGCTGCCTAACTTGGTGGCTGCATAGAGTATTTTGAGATGAATAATATGACATAAGTGAGAAAAAGAGTGGTATTATATTGTGAAGGAGAATCTTATTCCTTTTCTTCCTCTTTTTTCTTCTTTTCCTTCGTTAAAAAACCTATTCTTTGAAAGTTAATTGTAAAATAACAATAGTCAAATTGTTTACACATGCCATACAAAACAACTAAGAGATGGCTTCCACAAGAGAGACCTCTCCAATTTCTTGCATACCAGATATGAATATTTTTATTAAGAGTTGAGAAAGGCCCCAATCTTTAAGGATAGATACATTGATATCTTCACAGCAGAAATACCAAGGTTTTTATGCAGAACACACCACACAGGAAATAAGCATACTCTCCCCTTCAGGAAAAGGGTAAAAGGCAGGGGCTAAAGGTCCATGCTGGGACTGCTGGGGTGGGGAGCATACATAACCCTGAATTACTCTGTGGGTTTGACTTCTGCCTTCATACCTTTGCTTTAGCTTTCATGTTAAGGTGAATGTCAAACCCAAGCCACTCTGGCGAATAAATATTTATGGTGTGGTCTCACAAGCCTACTGGCTAGATAGACAGTTTTGTAAGATTCTATCCACACCAAAGTTCTTTCTGACACACACATACATACACACATACACACACAAACACAAATTAGTTAAGCCTATTTCTCCCTGCTCTGGCTTCCTTCAGCAATATTTTGTTGAGCTCCTGTTGCTATTTTCAGAGAGGGCGGAATTACAGACGCAACCCTGTCTCTTTGATCTCCATCACTGGGAACATTGCCAGCCAAGACCAGCCCCTTCATTTAATTTATTAAAGAGCTGTGTGAATCGGGCTGTGGATGAAGGCAGGCTATCTTTCCCACTGTAAGATTCCAGGCAGTAACAGAATGAATGGCAACAGATGGTTCCACAGAGATAGAAGGATGGAAAGGAATAAAGGGGTCATTCATGGAAGGAAGGCCATAGTAGGTGGCCCAGTGGTGATGCCGAGTCATAGAAATGTGCTTCCGTGTCACAGACTTTGTTGGAAAAAAAATCAGCTGAGAGAACCAATCATAAGCATTACCCTTTATCAGGTAAAACCTACAATTCATGCAGCCGTAGACTTGGGACTGTGCAGAGAAAGGAATGCCCTGCTTGGGAATCAGTCAAAAGAAACTAGGAGAGAAAGCGCAAGCAACAGCGTGAGGCTGGAATGGCAGCACATTTAGATGATTAAAAATTTGCACTGTTAACTAAACAAGAACGCCCAGAATAAATGAAAGCATCTGTTCTTAATTGGAAACATGGGAGTTTCTGTTGTCTTTTTTTTCCATTGTAGTTTCCGGTTCCTGTAAGGCTATGGATAACGCTTATGCTGCAATATATAAATGCCCATATTGCCCCATAACCTACATATCCTACAGGAATGCTAATGTGTAATGAAAGGAAAGAACTAAGAAGTTCAAATCATATAATCAAAAAATCCACAAGGCTCAAATTTGTTCTCATAGGTTCTTGAGTATTATTGTCCTTCCATCACAGGAAAAGGAGAGGCCGAAGACCTCCTAGGACTAGGTTATCTGATCCAATAGACACCTGAATGGAAATAGACACAATATTCATTTAAAATGGTCTATCACACTCTCTTTGGAAACTTCCAGCGATGAGAGAACCCTCTACCTTGCAGGGTGGCCAATTCAATTTTTGGACAGCTCTAATAGTGTAGGAAGCTTTGCTTTGTGTGGGACCCTAAAACTACTTCATAGTCACTTCTTGAGGCTCGTGTGGAATGTGCTATATCTCCAGGCATTATGTTTGATCTGTGTATTTGATCCGTTCAATCAGTTCTCCAGGGCCTTAGATATCTAGGTGACTCCTTGGATAGTGTGCCTGGAGTCAGGAAAACATAAGTTCAAATTCATCCTTAGACACTTACTAGCCATAAGACCCTAGGCAAGTGACTTAATCTCTGTTTGCCTCAGTTTCTTAATCTGTAAAATGGGCATAATAATAGCACCTCCCTCTCATGGTTATTGTGAGATTCAAGCTAATAATTATGAAGTGTTTAGCATGGTGCCTGGCACGCAGTAAGTGTGATATAAATGTTAGCTATTATTATTATTATTAATATTATCATGTACTTATTAAATTGAATTTTCTGCAGGTTTTCACATAAGGTCCTTAAAATTGGCTCCTCTAAGGAGGAGGACTTAATTAAAAGCATCAGTATTATTCTCTTAGTAAGGATATATTGAATGATGATATTGATGAATAAGCATACTATTATCTTCATTTTCCAAAAAAGGCAATATTAACTTTATTTTTAAACTTTCCATTCTATGTCATAGAAAAGCAGCTTTGCAGGGTAGCTAGAGGCCAGATTCAAAGTGAGGAATGCGTGGATCCAAGACATGCCTTGAACACACAGTGGCCATATTACAGAGGGCAACTCACTTAATCTTTTACTGTGCCAGGCAACTCCCTAGGAATATGAGTTGATCACTTGTACTGGTAGGAGTTTTTTCACCTGGAAGTTCTGTATATGAATGAAACTACAGGTATAGTCCCAGTTCCTTTCTATAACAGCCAGTATGTAATATATTCCATATGTATACATATATACTTACACACATACATATATTGCTTTGTTTGCAAAGTGCTTAACATGTTATTTCATTTGATCCATATTCAGATCCTTGCTAAATTTTGAAACTTTCTTACAAACATTCCAAAATTTAGCATCTTTCTCTTCACACTTAATGATCCTTTTCATTCAATTCATTCAATAAACACTTACTAAGCCTATGTAGCAGGCTGGACTGGGCACTGGGTGACGCAAAGTGAAAATAAGACATAGTCTCTCCCTCATAGCCTAGTAAGGGAGATAAGATGCATGCGAGAATAACCAGCATGCAAACTAGAACACAAGTGCTTAAGAGCATACAAATATGATGCTGTTCAAATTGTGCAGTTGCTGACTTTGTTTTCTACTTCTTCGAAAGAAGCAGTTTGGTGGGGGTGGAACCAGCCTTGGTCTTGGATCAAGAAGACCCAGGTTCACGTCTGACACTTGTTACTGCTTAATCTCAGGCAAGTCATTTAATTTCTCCAAAGGTTTCATTTCCTCAACTTTAAAATGGGGATCATTGTACCTGACCTGCCTTCCCCATAAGTTTATGGTGAAGGTAAAATGAGAGAAAGCAAGTGAAAACACTCTTTAAACTGCAAAGGAGGAAACAAGCATTTATTAAGTACCTATTATGTGTCAGGCATTGTGCTAAGCACTTGAGAAACAACAACAACCCTGGGAGGTAGGTACTATTATTATCTCCACTTTACAACTGAGGAAACTGAGGCAGACAGATATTAAATGACTTGCCCAGGATCATACAGCTAAGAAGGGTCTGAGGCCAGATTTGAACTCATATCTCCCTGACTGTGAGTCTAGCTCTCTCTCTACCATACTACCCAGGGGCCTCTAAGGACTATAAAGATGAGTTCTCTCTTATAGCATTGATTATTGACATTAACTTCTCTTGTCTTTTTTTATTAAATTAAGTCTACCATATATTAATATATCATTTATAAATAATAAATACAGAAAGCAATATATTTTATGTTATATAATAACACAGTTAATCCTCAACATTTGTGTATTTAACTTTTGTGATTTCAGGCATTAGTGTGACTTTATTAAACCTCATTTTGACTTTCACATTGGCAACAATACATATTCGTGGATACCTGCAGTAGTGAAAAAAATTAGAGGTAATGTGCTCACGTTTGTGGAGGGGCTGACATCCTACTAGGCACTTCACTGGTCTTGTTCACCCTATTCTTGTAGAGTAAAGAACTCCCCACGCCTTCATTGCACATTTTCATTGCCGTTGAAACTCAAATTTTGTGTTGCAACTATGACCCTAAAGTGAAGTGAAAATCCTTTGGGCCCTAAATCCAAGTGTGTAAAGTCAGTGATGAGGATTAGCGAGAAAATAAAGGTGTTAGATAAATTTCTTGCTGAAATATCTGTAGCCTCCGTCTGCCATGAGTTCGGTGTGAAGGAATCAATGATTAACATTATACAGTACAATGCCCTCACACCACTATCTGACGCAGTAGAAGGTAAGATTTAAGTTAAAAAATTTTAGTTTTAAGAATTTTATTTGCTATACAGTATTTGTGGTACTGTAGATTTCATGTGCTATGAAAAGTGAATATTGTCTTAAATAATTTTTTAAAATCGATATGTTATAACCAAAGGTCACAGAATTCTAGAAAATTACTAGGGAGAAAAAAATGTTTTGCATGTTACCAATTTTATTTCGTGTACTGCATTTTATGGGTTATTTTGTATTTACTATGTTAGGACAAAGTGCATATGATCAGAATTAATGCTTTGTTATAAAGAATTGTATGCAGAAAAATGTATTCTTAGTAATCTCTAGCAAAAGATTACAGGTGATCGTGGGTACTCACCCCCTATTTCCCATAGGCTCAATGTATTTATTTACATTTTTTACTTTCACATAGTTTTCTAGGGAGGTTACCCCCATGAGATCTGAAGGTTGACTATATTTTATAACAATACATAATAATAAATATTATATAAATATATTATTTGTAAATATAATCTATATACAAACACATACATATATGTATACAAACACACACACATATGTATAAGAATGTCAGAGGTCATGAAGTTCAGCCTTCTGTGAATATGAAGAAATTCGTTAAAGCTATACAATGCCAAGGCAGCTAAACCCTTAATAAATATATGCTGATGCTGTTGCAGTTTTACATTTTCATTTTCAGAACTCTGAATAATTTGGGGGCCTTCCCTTTACTTCTGTGATAACAATTTAACAAATAGATTGAATAGGGTACTTAAAAAACGATAGATGTTTTCAAGTTCTTTCATTACTGAAAAGGAGTCTAATTCATTTCTGTGAGTCTGGACTGTAGTCTATAAGTCTTTTTCATACAAATGTTGGAAGGAAGCTAAGAGGCTTGTGGCGGCTAGGTGATGTAGTGGAAAGGGTGCTAGAGTTGGAGTCAGGAAGACCTGAATTTAAATCCTGCCCTGGATACTTATTAGCTGGGTGAACTTCATTTAACTTTCCAGCCTCAGTTTCTTCATCTGTAAAATGAGGATAATAAAACACCTATCTTGCAGGGGTTTTGTGGAGACCAAATAAACAATCTGTGCAAAACATTAGCTGTTATGATTATAGTACCATGTTGTCTTTTCTTTTTCAGAAAACAGTGCGGTATCATGGAAAATGCACTGTATTTAGTACCAGGAGACCTGGGTATGAGTCCTGGTTCTGCTGCTCTCTACCTCTGTGACCTTGGCCACTTCCCTTTTCTGGACCAAAGTTTTCTAATCTATAGAATGAGACGATTGACCTAGATAATTTCTAAGGCTCCATACAGTTATAACATTCTGTGATAATGGAGCCAAGATTAGGCACTACTTTCATATGGGCAACCAGATAGTCACTATAATGGTGTATGGAAAAGTGACAGCAACTTTTCATATTAATTGGATGATAACCTCTGATTGTTTGTAAGATAAAGTCCAAACTCCTTTACTTAGCATTCAAAGCTATCCATAAATCTGACTGTACATACTTCTTTTTATTTCCCACAATTCTACTACATGAACTCCTTCATTCCAGCCAAATTGGTGTCATTATTCCTCAAACATATTAAACATATCCTGCTTCTTCATCCTTAGTCATATTGTTTCTCCTGTCTGGAATTCCACTTGTCTGAATCTCATCCATTCTTTAAGGCTCAGCTCATTTAGTATTTATCAGATGCTACATTATATTCTTATTTGTCGTTTTACATTTATAGCCTGTATTCCTATCTAGATTACAAGCCTCTAAGTGGAGGGGACATTGTCTCATGCTTCTTTATGTCCCTAGCACCTAGGACAGCACCTTACACTGCTCCACAAATGAACTATAGATGATAATAATGTCTTTATTTTATTGTATTATCTTATGTATAAAGGACTGTGAAAATCTAAAAAAAATATGGTCTATTGTAAGTCTAAATGAAATAGCCATAAGAATTTGGGATGATTTGGTTTCATAGGCATTCACTCTCTCTTTCTCTCATTCTCTTCCTTCCTCCCTCCCTCCCACTCTCTCTCTCTCTCTGTCTCTCTCTCTCTGTCCGTCTGTCTCTCCCTTCCTCACCCCCAAATATATACGTTAACATGAAATCATATTTAAACACTGATAGAATTTTTACTATTTCTTGGAAGATCGTAGAAATACTTTGTTCCCAACATACTCTCATACTCTTAACTTAGGAGATCTCTATTTTTAACAATTTATCCGATAAAGTTGAGCCTCAATGTTCTTGTCTGCAAAATAAAGTCAGTCGTCCAGAGGGTCTTTAAGGTCCTTTCTAGCTCTAAGTCTAGTATCTTGTGATACTATAAAAGCACAGCAGAGAAAGAATCAGAATTATAAAAGAACCTAGGAAATTATCTACTTCAACCTTCTCCAGTCATAAATAGGAAAAGTCAAGAAAGGTTTATCTATTTGCTCAAGACAATGTAGTTTGGTACTGGCAAGACAAGATCAGAACTCAGGGCTTGTGAATCAAATGGAAATATTATGATGACTAAATGGCTGCATTAAGGCCTGGTTTTCTCCCCTAGATGGAAATTAGAAAAGTTGCCAAGAAAACTTTACTAATATACTTCTGATTGAGCAAGGCATTTGACAAAATTTATCATAATGTACTTGTGGAAAAAATGGAGAAATGTGTCCTGGACAGATATTAGTGAATTCATAGATAGTTGAATAGTACCACACCAATTAACTATGTCAACCTAGCAAGTTTCTAGTGGAGTGATTAAGAACTTTGTCCATAACTATACCCAGCTTATCATTTCTACCAACAACTTATATAAAGACAAAAAAGGAATTGTTATCAAATTTATAGATGATATGAAATTGGGAGAGATAGCTGATACATTTGATGGCAACATGAGAATTAAGTACTAGGCAGGCTGGAAAGGTATTGAAACAATGCAAAATTTAATGTAAACTGGATTTCTATCCTCCCTCTTCAAATAGATGTACTTTTGCTCACTTCATCCTCTATGATTGGAATGTACTTTCTATTGCTTTGTTACCACTGATTGAAGAACCAACCTTCCCTCAAGGCCTCACCCGGATGCTACAACCCAGTTTGGTTGGTTTGGCATAAGGCTGGATAGTTTGTTTGGAGTCGGATTATAGAGGGCCTTGAATGCCAAAATCAGGCTAGAATTTGCTCCAATGAGGATGCTATTGCTTAGAACACTTATGGAATTTCTCTAGGAGTTTCCTTAAAAATCTCTGGCACAAATGCCTGAATATCTTAAATAGAGGAAAATGTTTATCCTTTCAGGGTGGGTTTGATTTTTAGAAATAACCCAAAGTCGTGAAATATTTTGGTGGTGGTGGTGGGGAACTAGGGCTCTAATCCCTACTGAGGCACTAACAGGATGTACAATATTCGGAAAGTTATTTCACCTCTTCAACCTCAGTTTCTTCATACATAAAATAAACAAGTTGGCCTAAATAATTATTTAATCTAATCTAATAAATACTCTAAGGCCTGTTCCAATTCTAATAATCCAGTTCTTTGATTCCTTTTCTCATAGAACTTTGCCCGGCCCACTCCTTTTCACTCATCACACTTTTCATTATATCTTAATGATTTATATACTCTCTATTAGATTTTTAAGTTCCTTGAGGTCAGAAATAATATCATTTTTCATCTTTGCTTTCCCATTGCCTAGCTCAGTGCCTTGCAAATGGTAGACATTAAAAATATTTATTGAATTAAACAGCTTCTCCAGATAACTATTTTGAAGGAGAAAATATTCATTTGGATTAATTCTGGTATGTTTGTGAAAACATCAGAAATACTAATTTATAGTCACAACTTTTTTCCCTTGGCATGTGGAAGTCAGGAACTATTTTAAATAATGTTTAAAGAGACTAAAATACATGTTTCATGGCTTTCGAAAAATTTATTTAGTAAAATCAGACATCACAACTTGATTTAATAAGCCAACAGAACCTGTTCATTCAACTATCCTCTTCCTGAGTACTCACTAAGTCAGAGTGGATTTTGCTGTTGTTTCCCAAAGGGCAGTATAACATTCAATTAAATTCAATGTGCATTGATTATGCACTTAGTATGTACAAGTGACATGGGATAGCAAGATAAAAATGAAAAGTCCCTTCCCTCAAAGAATTTGTGTTCTACTAGGGAGAGACAACAGAAGCATAGATAAATAAATGTGAAGTATGTACAAATTAAATATAAAACAATTTGGCATGGGAAGGGAGAACTAAAACAGGGGAAATAAGGATAGACCTCCCAGAGGAGTTAGATTTGGGCTAAGCCTTAAAGGAAGTTTGAAGGGTCTTTGTGGGTAGTGTGCTGTGCTTGGAGTCAGGGAACCTGGCTTCAAATCATACCTCAGATACTGTGTGATCATTGTCAAGCCTTGTAACTTCTCAGAACCTTGGTTTTCTCATCTGCAAAATGGGACGCATAAGAATGCTTGTACTCCCTAGGTAGTACCTGTATTGTAAGCAAAGTGCTTCAAAAATCTTAAAGTATTCGATAAATGTGAATTATTATTATTAGTCTGAACAGAGTTCTAGAGAAGCTGAGCTTCTCATTCATCTCATTCATCATACCATCACCTATTATGTATAATGTATAATGGAGGTCTGCTGTATGCCCAGAGGACCTCAGAGCTGTCTCCATGTGGAGGTTGCTAGGGAAAAGAAGGCATCTCTCCTCATGGAAAATTCGAGGGAATCACTACCAGGAGAATATTATGGTGTAGAAGGGAAATGTTTTACAAAGAGACTTTGGAACATGCAGAGACATTAGGTAACTGGTTCTGGTTAGCTAACCATGTTTCAAAGAAAGAGGAGGCTTTTCCCATTGTCCATGGAGGAGTTTGAAGAGGCCTATCAGAGGCCTTTTTCTTAGTCCCATCCCTCTTTGTATGTGTGGGAGTGGTGGGTGGGAGGATATTGGCAACCAGTAAATGGATTGGAGCTCACCCCTTTGTGATTTCTATAGGTACAGAGGCATCTGGTCATTTCAGAGTTTGGGTTTGTAGCCAACACAGCATTGGTGTTCAGAGGTATTCAGAGAGTGGTATCTATCTTGGCATCATGTTGTTCCAGACTCCGGATTTTGCACAGTTATTTGTGCCCTGGGGAGTAAGGACCAACCTTGGGGAGTGATATTTATGGACCCCAGTCTAGCGGTAGCTGAGATGTAGCCTCATCTGGATGTTGTGTCATATCTGGATATGAACTTGGTGGCAGCAATGCTACATAGGAACTGAGCTAAGATTGAGCCTACCTCCCATCCCCAGACTGAGGTGGTGGTGGTGGTGGTGGTGGTGGTGGTGTGTGTGTGTGTGTGTGTGTGTGTGTGTGTGTGTGTGTGTGTGTGAGAGAGAGAGAGAGAGAGACAGAGAGAGACAGAGAGAGACAGAGAGAGAGAAAGACAGAGACAGACAGAGACACAGAGAGAGAGCGAGAGAGAGCTTGAGGTGTTAGAAGGGGAAAAATGTGTATATCTGTTCTTCCTGTATCTTTGAAGTAAACATCTCTTTGAAGTAAAAACTAATCCAAAATTAAATGGCTAAATGGAACTGAGGTCCCATTGGTCCCCTCACAATTGGGAGAATGCAGTCATTGGGAACTTGAGCTGATGGTATATAAAAGAAATGATCACACAGCTCTCAGAGTACTCCAGAACCTTGAGGGGGAGATGTAACAAGCCTCATTCTGAGAAAGAGATCTAAAAAAATCTATGTTATTATATATGTCATTAGCAAAGTTTCAATTATAGATCTTTGATGTGAGGATGAACTGTAACTTCATGATTTACATGCCCTAGCCTACTGTAACTCTAACATTCTTACTGAGAAAACATGTCATCTGTCTTGTAAAATGATCAAGTCTTATAAAAGAGTTCTAGGGAAATTAATTATTATAGTAGATGATATTCACAAATACCTTCAAGGTTTGTAAAGCACTTTTCACAGATTATTTCATTTGAGCCTTACAATAACCCTGTGAGGCAGGTATTAAAGGCAATATTATCCTCATTTTACAGATGAGAATGAATCTCAGAGCAGATAAGTGACTTGCCTTTGTTTCACAGCTATTAACTGTCGGAGGTAGGGTTTGAATCCAGATCTTCTTCACCCAAAATTGACCACCCTCTCTTGTAGCATCTGGCCAAGGTTTCTTGAACAATCATGATTATATTTTGTGCTTCTCAATTCTCTTTGCATACTTGGAAATTTTTCTCTATTGTTATCTGCTTCATGGACTACAGACATGTACAATAGCCCTCACCCAGAGAAAACAAAGAAAAATTTCTCATCTTTCTGAATTACCAAAGAATGAGTATTTGGCTCACAGGTAAATCTTCTCCATATATGAGAGTAGCATTAATGAAAGATGGGAGTCCTGGTCCACTCTTACAAAGGAGGTCAGAACCTGGGCCTCTTAAAATCATTACACTTTACTTCATTGCAAGTGAGTTGGTTGCTAACTACGAGCTGTCATGAAGGACCAAGACATGCAATTTACTATTGACATGAACCATTATCACTGCTAGGAAGAAGTGTAAAATTGTCAAAGCAGACTATCTATATTATTTCAACATAGTTGTAGTAAGACCTTAACTTCTCCTGACCTAAATTCCTGAGCCTTCAGAAGCAGGGAATAAATGATGTGGAATTGGTGAGTAGGTTCCATTGGATTTGCAGAAGACTTTTCTGGACAAATATTTTCCTCTTGGAGGCAATTGGCAAGACTGCTTTCAGTCGTCCAGTGCCAGCTGCATTCTCTAAACAGCTTTACCATATGAAAAAAAGACCTATAAATGTTTCCTAATGTTAAGGAAATAATTTGGGTTTCTCTTTAGCCATAGTCCACACTACATGTGGCAAGTTCTTATCTGGCCTCCAGCTTTTCCCTCCTCTCTGGCTTGCTGTATCTTGGACGTAGAGCTAGGGGCTGAAGAAAATAATTTCTCTAATAGGTCTAATAGTTATACTTCTTGATTTTATTTTTATATGGTAAACCTGGCTTTATAACTCTCTTATAGGAAAATGCAAAAATTATAGACACAGTACCATTTTTATAGCACTTTATTTCTCTAAGAACACTATAAATGTGAAGTGCTCAAACCTCTCTATCACTGTCTTGGAAGGATCTTAAGCATCATTTCTGATTAACAGAGAAAGAACTTTTGAGAATAGAGCAGTAAAAAGACTAGTATCCAAAAGAATCCTGGCAAAGGGGTTCAGGAGAGGATTGAAGAATTCTGGGTGCTCAGTTCCTCTGTTCTCAGTGTTCATCCATCCATCCATCCATCCATCCATCCATCCATCCATCCATCCACCCACCTATCCATCCATCCATCCATCCATCCATCCATCCATCCATCCATCCTTCCGTCCATCCATCCATCCATCCATCCATCCATCCATCCATCCATCCATCCATCCTTCCATCCTTTCAATGACTATATAAGCAAAAGAACACATTCCAAAGTCTTGACTAATTAAACCCAACTAGATCTATTCACTCTTCTTATGCTCCTGCATTCTTGTGTGTTACACAATTCTATATAGCTGATGTATTTGGCATTTTGATATATTCTTTGTATGAAATATTGTACTTTGTAAAGGTCTATCTTCCCTGTTAGACTATAATGAAATTTCTCTTCTCTTCCTCAAAGCATTTATAGCAGTGCTGCAGCCAATGGATGTTAAGTCAATGTGATTATTGCTATTGTTTTAACAGGTAGGGTTGTATAGATGTATGAAACAGCCACAGTATTGCTGAGAAACTTTGGATAGAATACTTGGGCTGCAGAGTCTGGGCCCTCTCCTTTACCTAAATAATTTTTTGGTTCCCTTCAAAATATTTATGGTCCGATTTTTTCTTTTTCTTGAAATAGTCTATAATAATGCATTTCCTCCAACATGGGAATAAAAGAGGCTGCTTAAAGAACCCTATGTTAGATTAATTTGGTTGTCAATGTGCTGTAGGGATAAATCTCATGTTGGATTCCTTCGTTTGCTTCTTCTTTCTCAATGGAACACTCCAGGAAAATATGCTGCCAGTCCGTTGTTTCCAATGTGATCTTTTCTTGAGTTGTGTCCTCATGTATTGACACATTTCATGTATAAAAGGAATTCCCCCAAATTGACTGTTTTCTAGTGGACCCAAGGGCCCTGGGAAAAAAGTTAAACTGTATTCTTAGGTATGTTTTAGGTTTTATGGATATGTATGTAAAGAGTAGCTCCCATATAGTTGATAAAATGTCAGTATCCTTTGTCTAATATACACCAATTTCTATCTGCACCACAGGGTTATTACGAGAAAGGTCTTTGCACACATAAAAGTACCATAGAAATGTGAACTTTTATTATTTCCTTGTTCTGCTTTCTGCAAACAGTGTTTTAACATGTTGACAAACTAAGGTCTCCAGTTTGCCACTTTATTTTACAAATAACCACAAGGTCCTACTGTCTCCTTTCTATAGTTGAGGTTAGCAAAATTTTTTAGTTCCTGGTAATTCTCAGTGAAAGTAAACAGTGGGGAAGCCACTAGTTGTCACAGGAAGGCCTACAGACAATGGAATAGTGGAAAAGGAAAAGATACCAGACCATAGACTAAAAAGGGGAAGGAAATAAAGAAAAAAGAATGGGAGAAGATGAAAGCAAGTCTGACAATTATTTTGCATGATACTTATTGGTCATGGTAGTGCAGAACTCCAACCATCTTGGTACCATAGTATTTATCTATAGTTGCCAATCTTATACTCCCCACCCCTACCAACATCCGTATTTTCCTCATATTTTGACTTTCTGTCGAAATCCTGACATACTCTAAGGGCTCTGCAGACTTTGTCCTTGGAATTGTTGTTCTTTTTACTAGTCATGCTTTTAAAATTCCTCTCCTTTACACAGACTCTAAATTTTGAGCTCATTTTCTCTTTATTCTATGAAAACTTCATTGTAATATCTCACTTCTTACATATACTCTAGAACCCCATTATAACATTGCTTAACTTGGAGCACAATGAGTGATTAAGTGGGTTTTTCCTTGACTTGAATCAAGAGGGGCCAAAAGACTCCTTGAGTGAATAATGTGGAGGGGGGTGGGTGGGGAGGAAGAGAAGAAGAGGGAGAGGAAAAGGGAGAGAAGGAGAGGAAGACATAGAGGGAGAGGCAGAGAGTTAGAAACAGTGGCTTAGAGATAGAAATAGAAATTTGGAAATAGAGAGATATGGCATGTGTATGAAAAAGAGAGAGAGAGAGAGAGAGAGAGAGAGAGAGAGAGAGAGAGAGTGAGTGAGAGAGGGAGGCAGGGAAGGAGAGGGAGAGGGAGAGGCAGACAGATGAAGAGAGACAGAGAGAGGCTATAACACCTATCAGGCCATCTTGTGGCATCATTTCTGAGGCCAATAAGTTTTCATCTGATTTATTGAAGCACTGTTGGAAGCTGTTTTGCTTTCTCAGGCCATAAGGATATTATTTAGTATCAAATTTCTAAATAGTGCCCTTTTATCCCCCCCCTCCTCCAAAGGGAGAGCGTCTCCAGGAGGATTTCACTTATTACTGGACAGTAATTTATGCACAGGGAGAATGAAAATGTCATCATCAAAGGGACTGCCAGACTTTCCAGATTGTGAGGAAGTGAAAGATGACTGGGCCAGGTGGGATCAGGAGAATGACTTATTTTCATGCTTGAAGAACTGGTACTGCTTTGTTAGGGAATGATGACAGGGGTGGGCCACTAAAGCTTTGAAGCTGCCCACAGTTACTAGAGCTCCTCAGAGCTTTCTTCTTTAGGGCAGTGATTCAGCTCCAGGCTGCATTAGCTTTGGACCAGTCTGGAGCTTTTGGGGTTCCCAGTACTGCCCAAAGAGTGTGGTCTGGCCTTGGGTAATCTAAGTGCTTTGGAGGGTCTATTCCAAAAGCTAGGGATAGAGGACTTTAGAGTGAGCAAAGGAATTTTAACCTCCTCCAGCTCTTAGGATTCTGACTAGGTTCCTTGTTGAAGTTTGATCTAGGACTACAAGGCCAGGAATACTAATGGAATACTAAAAGTATTCCATTAAATTGGAGAGTCTTAGCTTGGGATCCATGAGCTTAAAAAACATAATTATATTTCAATATAATTGGTTTCCTCTGTAATCCTATTTTAAATGAATTTAAAATTATTATCCATGGGTTTTGCCAGACTACTAAAGGACTCCATGACACATGGACAGGTTAAGAACCCCTGCTTTAAGCTGATAGGAACCTGGAACTTTTCAGTTCTTCTGTATTTGCTGAAGGATTAAAGACTGAGTGAATGAATTAAGTTGTGTCTCCTGAGTAATCTCAAAGTCTTCTAATTCTACCACAAGATTTAAGGGACAAACGGGCACCTACTGACCAGGCAATGCCAGGTATTGTCAAGTATTGCCAGGCATCATAGCTCATAGCCATTTGCAGCAGCATTAGGTTCAAGAGCCATGTGGAGGTCATATTATCATGGGAGTCTTCTCTGAGGTCTTCCTTCCTCTGTCTTTTTGCCACAAATACTTTAACATAAGTTATTTCTTGGGAGCTCTTCCCACCCATCCATCCATTCCTTCCTATTGGAACCAAAGAACATTGTCCATAGGGCACTCGTCTTTGCCAGTCAAAGGCCTTAACCACACTACCTGAGATTGTCGGGGAAGCAGAATGTCCTGTGGTGAAAACAGCGTGTGCATCAGCTACAATTCCCTGCTGCTGGGAATGGGACAGGAAGGTCACCCTTCCTGATACCTGAAAAGCTGGTGCTTCCACCTTCTGCACTGTGGGTATCACTGCACATGGTCAGGCAATGACCATGACCAAAAGAGATCACTCTGGCTCTTCATGTGCCATGATGAGGAAAATCAACATCAGGGCCCAAAGTTTGGAACTGCTGGAGACAAAAGATTACTAAACATTTTTGTTTAGTTTGATTGGTGTGGTCAGTGTTTCTAGCAATGTTGCTTATGGTGGCAATAGTCTCAAAAAGCAAATGTTTTTATGCTAGCTGTGACCTTAAGCAAGTCCTGCAATTTCTCCCAGCCTCAGTTTCCCCATCTGTAAAAAAGAGGAGTTGAATCAGTTGATCTCAAAGGTCCTTTTAGCCTGATTTTTTATTAATTCTAATCACAAGATTCCCCTTCTTGGCTTCACGATTGTGAGAACTGATTAGGCCCCTGTTCCTTCTCTTTTCCACTGGTGAAATAAAGATTTTATTTCCTACAAGTTAATGCCTCATTCATATGAGTGGCAGCAGCTCTTACAGAGCACCACTTAATTCACTGGAAGAGAGAATTTGCTAAATGGTACTTTATTCTGCTCCAAAGTGTTTAGCCTCACTGAGGCAAACTATTGACTCCCACAGAGTCATTTATTCATCATAGGAACAGGTCAATTTTAATAACGGTACTTGGTATTTCCACAGTGTTTTTCTTCCTAGGATCTATACTACTCTAAAGACATCAACTCAGTAATTCCAGCAACATCCCTCTGAGGTAGGTATAAACAGCGGCTCTGCTCTTATGGGTAAGGAAATGTAGCACAGAAGGATAACTTATGAGACCCTTCAATACTTCATGGAGCACACTGAGATACCCTGGCCTGGTGAATGCCATGTGTACCAACACCGGTGTGGCACTTGCTGATCTACAGAGGGAAACATCATGGCCCAGGTACAAGCCAAGCTACAGGCGGAAGGCTCTTCCAACTTCCCCTCTGTTTAAGCTGGATTTGTTCTTGAGCTGCTTATTCAGCCATCAACATTTATTTGGTAACCTTTTTTATTTGCAAGCTTGTTGTATACAAAAAGCACTTGGTATTTGGTGCTATGAGAGAAACTACCACATGGTCCCTGTCCTCATCAGGATGTAGGCCTGGTCTCAAGCTTAGTCTTCTTTTTAATTTTTTTTGGGAGTGGGGGGACTGAGAGAAAACTATATACAGTAGATGAAGAAAATTCATTTAGACTTCTAAGAATTGGACTTGAGTGCTTAAGGAGAATATGACTAGTTTTTAAGTCTATATATCCATTAGAACTCCTTTGGCATACACTCTCATCCCAGAGGTTGCTTTAGAAATGACCCGATCTGTTGTTATAGTTCAGGCATTTCAGTTGTGTCTGACTTTTCATGACCCTATTTGGGGTTTTGTTGGCAAAGATACTGCAGTGGTTTGCCACTTCCTTCTCTAGTTCATTTTATAGATGAGGAAACTGAAGTAAGCAGGGTTAAGTGACTTGCTCAGGGTCACACAGCTAGTAGCCGTCTGAGGTCATATTTGAACTCTGGTCTTCCTGATTCTTGGCCTGGTGCTCTATCCACTGTGACCTGACCTATGCGATGGGGATATTTTTTTTTAGCTCAGCATGTTTGGATGACTTGGGTTGGAACTGATGGCCTTAGCATTTGACTAGTCTAGTTTTCTAAAGGCAGCACGGAACCATGGAACAAACCCTGATTCTGGAGTCAGGGGACCTGGGTTTAAGCCTTGATTCTAGAGGCAGAGAAGACCTGGGTTCAATCCTCCTTCTGATGTTTAGCACCTGTACAACCTTGGGCAAGTCAATGAACTTCCACGGGCTTCAACGTCCTCATCTGAAAAGTGGGGCAGAGATGGGGCTAGATTATTTCTCAGGTCCTCTTTGAACCTTAGAGCTATGATCCCAAGGGACAGGAAGTTAGAATCCTCCAGGGGAATTAAATTTCTTATCCAAGGAAATATAAAAAATTTGGAAACGAAAGTCCAAACAGAAACTTACACTTCAGGCAAGTGTCACGAAAACTTTTCAGTGCTCAACACCAGTACATTTACTTAGGAAACACCGGACTTGTCTCCGTAATACAGAAAAGTGGTTTATGTCGGGGAACAAAACGGTACAGTTTTGGATATGGTGGCTTGACATCCTGGGTTAGAGTCCCTAGCCACTAAAGTATGCTATAGGCCCAGAGAATATTTTAAGTTACTTAACAAATACTTAGCTAAGATGTATTTCCTTCTTTCCCTCTTCTCTCCATTTTCCCTCATAAATCTGGTGATTCTACTTTTTGTCTACATTTTAGATGATGCTTTTAATGGTAAAATTTAAAGTTTCTGAATTCTAAACGTGATATTGAAAAAGTGTCCTGGATTTAAAATTAGAGGTTGTTCAGTGATTTTCAGTCGTGTCTAACTCTTCATGACTCCGTTTAGGGTTTTCTTGGCAAAGATACTGGAGTGTTTGCCATTTCCTTCTCCAGCTCATTTGACAGATGAGGAAACTGAGGCAAACAGGATTAAGTGATTTGCCCAGGGTCACAAAGCTAGTAAGTTTCGGAGGCCGGATTTGAACTCGGGCAGATGAGTCTTCCTGATGCTCGAGCCAGCTCTATTCACTGTACCACTTAGCTGTACTCAGCAGAAGGCCTGGGTTCAAATCCCAGTTCTAATATTTACTACCTGTGTGACCTTGGGTGAATCACTTAATGTCTCTGGGCCTCATTTTCCTCATTTGTAAAGTGATGCTGTTGGACTAAATCTCTTCCATTGATTCAACAAGAATTAAATAAGTACTAGGAGGCAGTGGGCACTGTGCCAGGCTACAAAGAGAAAGTCAAACAGGTCCTGCCTTCAAGTAGTTTACATTTCATTAGGGAGAAACAATATGGCAGGTCTTGATCCTCTGAATCTTCCTTATGACTGGCAACAGTATGTTCGTGCTCTATTTTTTCCCTAAGTCAGCATTGGGATCCTTTGAATGCCACCAGATGTGAGCCCTGTAGTTGGCACAGTTTAAGTCACTTAGCATTAAAGGATGTCATATCATAGAAAAATCCAGAAAGAGCCAGCAGTGAGATCTCTCTCACTGGGCATCTTTAAGCAGAGGCCGAAAAAAGAGGAATGCCATTGTCAGTGATATTGTAAAGGGATTTTTGGTTAGGTATTGATTGATCTAAACAACTTCGGAGGTCTCTTGAGACTTGGAGAGTATGAAAATCTATATCCTTGTGAAGCTATTTGGAGCAGTTTACAGACTGTAATTTCCCTGAGCGTCGAGACAATGTCTTATTTATTCCTTCCTAGCTTTAGCACTGAGCCTAACCTAGTATACACTTAAAAATGTTTCTGTGGTTGACTGCTGAAAGAATAAATGAAGCTGTACAGACAGCATTACCTCATTGATCTAGTATTCATTCATTCATTCAGTTCTTTCAATAAAGATTTATTAAATACCTATTGTGTGCAGAGCACTGTGCCACCACTGGGGGAAAATACAAAGTATAGATGAAATAATACCTCTGCCCTTGTGGAGCTTATAGTCTAGGAAAGGGTAAGATACAGAATTTGTTGTAATATACAAAATTATACACTAAGTGCATTAGAGAGGGTTGAAACAAAGCATCATGGGAGACTTAAGGGGGAAAGTAGTTATCGATGAGGGAATTTTCAGAAGATGGGAAACTCTATTTTGATACTCAGATTGCCCTTCTCAAATAGATGTGAATCATTCTGCTAATCAAAGCTTATCTTGAACTTGGGATTTGGGGATGGAAATTATGCAGATTACAATTATACAATTCCTTAGCCAATAACAGCTAGCATTTATATATCACTTTGTAAGTATTATCTCATTTTGTCCTCACAAAAGCTCTGGGAGATATATATTATTATACCCCCATTTTACAGATGAAGAAACTAAGGCTAAGTAAGAGTAAGAGACTTGATCTGGGTCACATGGCTAGCGAATGTCTGAGGCAGGATTTGAATTCAGGTATTCCTAAATCCGAGTCCAGTGCTCTAACCGCTGGGCTTTTTGGGAGTTAATGCGAGAATGATGAACACGATTTTTTTTCTTAGTCATCACTATGAACGTTAGTTGTTGCATTGTACTGTGATACAGAAATGCCTTTGCCAGCTGTTGAAGCTGTACCTGCTCTAGGTGACCTTGGAATGCTGTGCTCTTTGGGTTTTCGTGGCTGCTTTTGATGGTTTTTCTGTCTCCTCTCTAGCTGTCTGGTCATCAGCTGCATCTTCTTGCTGCTATTGGTGTGTCTGCCCTTAGTATCTCCTGTAAACCTTGGACTTACTGCTTTGATTCTGTTAGGAGGCAGGGATAGCCAAGCATTGTAGAGTCGTTTCTCAAAGTAGTATTCAATAGGTTTTGAGGGAGGATTTGTGGGCTGCTCATATAGAGTTAGGTGAATGGGTTGGAGTATATACACAAAGGTGACTGCTCATTTGTCTGCTCTACAACCCTTTCCTCTTATTTAGGAGGTCTAGGGCTAGGTTTTTAATCTAGGTGCTGCCAAAAGTCTGACTGAATAAATAAGGAGGGCTTATTGTATTTTTTTCCAATAAGATGAAAAAGACCTTTGAAGGACTTCTCTGAGTCTTTAAGAAACTGTATGTGTTTTCTGTTTAGGCATCATGATGGCACAGTAGATAAGAACACCTGGCCCAGAATCGGAAAGATGTGAGTTCAAATTCAGCCTCAGAAACTAGCTGTGTGATCTTGAGCAAATCTCTTAATCTCAGTTTCTTCCACTGGCAAATGGGGATAATAATAGCTCTCCCTCCCAGGGCTTTTGCAAGGATCAAATGAGACAATGTTTGTAGAGCTCTTAGTACAGTGCCTGGCGCATAGTAGGTGCTACATAAAGCTAGTTATGATGATGATGATATTTCATCCCATAATATCAATCAGGAAGAAGAGAGAAAGCCAATATTTATAGAACAAATGCAATATAAAGGAAAAATGTACTTAATTAAAACCTCTGAAATTGAAATTAAAATTCTATTCAGTCCACTTTGGCTTGTTAATAAAACATCTATCAAGTTATTCTTTTGAACCACTAAAATGGTGAAAAATGGAGAAAATTTCTTTTTAAAAATATGAGAAGAGAGATTCTAAATTATTATTATTTGCTGTTTAATTTAACATAGAGAGATGCTTTTGTAGTTCTTTGTATGAGTAAAGAGCTAAATTATTTTAGTCTAATCATAAAGCATACTAAGGTTTGTCATTTTTGCCAAAGTGTT
>CM053627.1:110476437-110508244 GCA_028646595.1 Phalanger gymnotis
CTCCCAGCTCCATGAGGGATAGACCTTACCCAGAGGCCATCCCAGTTGTCCTGGGCTAGAGCCTGCTTCCATATGCTGTTTTGTGGGTTCTGCAGTTCTAGAATTGGTTCATAGCCATTTTTATAGGTTTTTGGAGAGACTTGGTGGGGAGCTCATGCTAGTCCTTGCTTTCCAGCCACCATCTTGGCTCTGCCCCCCTAATTCCACTGTTTTATTTCCTATTTATCCTATTAAATCGGACCTACCTGAGAGATTACAAGATAGAACCTGGCACAGAATGACAGACTCTTTCCAGAGGTTGGTTGATTTTTGCCAAGTAAATATATAACTTGCTACATGCACAAACACACACACATACACACACCACACATACACACACACATACACAGAAACATAGACATAGACACATACAGGCACACACACACAGACACAGAGACACACACAGACACACAGACGGACACACACAGACACACATACAGGCACAGACACAGACACACAGACACACACATACACACACCACACAGACACACACACACGTACACAGACACATGCACAGCACACACACACACACAGCACACACACAAACACAGACACACAGAGACACACAGAGACATACACACAGACACACAGAGACACACACACAGATACACACAGACACACACACAGACACACACATACACACACACACACACATACACACTGAAAAGATTAGATTAGAAATTGAAAGTAATCTCCACCCAAGATAAATCATTGCTGTAAAGCTGGGAAGAGACCTTAGAAAAGATCTAGTCTAATTTCCCTCATTCTATACATAACGAAACATCCCCAGGTAAGTTAGATAACTTGTCCCAGGTCACTCAGAGAAGTATCAGATTCTAGACTCTGACTCTAAAATTCTTTCCCTTCTATTTTCTCCCCATTTAGGGATTAATTTAGGATCTTGGAGGAAGAACAATGGCCAATGAAGGTGGATAAATAACAAAAAGGGAAAGGAATAAGCCTTTATATAGTACCTACTATGTGCCAGGTACTGTGCTAGGCTTTTTACAAATATTATTTCATTAGATCCTCACAATAATCTTATGAGGTAGGCGTTATTACTATCCCATTTTATGGTTGAGGAAACTGTGGTTAAGTCACTTGCCCAGGGTCACTCAGATATCAAGTGTCTCAGGCCACATTGGGACTCAGTTCTGTCCAGCTCCAGGCTAAGCACTCTATCCGCAGTACCACATAGCTGCCTCTGAGAGCATAGGAAAAGGAAACACTTGAAATCAATCAACGTGGCAGCCCATAAGTGGAAGAACATAGAGAATAAATTGGAGGGGAATTCTTGCCATGCCAAAACAATGCTAGACCTTCCAAGGTAAATATGAGGCCAGACACAGTGGTTGGGGAAAAAACAGCAATACTTCTCCTTAAAAAACAAATTCAAATGAGAAATATTTTTAGATTGAGGAGTTTGGTATTATTTAACTGTAGCATGAAAGATTTTTCTCCTATGAAAGGAACTACAGGGGTCAGCAAACCCAGGTGAAAAGTTCTTTGTTTTGGTGGGGATAACAGAGACTAAAATTTTTATTAGAACTACTAGATTAGTCCTAAAGATAAAATGTCTTTAGTCCTTTTATGGTGGATAGGGGAGGGCTCTTGTGGATGACAGTGCTTGTGTTGAAGGGCTATTTCTAATGATAAAACTGCTGAGGACCCAGTCTCAGTAGCTTTTGGAGGCAGAGGAGCCTGCTTGCTCACTTTGATCTAGCTTAGATCTGCTAACAGAGTCCTCCATCCAGAACACCTCCACTTCCCTAAATGCTACTGCTTAGTTTTTCTCCTCTTAAGCATATGTTTTTAGGTCCACTTACTGTGTGACTTTTAGTTATTATTTAACCCCATTCCTCCGATGTCCTGGGAACACAACCCTTTGCCTCATATATTGTTTCTATTTCTTGTTATAGATCTGACAAAGAATTCTATTGTGGGAATGTAGCCTCTTTCATAGAATCATAAAATTACAGAGTGGGATGGGCCTTCAGAATTCATCCAATTTAACCTACACCCAAGGCATGAATCCTATCTATGATATTCCTGACAACGGGTCATTTACCTTCTGTTTGAAGACTTCCAGGGATGGCAGACTCACTAACCTGCTCCCCTATTAGGCAGCCATTCTTGTGTCTGCTAGCTCCAATAGCTATGAAGTTTTTCATTATGTTAAACTGAAATATGGTTTCCTCTTAATTTCCACCCTTCTCCTCTGGTGAAAGATTATGGACTTAAATGAGTACAATGAGACACATTTTTGGATATGGCCGTTTTGGTAATTTATTTTGCTTGACTATGCATATTTGTTACAAGGTTTCATTGTTTTGTTCCCACTCCCCTTCCCCCCCCCACCCCCAAATTGAAATGAGTAGGGAAGAGAAACAGAAGAGAGGAAATAAATGCTTGTTAATTGAAAAAAAAATTCCTAACAAATTCTTCATATGACCCTCACCTATCTATTTTACAAGTGAGTCCAACCATAAATCATTAACCTCTGATGACCTGGCACTTGATTTTTCAAATGTCTAAATATGAAGCAACATTTGTTTAATTTGCATTCCCCATATTAGTTTCCCTCTTCTTGGGATGCATTTTCTGTTCCCCATCTGGACAAAACCGGTTCCCATTTAGGAGGAAGCAGAGGGAAAGCAATAACTGAGGTGGGGCAATCATCTCAAGGCTTTGCCCCTGGGTGACAAACTTAGGGAGCCTAACAGCAGTCCTTTACTGTGAAGAAACAACAGACCTTAGTATCCAGGAAGAAAACATTGTGAAAATAGGAGGCTACCAGGTAGCAGGTTGGGTTGATCTCCTCTCATACACTGTCCTGCTCTCTGCTCCTACTTAGTACAGTGGCCTCCCCAATAGCCACATAATAGTGTCTTAGGATCTCCCTTTCTTAGCAGAGAAAACATTTCTACCACTTGGCCAAAGTGCAAAAGTTCTTAGCTGTGCTTCTAAGCTTAGGTGAACAGGAACTTTCTGGAATGGTGGCCACCTTGAAAATCATGGGGGTAAGTTCTGCACATGCAAGCTTAAAAGAAAAGATTCTTAACCTTTTTTGAGGGTCATAGACCTCTTTGGCAGTCTGGTGAAGCCTATGTATGCCTTCTCATAATTACTTTTAAATTGATAAAATACATTAGACTACTAAGAAAACCAATGATAGTTAAAATAAAGATGCATTTTTCCCCATCCAAATTCACAGACCTCTTAAAAGGAAATGAGCACCCCAGGTTAAGGTTGTTGTTCATCCTTCATTCTCAGAGAGGACCAATGAGATCAGGAGGGTGATATCTTGACTTGCAAATGAATTAGATTTAAGTGAGGCAGAGCTGTGCAAAGTCATCAGCCCCATTTTCTTCTTAAGAGTCATGGGGTCCAGTGGCAAGACATTGGTCAGGACTACTGGTGGTGGCCTAGTATGCAGTGGGAGACCTTTTTTAAGCTAAAGTTTCAGTTTGTATCTGAGGCAACATCCATTCAGTAGTTAAAAGCTAGGTAAGAATTGAGGGAAAAGATGGCCTACTTTGTCTTCACAAAAGAATCAATCAGGGAGGGGAAGACCCTCAGAGTTTGTGGCCAGAACAGAAATGATTGCTATTTATACTCACTCTTGGCCATAAAACCTCAAATAACGAACAAGAAAGGCTTGGGCTGGGACCTATTTTTGACCAATCAGTGAGAGCCAGAGTGATTTGGGTTTAAAGATATAGTAAAATAGCACCCCTTTGCTTCCAAGGTCACCAGGGTACTCAGCTTTTAAAGTATGGCAAAATGTAGGCTCTGCTTTAGACCCTTCCTTTGACCTGCCAATTATGTAGTTTCGCTGGCCCTTGTTTTGGTCTTTGGGTGGTCGGTTCTGCCGACATCCTCACATTTTTAACTCTTTAACAAAGTTGACTGCAATGCAAGGTATTGACAGATCCATTTGCTCCTGGTCTTTATAGACATGATAACTGTCATCGCCTCACTATACCCCCTCCTCCTCACCCCCTTTGTATCATATGATTCATGCCTATCTTCTTTTTCTTTGTCTCTTCTTGGACTTTATTTTTGACAGTCTGGTCTTTCATTTCATCTTCTATGCATATGACTCATCTCTCTTCTTGTGTCCTTTATGAACTCAAAACATGAACTACCTCACAACTGACTCTCTTTCCCATCTAATTCCATTTCCTTGTAACATTGAGCACAATGAGATCTCTGTCAATACCATGGAAGAATCCCAGTCACTTCACAACTCTGCACACTTTTCTTTCATTCCTGCCACCCAAGTTTCAGGTATTTTTGGAAAGGGAAGCAGTGCATTTTGAAGACAGTGCTAACATGCTAATCTATGGAATGTTAGAAAGAAATTAATTTCCATCACTTTCCAATGGAAAAGTGCAAAATTAAGTGACACCAATTTTACAAAGCTCACAAATACGTTAATTTCCTTGTTTAAATGAGAGGTCATTGACCAGACTGATCATACCTATGATTTTAGAGTTAGTAATAGTCTTGCAGAAAACCCTACAAAATATTTGCTAAGCCCAAAATTTAATCAGTCTGCCCTTCCCAAGGGAAGAATATATGAAGGAAAAGAAATGAAATGAGCAAGTTTAGAGGAATTCTCTTAGCATAAATTATTTTCTTTAGGTCAGTATCTTCCAGAATTCCCAAACTGTGCATTGTTTCTCTCCTGTCCTCCTGGCTCTGGCACCAAAGAGAACTCGTTGGGGTGCTGCAGGATATTTTAAGTTTTGGGTAAAAACAGCAAACCTAGACATTTGTTGGATGCTGCTTAAACTATGAACTCAAAGTAGTGTACAGTTTCAACATTACATGATACTATTTTTCTTTTGATCACCATGATATCCTCAAAAGTTTGAGACAGTTTTTTTTGTTTATTTGTATTTTCCACTATGCCAGTAACTTCTCAAAATTTCTTGTGACATATCTTTTCGAAGGTAGGTTTTCAGTGATCACTGTGATTAAAAAGCAAGTACTTCATGGAAATCAATGCAGAAAAGGAAACGAGGGGGTGGTCTCCAATATGATTTCAAAGCTTGAGAAGTTATGCAATGCCTAACAGGCTCACACATCCCACTAATTAGTAACTGTGGCTACTTAAGAATGAAATAACAATCTTTTCCTTTTAATTTATGTACTTTTTTTAAAAAAAAAACGATAGTTATGAAATTGTTTGGACTTAGATGCTAATTAAATTGTTTGGGTCTGCTTTACAAATAGTGCTGTTAGGAATTTCTAGGTTTGGGAACTTCTGTCCTAAAGTGAATATAAAAATTGAAGATATTTCTTCAGTGTATTCATGTTTAAAAAATTGTCTTGCTAGATTACTATTCTTACAATGCCACATGTTTCTAAGTGTGTTGAACATTCTTTTGTACGATATGTTGGAAAGGTAGGGAGATATGTTGGAAAAAACAATGGACTTGGAATCAGAAGACCTTAGTGTTAAATCTTGGCTCTGGTTTTTACTTAACTAGCTGAATAAACCTGAGCAAGTGATATCACCTTTCTAAGCCTTGATTTCCTCATCTATAAAACTCCTGATAACACTATTGACATTATCAATCTCACCACATTATTGTGAGGAAAGCGTATCAGTCTTACAGAATGTCAATAATGTTGTCAGGTTTCTACCATGGGGTGTGGTTGCTACTCGCTACTTGGATTTGACTTGCCTAGTAATAACTGATCCATGAAGGAATTAGCATTCACAAAGTAGAAACTTTTTCACTCTTGATGGATTTAAAAATTACACAGAACCTACGGTATTACAAAGATAAATGTAATTACATTGCAAAGGAATGACAGATGTTAAGGACTTGGAGAAACATGAGTAGACTTTGTTTGAAGTAATGCAGAATGAAAAAAGTAGCACCAAATGATCAATATAGAAAATGAATGCAACAGAGTAAATGAAGACAACAATTAAAAGGGGGAGAAATCCCCCAGGTCCTTCTGGGGGAGCTCCCTGGTATGAAAACTTATTTTGTTGGAATTCCTCTATAACTTACAGTCGTAGAGAGTTCTGGGGCTCAGAGAGTTTGTGACTTTCTCACAGCCACACAGTATGTACCATAGGCAGTTCTTGAATCCAAGATCACTACTTAATCTGCTAAACCACGCTGCCTTTCTTGCCTTTGATAGAATATAAGCTCCTTGAGGGCAGGCAGTGTTTCATTTTTGCCTTTGTATCATCAGTACTTGCTTTAAAATGATTTATTTGTGATATTTATGATACTAAACATACTCCGAAAGAGTGAAGTGATATGTATTATCAGTTGCAATCTGTTAGGTTTTTTTTTAATTCGCTTAATCATTTTCAAGAAATATACTTTTGGAGAATTACTTGGGTATTTATTGGGAAGAGCCTGCTATGTCAAAGCAAAATGAATCATTAATTTTAAAAAAAAAAGATGTTATAGGGCAGAAGTCTAAAGAAATACTCAGAAACAATAATTATGCTTAGCACCCAGATAAATATTTTGTAAGATTTGGACGATTATTCCCCAAACCAAGAAATTTTTTCAAAATTTGGTGAGAAGAATAACTTTTAAAAAAAGGAACAAATTTAAGTCAGAGAACACAATCCTCTTGGCTTGATTTCAAGGACAATCTTTTAAATTGCTTGTCCAGATAGACTCAGAATTCTCTTTGGGAGAATTTCAACCCAAAAGAATTTCTCAAGGAAAGAAAAAAATAGAGATTTTCTCCCTTTCTCTTTCCATATCTCTTTTTTTGTTTGTTTTTGTTTTGGCAGGGCAATTGGGGTTGTGACTTGCCCAAGGTCACACAGCTAGTAAGTGTGTCAAGTGTCTGAGGCCAGATTTGAACTCAGGTCCTCCTGACTCCAGGGCCGGTGCTCTACTCACTGTGCCAACTTATTATTGATGCTCTTTTCCTTTTTTTTTTTTTTTTTAAAATCATAGTTACTTCCTCCCTGGTCCTGCCCCTTCCATTTTACAAATAAATAGGAAAACTTAGATAACTTGGCAAATCATCCTGTCGTTTTCAAATGATCTAAACTCAAGCAATGTTAAAGGCAAAATTACAGAATCAGTCATTAACTTTTATTCCCTCTCCCCCTCCTCTAACTCAAATATTACTTGGTAACTTTTGCTCTTGTACATTTGCCCCTTCTTGTTATGGTTATTTATATACCTGCCATAACCTTTTGCTAAATTATGGCCTCTACAAGGCAGGGATGATGTCTGATTTTCTTCTTATTTGTTGCCTAGTACATAAGACGGTGCTCTGTATGTGTGTAGGAGTTATTTAACGAATGCCTGTGGCAGGAATATTGGAAGTTGAAGAATCACAGCATTTAAACATTGGAATTTAGCCATTATGAACCCTATGATGTCCAATAAATGTTGAGTTCTTAGTAAATTATTTACCGCATGGTTTGCGTTTGTAAGTCTCACAGGTCTTCAAGTGCCACCTCCCTTATGGTAAAGGAATCTCTTCTCTGATTTCCTTGACAAGTGCTTGCCCAGTAACTACTTATATTCTGGGGTTATTGGAGGAACTTCCAATTATAAGAGATAGCCCTTTTCATTTTGAATAACTTATTGTTAAGAGTTTAGAAAAATTGTAAGTCTTTCTTCAACTATCCAAAAAGCTGTCATGCGTAGGAAGAATTAGACTTATTTACTATAGCACTAGGGAGCAGAACAGAAGCAAGTTTTTATTCATTGTAAAGGAATTAGTCATGTCTTTAGTCTTTTTTTCTTTAAGCTAAACATTGATAGTTTCCATAAATGTTATTCATGTGTCATTTCTAGACCTGTCAATATTCTCACTACCCATTTACAGACATGCTCTAGTAAAGTTTATGAAAGCAACTCTTAACATGTGGCATTGAGAACCAATCACTGCATCCTTGATCTCATTTGACCAGGGCAGAATGCAATGGGACTATATTACCCTTTTCCTCTGTTCTTGTCTTTACACAAATCACAACTTATGTAAGCTTCAGTTTCTTTAACTGTAAAACTAGGGGATTTTATTTGATGACCTCTAAAGAACCTCATAGCTTTAAATCTGCTGGTCCTATGATCCAGTTTTCTTACTTATAAAATGAAGGTTGGACTAGAGGACATTTAAGATCCCTTTCTGCTCCAAGTCCTAGCATCCCATGATTCTTTTATATTTGTTTAGTTGATTTTTAAAAACCAAGTACAGGAATTTATATCTATTCCTATTTAAGTTTCATCTTGGTACTTGGATGAAGATGAAGATCTTTCTGAATTCAGTTCTGTTGATAACATCAATCAATCAACAGGTATTTGTTAAGTACCTACTATATGCCAAGCATTTGGGATGCCAATTCAAAGAATGAAATAATCTCAACTCCCAAAGATCAGATTAATTGTTTGTCCTGGGTTTTCTGCCATCCACAAATTTGATAAGCATTCGATCTTTGCTTTTACAAGAAAGAAACTGGCAACATTATAGAGATGTCTGTTAGGCAGCTCTAAAAGATGTTGCCACCTCTAAACTCTTTTAACTGTCCTCTGAAGTCCCTTTGATTAATTTAGTAATTCAATAATATATCTTGAGTGCCTGCTATGTGGAAGATTAAGTTATTTTTCCTCTCTCTCATAGTCAGAAATACTCTGAAAATCTGATTGCTTTGTAAATAATATTTAAAGTTTTTACAGGTTTATAAAATCTCAAAAACTGGAATTTGGTGCAGGAAAAAAGTCATTTTAGTGATATATATGGTATAATAATTGCATAAAGAAGAGTATATTTGACATGCAAACAATTCATATGGGAGAGGATTTTCCAGCTTTTGTTATTATCTGTATTTGTTGTCTACTCCTGAAATACTCCCTCTTTTACACATTCATTACTGAATCTAAACAAAAATGAGTAGCTATGGCTTAGAGGAAAAAAAGGACCTTTATTTTACTGAAAGGTCTTAATTCTTTCTTCTAAAGAAAGGAATCTAAACATTTTTGCAGACAGGGAAATATGCCTTGTCTACAATAACATAAACATATGTTGTCTTTGGACTAGAAAAATATCTGTAGTAATAACTGGAATTTGTGTCACATAAGTTAGCTCAACTACCACTAACTGGCAATCAAAGAAAGCTCTAGTTCAATGACCTCCACTTTCTCTACAATGACAAATGGTGCATTTATGTATACACATACAAGCATGAGTGCACACACGCCCACACCCACACCCACACCCACACTCACACCCCAAATTTACTGTTACAATGTGGACTTAACTTTACAAACATTTTTTATGTTAATCATTTGGTTACAGCTCTTAGCTCCTTTTCCTGTGTAGAGATGGGCAATGGAGTCATCCTTGATCTCCTAGGGGTAACCTCCTCTTGCCATATAACTTAGAAGATTTCAGTCAGCTTTTATATGAGTAATGGACCCCCTGCCTTGTAAATCTCTTCTGGAATGGAATCAGCACCAGCTCTTTGTCACACAGGAGGAGCCTAATGGCATTCAAAACCTCTTCAGTAGGAAGCTCAGCTAGAGAGGCATTGATTTCAACATGAGGTATATGGTCAATGGCTTCAGCACTGGTTGATGATGGTCTGTTGAGAACACTATGGAAGTGTGCAGACCATCTCTCCAGGATCAGGTCCTTATCACCGATCAGTGCGGCTCCATCAGCTCTGAGTAGTTGAGATGCACCATGGGTCTTTGGCTCATAAATAGCCTTCAGGGCAATGCAGAAACATTTGGGTTGTCACTATCAGTGTAAAACTGAATTGCATTTGTCTTCTTACTGAGCTAAGGATTTTGCATCTCTCTAAGCTTCGTTTGCACTTTACTTTTTAAAATAACATTTTGTTTTCTCCAATTATATGTTAAAATAATTTTCAACATTTAAAAAAAGTTTTGAGTTCCAAATTCTATCCCTCACTCTCTCCTTCCCCTCCCCTTTCCTTTAGATGTTAACCAATCTGATATAGGTTATACATGTGCAAGCATGTAAAACATTTCCATATATATTTCCATATAACAAGACTTGAACAAAAAGAAAGAAAGGAAGAAATAAAGGAAGGAACAGAGGAAGGAAAGGAGGGAGGGAGAAAAGAAGGGAGGAGGGAAAGGAGAAAGGAAGGAAGGAAGAAAAAAAGTGAAAAATAGTATTCTTCAGTCTGTATTCAGACAATAGCAATTCTTTCTCTGGAGGCAGATAACTCTTTTTAGTATTTTGGTAGACTCGGTGGCCTAGAATCAGTTGGTCATATACACAAATAAATAGATTTTCATGCCTAGACTCTCACTAGATCATTACCCCAAATCCCTGGGGCAATGTCTTTCATTTTTTGGTACCTCTCATCTTCTTTGTCCCTAGCTCAAAGCTTCCTTTGTCTTGTAAGATATTTAGGGTTATGGGATCAGTAAAAGCAGATTTAGACTTGTTAAGAATCAAGAACAGTTACAGGCCATTAGTAACTTTAAATGGCATCGGTGAAGAAATTACTTCCCGCCTTGACTACAGAATACACATACATACAGCCCTTCTAGCAAGTACATTTTGGATGTACGTAAAATTGTGAGTTTTGTTCAAAGCAGCTTCAAACTTTTCTGTAGTGGAGGGATGGGAGGAAGGAAGAGTGGGTGAGGATAAATAAGGCATGATGGGTAAGTAAAAATCTTCTACCATGTTTTACATATCAAATTTGAAGGAATTTACTAGCATTTTATACATCTCTGTAGTTTCCATTCCTATATTTCCATCCCTTATGCAGTGTTTGTAAGTCCTTAAGACTTCCTGGAAATTAGAAATGCTTGCTGAGTAATATGGCAAATGCAGTATTAGCTTTTATCTACCATAACAGCTCACATATCTAAAGGTCACCTAACCAATAGCCTCAGCTACATAGAGTGAAGAAACAGAAAGGAAGCAAAAATGGTTGATGAGCAGCCAAGGTAGCAATCACAAAACCACTCAAGTCCTGATTCAGATTCCATGGACTCTTACTTTACATACAATTCTAAGAAATTTATTTTTGCCAGATTTCTTAGCCCATAACAGATCAGAGGCACTACAATAGAAAAGGAGTATTATTCAAAATGAACATAGTGATAAGAAGATGAAGTCACATATCATAAGCACAGAAAAATGGTAAGAGAAAGACACAAAAACTCAAAAGGCAGAGAAGTCTGGAAGTTTGAGGGCAAATGGCCCTTTTGTACTTTAATAGGTCCCAAAGGTCTCATTGAATTACAATTCAGTATAATAATGGATGTTCTTAATGATCTTGGGTCATTAAAAAGTTTGACTTCTCTTCTTAAAAAAGGCAGGAAGGCATGCAATCCATTTCAGAAAAATTTCCTCAAAAATGGATAACATTTTTTTTTAAAGACACATCTTCTGCCCTTTCAGTTGACACTCAAAGCAAAGGAATACATTTCAGCTACAGGCAAAATCACTTATGGAATAACATCTTCCCTCATGACAAAACAGGATACATAACTATCTTCTGTATGAATGCTCTCTTTCCCTAACACCTGGAAATGACAAGTACACTCGCATACTAGATTATTTCCAACATTATTGAGATTCTCTTCCAATGGGAAAGTTATAAGTATACTTTGGATGTGAATGTAGAAAGATCTATTTCTCCATGTTACTTTCTGGTTCTTATGTGTTCTCCGACTTGGACAAGAATGAAATCAAGAATGTGGATAGTTACCTAACAGGGACAGGGCTATTTTAATCTCTTCCCATGAAACACTATATGTTAAGTCTTACTAAATTCAAGGACTAGTATATAGCGATTGTTTCTGAAAGGAGATAACTAATCATTCTCACAATTACTCTGTTGGCAAACTAGAAAATAATAAAGCTTGTCGAGGTACCTTGATTTACCCACCAAACCAGCTTCCTGACATCAATTTATTTTCTTCATAACTCCCTTTTGTGCCTCTGGGTTCATTTCTAAAAGTTGCCCTAATATTAGCTAATTAAGGGTAGGAGAAGGTAGATTCAAAAGAAGTAAGTAGATGAAAAATCAGTGAACGAATATTACCTTTCTGTTTGCTCACTCTTCGGTGATTCAGATCAGGCAGACTGAACTGACTATAGAATGTACTAAAGAAAAAATAGTGAGATATCTTCTGGCAACCTGTTATGAGCTGTCAAGCCAAAAAGTTGTTTTTAATAGATGAGTTGAAGAAATATCTGAACAACTGTTCTCTTGTATGTCTGTGAACAAGCTAATTTGGATCTTTTATATATGCTGTTTATATACAAATCTGCCCAACTAAACAGCTAATAATAGTATCTGAAAATTATCGCGCTAAGAAAGCATAATCAAATATTTTGCTTTAGGTCAAAACTTACTTTAGCATGATTGGGAAGAAGTCCAGGATATTTTTTATAAAATCATAATGGACTTCCAGTAGAAGGCTAAGTGGGACATTTCATCACTTCACTTTTTTAATTTATTAGTGTTCCAATTGTCTTATCTGCAAAACAAAGCAGCTAATACTCACCGTGTGCCTACTGTGCTCATCAAAATACAACTTGTAAAGGATTATGTTTTCAGTGATGTGAAACATGGACTCTAAAAGTAGAAAAAGAATAGAGCCGAATCCAGTCCTTTGGATTCTGACATCCCTGGTGAGAAGTATAGATGTTGTGCACAACATGCAGAGCTGACATCTCTGCAGGGGAAGAAGTCAGTGAAATAATTGGATCCCCAGAGGTTTTGCTCTGAGTAGGAAAGGGATGGGAGTTGGAGTCCTTCATCAGGGTGCCTGAGCAACAAGTGTAGCAACCACCATTCTGTAGGGATCAATTGATGGTAAAAGGAGACTGTTTCTCCCAGGGACTGAGTGGCCTGGTTACATTGCCACTGGGTCAGGGATATCAGAGGCAAACCTCCTTCAAGTTGTAAACATTGGAGGTCACTATCACTCATACTCACATATGAAGGTCCCTGAGACAAAGTCAGCTTTGGGACAACTAAAGGACAGACATTTTTTGTTCTAATCCTCTTGGAACTTCAATTTTCCTGCAGAATTGTACTTTCCTAAGAAAAGGGGGTCCCTTGGATAGCAAAGCTCAGAAGACTTCTAGGGTGACAATTTATGACAAAAGCAAATTGCTTTTTTTAATCTTTCAGAAGCATTCAACATTCTGCTTTTGTCTATAATTTGGACCTGAAGGGTTTTTTTCCCCGTGTGTGTGTGTGTGTGTGTGTGTGTGTGTAGGGAACTCCCTGGAGAGGAAACTCCCCCCAAAAATGCAGATCTGCAATTTCTTCTTAATTTATAATATTGGGGAGCTACCAGGGATGTTGAGAGGTTAAATTACTTTCCCTAGGGTTACAGTATAAGTAACAGGTAGGACTTGAATCCTGCTCTTCCTGTATTATGCCACTTTTGACTATGTCTACACAATGGCTTTACAACAGAGGATTTTGATGGGCCAAACTTGCAAAGCATAGAACTATGTCCAGAGGAAGTTAATCTTTGAGATGAGAAAGACTTCTGGACACATTCCTCTCCCCTACTCCCACTCTTTGGTAACTCTCACTCTTCACATTCTTGACTCTATAAGGGTCTTCACTATATACAGATCCCTATGCGATCTACAACTGATTCCACTAAAGTGCAGAGACTTCATTCACCCTTTACTCACCCTTCATTCCTCTTCTAGAATGCAGATATCTTGAGAAAAGAGACTATCTCACTTTGTGTTTTCATATCCAACACTTAACACGGTGCCCAGCATAGAGCAGACACTTAAATGTTTGTTTACTGGTTGATCAGTTCCCTTAAACCTTGAAATTTTCCTCCCTCTGGAGGATCTCAGTTCTTCCCGTGTAGCAGGGATGTTCCAGTTCCAATTCAGTAAATATTAATCCCCTATAGTGTTCAGAGGATTGTACTAGATGTTAGTGGAGATATAAGGTTTAGATAAGACAAGTTCTCTGCCTTTATGGAGCTTAAAATCAAGAAATAAGTATAATACACAATATTACTCATTCATTCAAAATATTAAGCATCTACTAGGTGTCACTGGATGTTGCTGATACAAAGACAAAATCAAAAAGTCTAGGGCTTCAAGGAGCTCATATGCTACTAAAGCAGAGATTCTTAACTTGGGGTCCATTAACTTGCTTATCTATCTGTCTGTCTGTCTGTCTGTCTGTCTGTCTGTCTGTCTGTCTATCTATCTATCTGCAGGGGGGAAGGCAGGGCAATTGGGGTTAAGTGACTTGCCCAAGGTCACACAGCTAGTACATGTGTCAAGTGTCTGAGGCCTGGTTTGAACTCAGGTCCTCCTGACTCCAGGGCTGCTGCTCTACTCACTGTGCCACTTAGCTGCCCCAACTTTTTTTTAAAAAAAAAATTTGATAATTGTATTCTAATATAATTGGTTTCTTTGATAATCTTATTTATTTTATTTCACATATTTAAAAACATTATTCTGAGAAAAGTTCCATAGACCTCACCAGACAGCCCAAAGGATCTGTGACAGACAAAAATATTAACCCCTGTATGACAAAGAAACTACACATAAGTGTGTGTGTGTGTGTGTGTGTGTGTGTGTGTGTGTGTGTGTGTGTGTGTAACATGGAGGAATGTAGGGAAAGATGCTTACAAGTGGGGGATCAGGAAAGATCTTGTGTAAAAAGTGGCACTCAAGTCAGGCCTTGAAGGAAGCTACAGATTTTAAAGGATGAAGGCGAGGAGGGAATGCATTTCAAGCATAAAGGATAATCAAGATAGGCATAGAAATGGGAAATGGATTGCTGTAGATGAGGAGCAGCAAGTAGTAGGCAGGTTTGGCTGAAATGAGATTTCATGAGGGAAAATAATGTGAAATCACACTGGAAAGATAGGATGGAGTCATATTATGAAAGGCTTTAAATGGTAATCAGAGGAATGTGTATATTATCCTAGAGGCACAGGGAACTACCCCAGATTCTCAAGCAGGGGAATGACTTCCCATGTAGGGAGATCAGGTGGGAAGGGGAAAGACTTCAGTCAGGGAGACCAATCAGAAGACTATTGGAATAATTCAGGTGAGAAGAGATGAGAATTTGAATGAGGATGATGGCTGAGTGAATAGAAAGAAGATAGATGGGAGAGATGTTCTGAAGCCAGAATTGACAAGACTTGGAAACAAATTGGATGTGGAACATAAAAAAAAAACATAGAATATTGGAAGATAAGTATATTAGAGAGTTGCAAAACAGTGTGGTCTGAGGAGTAAAAAGTTATTGCCAGCTGTGGGAGGCCTCATGGAGGAAGTGGTATTTGAATTGGCTTTTAAAGTATGAGTCACGGTTTAGCAGGTAAGGAGGGCATTCTAAGCAGAGAAAACAACATGAAGGAAAACAGAGGGAGGAAAGCATTGGACAGCTGAAAAACAGCTTTGAAGAATGGTGTTGGAAGACTGAACTGTGCGAAGATCCCTAAAACCTTTAAAGTAAGGTCTAGTTGCACTGTTTAGAGGGTATCCTTCCTCTTCTAAAGGAGCTCCCTTCTGCAATTACAGCCACATCTTGACATGGAAAAAATGTTATTAAATATATGATAAAATGTAACTGTGATCCCTTAAGAACAAAGTTTCAGGCTGACTGTCCTACTGTGTAACATAGAGCCCAAAGCTGATGAGGAGGATTAGAAATGGGAGAGGAGAGAGACAGAATAGTCCTCCAGATCTCTTTTGACAGGATTTAATTTCAATTTCTCCATCTTAGTGGGAACTTCTGAATATTCTCTATAATTCTCTTCCCCCCTCCCCTCTTTCAGCTTCCTTTGCATTTTGTTTCCTTATCTCTCCTTTTTTCCCCCTTTCCTACCTTTCCTCTAGGGATGGGGAGGGTGAGGCCGGGACTGGTCTGTGCAAGAGGGACAATACAGAAAAGAATCATTCTTGATATAATACTAACTTATACTTATATAACACCTTAGGATTTACCCAGTATGTTTTCCCACATTGCCTCCTATGTGACTAACATCTTCAATGTTAGCTGAGAAAGAAAAGAAGAGAGAGAAAGAGAGAGAGAGAAAGAGAGAGAGAGAGAGAGAGGAAGAGATAGACAGAGATAGAGATAGAGAGTATAAACACATGTATACATACATGTATATATGTGTTGGTATATGTGCATATATGCACATACACATACCCACATGTATGTATCTATACTTATATACACACATGTTTATATACATATACATACATACATATACACATGTGTATATGTATGTATATATACATGTGTGCATGTATATGTAGTTCTAATACCGCAATAGGGGAAGGGATAGACAGAACTCATGATTTCACTGGTGAAGGGACCTCCCAGATGAAGGAAGTACTAAGGCAGATCACTGCAACTTAAGTCTTAGAGAATTGCTTAGAGTACTAAGAGATAGAATCATTTGTTCAGGTTCATATATGACCCACTATGAGCCAGAGGTAAGACTAGAACCCAGCTTTTCCTAGCTCTTATGCTGGCTCTGAATTCACTCCCTCATGCTGTCTCTCAGCATCTAATAGCAGTCATTAAAAATGGGATCTCTTAGGCCATTTCTAGGTATAAACCCAAGGCCCAGAGAAAGTATCTCAGTTTATTTTGTTAGGTAGATACTGTAAGCATGACTGTCTTTATTTTACACATATATACATTGAGACTCAAAGGAAGTAAGTGTCTTGCCCACAGTCACAAGGCTAATAGATGTCAGAGCAATGACTCAAACCTGTACCACCTTAATTTAAGCCCAGCTTTCTTTTTCTTATAGCATACTGTCTCGTTTCTCTTCCTTTAAGCCCCATTCTTAATCATCTTTTGTATCTGAACATATAGTATGCATGCTAAGATCAGAATAGTCCTGGGCTAGCCCTGTGCTATAGAAACCACATGCCATGTGGTATAATAGAGCTGGTTAATTGGTTTCTGTGACTGTCAAATTAACATAACCATTCACTAGTTTGGTCTTAGAATAAGGAAATTAAATAAACTGGAGATATCTTTCCTCCTTAAACTAGATTAAAACACTTTAAAAGATGAATAGAAACATGGTCTGGGGAGATATTAAGCTAGCCACATAAAGGAATTATCTCTGCTGACTGTGTGCTACCATCTGCATGGCATCATATCTTTAAAATTGAGATGAACACAATTTTCTTCCACATGATGAATAACCTTGGTGTCTAAGGCAGGGCCTCCTATATGCGTCACTCCTCACCACAATATGACTGTTTTATCAACAGCACTGACTGTTGAAAATTCTTCCCGTCATTGCTGTCCTCTCATTCAGAGCATGCTGCCTTCCAGACCATTGCAGCCATCCTAATGGACAGAAAGCGTGGCTTACATATACTCTGCTTGATTCGATTGATTAGAATCCTAAGAATAATTCCTTCCCCCTGCCCCTTCCATGCTTATTTATTCCATTTCTTCATTCCTTAGGAGTCTTTTCATTTCCATATTTCTTCAGAATTTGAGGTAAAATAGGAAAGTCAGCTCTGTAAGAAAGCGCTCCTGATGGAAGCAAGGACACAAATCAGCTTTTATGTTACCGTTTGTAAGCAGAGAAGGCAGCTGTTGATTTACTCCCAGATTTTCAAGCCATTAGGTACAAAGTGCAACACAAACACTACCTTGCCGAAATAGATTCCAGGCTGTTTACCTAGAAGATCAATGACTTAGTTTTAGGAATCGATGTGATCCTCATTAGCCTCCATGGGCATGGCTGAAGTAAATGCTTCAAGGCTGTTTCATGAGGGTGGCTGTAGAAGTGCCCAAGCCTGACACTAGAGAAAGCACTCCAAAGGAATTTTTTTTAACACTACAGCATCATGTTCTATTCCCAGAAGTTAGAACAGAATTTATTTGTATTGGATAGATTTCAAGGTGTTGTGGAAAAAACCCTGGATTTGGAGTTAGAAGACAGGGATTTGAATCTTAAACTGTCCTAGTGAATTCAGCTGTCACTGAGTGTTATTTTAGTTATGGTAGCCATTATATATAATATTCTCCTGGCTTTGCTTTCTTTGCTGCTTCATATAGTTGTGAAGTACGCTACATTTAATTTTGTAGGACCCAAGGTAGAATCTCGGTTTCTGATACTTAATACCTGTGCCACTTTGGGTGAATCACTTCATCTCTGTGGGTCTCAGTTTTCTTGTTTGTAAAATGTGGGGAGGAGTTGGACTAGATTCTTTCTGAAGTCCCATTTCTAAATGTATGATCCTGTAGTTTCAATAGAGAGCCTATGATTATCAAATGGTGGCTAACCTATGAACTAGGCATAGTTTTAGGTGACACTGGTCACTCTCCTTACCCTTCTACTAGGTTACCCCTTTTTCCATTTTTGCTATTGTGTTGTTTCAGTTGTATCTGACTCTCCGTGAACACTTGTTGATCATTTTTGCTGTTGTCATTCAGTCGTTTTAGCTTTGTCCGACTCTCTGTGACCTGATTTGGGGTTTTCTTGGCAAAGATACTAGAGTGGCTTGCCAGTTCCTTCTCCAGCTCATTTTACAGAGGAAGAGACTGAGGCAAACAGGGTTAAGGGGCTTGTCCAGGGTCTGAGGCCAGATTTGAATGCATGAACATGAGTCTTCCCAATTCTAAGCCTGGCGCTCAATCCGCTGTGCCACCTAGCTGCCCATTTTTTCCCACTTAAATTCACTTAAACAAATATTGTTTGTGTGTCTACATGAGTTAAGAACAGTATAGGGCTTTTTCTGATTTTAGAACCAAATAGAAAGTTAGTAGGAAATATCTACATCATTTCATTCAAAAAGGAAACAGTATTTTTTTTAATGATCCGAAAGCTTATGAAATATGTAGTCCACCTGAGTCTCTTGATCCTTTCTTAACAGCCTCATTCCCACCTCTTGCCCATCAATCTTGTCCAATACTGACAGAACTTCCCTCAAAATGGCTAACAGATCGGACAGCAAGGATGTGATACTTTTCCAAGGACGTGGTTACAGTTAATAAAACTAATTGGAAAAGTACGTAGGAATATGCTTTACTCATAATCTGATATTAAGGCTAATCTTAAAACCAAGCAGCCATAATTGAAAGACTGTTAGAAATACCTTCCCACTTGTCTGCCCTAGTGCCTGAAATTCCACCATTAAAGATTAATTCTTGAGAGGAGGGAAATAAAAAAGGAAAAAATTAAGTTGCATAATAACTTCATCATATATTTAAAAGGCATAGCAAATTGTACATAATAGACTTGCAGTTTCATGCACAATCATCTTTTCTTCTATTCTACTATGTTACAGAAATGCTCGTTTTATTACTTAAGTTTAGGATAAAATAAATAGAAAATTTAAAAAATTAATTCTTGTGATTTGTAGCCTCCAAACAGCCTTTTCAGATACATGAAGACATTATCTCTATTCAAGAAGTAAGTACTGCTAGGGCTCGCTCTCCCTCCTAAAACTACCTTGTAATAATTTTGCATATATTTTAAAATTTTCATATACTGAGAGTTCTCACAGCTCAGAGAGCTTAAAACTGAAATAAAACTTTTGGGACACCTTGTATATACATGTTGTCTCCCTGTTAGAATGTTAGCTCCTTGAGGGCAAGGGTGGTTTCACTTTTATCCTTGTGGCCCCATCACTTGGTATTGTTCTTGGCACATAACAAATGCTCTTTGATTGACTAGTCAATTAGCTTTTGTATGAATTAATTAAAAAGGTTCTAACTTCTTCCATGACATCAGCTGAGAATATGAACCTGAGAAAACTGGACCTTTAATAGGGGCAACACTGAGGGAGAAAGGGATACATAATTTTGTAGGACAGGACATTCCCCCTAAAAGGAAGGCCTGTGTGAGATATCAGATCCCATATAAATTCATACAACACATTCCAAATGATTTCATATACGCCTTCAAAAAGAAAACCCTACTAAAAACAACACATTTAGGACTCCTTATACGTTAGCATTTCAAAATGGCAGGATATGATTAATTGGTGAATGTACATTATATATCAGGCAGGTAGGTGGCAGCAGAGGATAGAGCGCTGGGCCTGGAGTCAGGAAGACCTGAGTTTGAATTCCACCTCAGACGTTTATTAGCTAGCTGTGTGACCCTGGGCAATCCAATTAATTCTATCTTGGCCTTAGTTTTTTCACCTGTAAAATGGGGATAATAATAGCACCAGTTTCCCAGGGTTGTTGTAAGGAGCAAATGAGATGTTATTTGTAAAGTTCTTAGCACAGTATTTGACACATAGTAGTTACTCAGTAAATTCTTACTTCCTCTGTCGCCTCCCCGACATGTGACTGGCTTCTTCAATGGCTTCCTTCCTACTCCTCTTTCTCTTATTTATTAAGTGCTCCTAGCAAAGCCTACCACGAGGCGCAAAGTGCATAGTTCTGGCTGTGGCAACCTCAGGACCCCTCAGAATGTCTGGGGTACAAAAGGTAGGTTCTAACTGTACAAGAGGGCACAATTCTAGAGGTCTAACAGCAGGATTAAGTATAGAGTCTGGATCTGCAATTTTATTGGCGTAGAGAACTCTAAGATGAGGGAACTCCTTCTATTAATGTATGCTCCCTGTAGAGAGGAGTTAGTCAACAAGTCAGACACTGTGCTAAATATAGGGGATACAAGAAAAAGACAAGAACAGTCCACGTACTCAATGGATGACATAATGGGAGAGACAACATATAAATATCACTTGTTTTAGAAAAAGCATCACCTCAGCAGCTGAGTGGATGATGGATTGAAGTGGTGAGATAACTGAGGCAGGAAGACCGTTAATGACTGTATTACAGTAGTCCCAGTACAAAGATGGTAGCCATTATTTTGTTTGTGAGCCTGTTGGGGAAAATGTGGCTAGCTCCATCCATAATATTTGTGAATCGTAATGAATTTGACTATCAATAAAAACGATTCGGTCATCAGACTGAGACCAAGTTCTACTCTAGATATAGGAATTATATGGAATCTTTGAAACATCTATTGGCATTTGTTATTTTTAAATTTGTAATTTTTAAATTCCAAATATTGTCAAAAGATTGAGGTCTTATATGAACTGATGCAGAGTGAAGTAAACAGAACCAGTAAACTAATATTTATGACAATATAAATACAAAGAAGCAAAAAATGAAGCTAAATATTATACAATTATAATGAACAAGGAGCTATTGTGTCTTGGGAAAAACTGAGAAAATTTACTTTCTTCTTTGCAGAGGTAGATTATGGTTATATAACACTGCATATTCTGTTAGACTCAGTTGAGGTCTTGGTTTAACTTGGTTGAACTCTTCTCTCACCCCCTTTTTTGTTATTCATTTTCTTTTGTTATAAGGAATGGCTTTCTGGGGATTGGAGGAGGAAGGATATATAAGGAAATGAAGGAGATATAAAAAGAAAAGATTAAAAAAAGAAAAAAAATTAGGTTAACTCTGCTCTATCTACTTAAATCTTTCACAGCATGATATAAGCATTCTCTGAATCAACTGTTCAAATGTATTCCAGAAACCAGGCAGAGAGAGGTTGCAAGAAACATGTAAATGTTGCAAGAAAACCTACAGGGCCTTGGAGGCCTGTTGTCTTGTTTTCTTCTAACTCACCTAATAACTTGCGCACCACTGTGATTTTTTGCCAGTTAAAAGGCACATGAGCTTCAGCGCTCATCAATGAAATGAGACTGGCCACTTAGGATCACCATAGAAAATGAGATCTGACTGTGATGTTCAAGGAATCTTTAAACCCCCTCTGATTCTCCTCCTGCCCTACGTGGTCCAGAAAACCAAAGAGAGTAAAAGGGCAATGTCAATGAATAAAAAAGCATTTATTAAGCACTTACTATGTGCAAAGCTCTGTACTAAGTGCTTGGGATACAAATAGAAAAGGCAGACAGGATTCTCACATTACTCTAATTAGGAGACAATAACATACAGGGGGTTTCACCTGCAAGTCAATTCAAGAAATATTTATCATGTGCTTGCTATGTACCAGGTACTGTGCTAAGTGCTGGGGATACAAATAAACAAAAGAAACATAGTCCCTGCCCTCAAGGAACTTACAATCTAATGGAGGAAGACATTGTACAAAAGGAAGCTGGAAACGGAGGGGGAAACACCCAGGGGTATCTGGCATGGAGATCTCTTGTTCTGTAAGGGTTCAAACAAAGCAAAACTATGGATGAAAAGTGGAGAGTAATCTGGGAAATCCAGATACTGCCCTCTATGTAGGAAAATTCAGGGAAAAGTTTAGTGTTCCATTCCCTGGTCCTCCAATCAAAAGGGAGAGGAGACTGAGGGAAGTGGGAAGGAGATCAATCTCTAAGGCTGAGTCAAACAACATAGTGATGAGATTTCCAACTTATCCTAGGAGGGGCATCTTGTTCCTTGGAGTTCAAAGCAAGCAGTGGCACCAGATGGAAAGGTCCTGTGTTCCTTAGGGTACAGTGGCAAAGAAGATGGTAATGTCTCTTCCTTAATGTCATTTCCATCGATAAACATATCAGTTTCTGGCATTGAACAATTTTACAGTTCTAAGGATTTTGATGGCAAATATTTTCTCTTCTGGATCTTCCATACCTGTGGCCCAGCACCCTCAGAAGCACTTGCCAGACTGCTTTTCCTTAGGGTTTGCTTCTCTCCAGGTGATGGCTGAGGGGATAGACTAGATACAGCACGATTTCTAAGTGTCTTGGTTCCAGGGTTCTGAGCCATCTCTCTCTGGGTACAAAGGGAGGTAGTGGTGGTGATTTGACTTGCCTGGCACATGATGCTTCCTGTCTTCCCTTTTTCTGTCTCCTTGTTGCTTTAGCTCGTCTGCCTTGCCTGCCCTGGAGGTCAAAATTAGTAGGGATGTCTGGCCCCTTCTCAACAGGAGTTGCCTCCTCGTTGCAGCCTCCAACGCCAGCCAATAAAGAGTTTACTTGGTAAAAAAGCATTGAGTAATGTGATGGCATTATCCTTAGATCAAAAGGGAATGAGATCTTTCATGTAAATAAATTTTCCAGATGAATGAGGTTGACTTAAATGACATTTATAAAAGGTAAAATTAACAATGGGAATTTGCTGAAGAATCATACTTTTTTCCTTTTTTGAAATAGGAAACTGGAGAGAATTTAACCTTTTCTTGATGGATCAAGGTTGTTATTATGAACCTCAGTTGCTGCACAATTTTATAACAGTGTTGTAGCAGGGGCTGCTGAGGTGAGTTTAAGAGTGGTTTGTTCAAGATTTCTATGACTTATTGAATTTTTATGTCTGCTTTTTATAGTTTTTGTCCTTCCTCCCCCCAGTCACTCAGGTGATTGACCATTTGCTTGCTTTTTGTTGTTGTTGATGTGCCTGCATCTATAACCCCACAGCCCACCCATTCAAACTCCTCTTAATTTGTTATTTCCGGTCTGCTATGGGCTGTGTTTGTTATAGTTGCATCTAAATAAAAGTGAAAAGGCCCCAGGTGACAGGTTGAGCTTTTGCTCCAAGGAAGTACCCTGGTGCAATGACAAGGGTATTGAATTTGGAGTTTGAAGACCAGCTCTCCTACTCAGGGTATGACTTTAGCCACATCTCTTAATGTCTATTTCTTGATCTATCAGTTTCTTCATTTATCAAATGAGAGCATAGGCCTAGATCACCTTTTAGATCTCAGCCAGTTCTAGACCTCTAATCCTATGAGTACCTGCCATGGGTACAGCTTGGTCTTTCACATTTTCTCTCTCTCTCTCTCTCTCTCTCTCTCTCTCTCTCTCTCTCTCTCTCTCTCTCTCTCTCCCCTTCCCTCCTTCCCTCTCCCCCCCTCTTTCTCTCTCACTCTCTCTGTCTCTGTTTCTCTCTGTCTCTCTGCTTCTGTTGCTTTGTCTCTCTTTCTCTCTTCCTCCCTCCCCTTCTCTCTGTCTCTATCTCTATCTCTCTGTCTCTTTCTCTCTTCCTCCCTCCTTCTCTTTCTGTGTCTCTCTCCCCCCCCCCCCCCCCATTTGTCTTTGTCTCTCTCTCTCATTAGTTCGAGATTTTCTTTGCTTAGTTCCCATCTCTTGAGTGTGTTCTGGATAAGTGAAGATACTAAATAAGATAAATGCTACAGGGTCCCATAGGGACAACTCGATGGAGTAGTGGATAGAGCATTGGGGCTAGAGTTAGGAAGACCTGAGTTCAAATACAGCTTCAAACACTAGGTATATGACCCTGGGCAAGTCACTTCACCCTGTTTGCCTCAGTTTCCTCATCTGGCATTGAACTATTTTACAGTTCTAAGGACTTTGCACTTCAGCACTTTTGCCAAGAATCTTCAAATGGAGTCACAAAGAGTTGGCCATGATTGAAAAACAATGACACAGAGTGTAAAATTTTACAAGAGCATGACTTTTTTCCACATCCTTTAAGTCAGTTTCAACCCCCATTCTGTTCCAAATTTCTCTTTATGTTCAATATTCCTTTGCATATAAATAAGGTATTGCAGTGGGCCACAGAAGGTGTTCAGTTTATCTTATAAGTACTTTTGCTTGCAGTTTAATGAACGCCTACAAATTTTTCAAATGCTTACTTTGAGCAAGACACAATGATAAACATTGAAATAAAGTAGAGCTGTCCTCAGAGGGGATTACATCTAATAAAAAAGATAAGAAAAATGCAAACACAAGTGAATTGTGACACAAAGTCTGGTGAAATAAAGCTGAAAAAAGATAAAGGGAAGATGTATGTTACAGTAGAAAGAATACTGCTTTTGGGGGCAAAGGACCTGGGTTCAAATCCTGCCTCTGATACTACTTGTGTGATCTTCAGCAAGTTATGTAACCTCCCTATTTCCTTTTAATAAAATGAGGGAATTGGACTCAAGGTCTTCTGAATTCTCTTCCAGATCTAGATGTATGAAAGAAGAATGATGAAAAATAGCAATATGAAGAGAAAAAGGTTATTTTCAGCTGGGAGAAAGAGAGGAGATGAAGAAAGGCTCAGTGGGGGGCAGGGTACATCTGGTTTAGACCTTGAAATAAAAGAAGAATGTCAGTAGGAAATAAAGGAGAATGTGCTCTAGGCACTGGTGATGACCTTTAGGAATACTTGGAGAAAGGGTATTACAGGAAGCAGGACCCTTGTTCCTGGATTCGGAAAAATTTCATTATGAATCCTGTTTAAGACACTAATTTGCCAAATGAAGATAATGATACCTGAGCGTTTTCCTCAAAGGGTGGTTTGCAAGGGTCAAATTAGAATGATGCTAGTTTAAGACTTTGCAGAACTTCAAAGGGCTATATAAATTTCAGTTATTATTATAGCTTCTGCTGCTGCTGTTGTCACAGAGTTAAGAGGTGATGAGATTCAGGAGCCGTAAAGTAAATATGCAGTCCAATTTGGTAGAAAAAAAAGCATGCAAAAAAAGGGATACTATGAAATAAGACAGGGCAGGTAGGTGGTGCAGTAGATAGAATGCTGGGTCTGAAGTCAGGAAGTCTCATCTTACTGAGTTCAAATCTGGCCTCAGACACTTACTCACTGTGTGTCTCTGGGCAAATCACTTAACCCTGTTTGCCTCAGTTTCCTCATCTGTCAAATGAGCTGGAGAAGGAGATGGCAAACCACTCCAGTACCTTTGCCAAGAAAACCCCCAATGGGGTCAAGAAGAGTCAAAATGACTGAACAACAACAACAAAATGAAATAAGACAGGAAAGGCAATCCAGAGACAGACATAGGGTCTTCAACTCCAGGCTAAGCTGGACTGAGAGGAAATGGAGAGCTGCCAAGGAGTTTTGAGCACAGGAGTATCATGGTCAGACCGATGCATTAGGAAGGAGATTATGGTAGCTGTGAAAAGGATGGATTTTGGAGGGGCAGACTGAATTCATTTTCTGACGTTAAAGTGGTGATATATTTTCTGGTACTGGCTTTATCAGTCTGAAGATATATAAAACTCAGGAAGAGAGACACTATTGGTTTAATGAAGCAAGCGCTGGATTTGGAGTTGGATGATGCAAATTTGAGTTCCATTAACTAGTTTTGTCATCTTTGCTAGACTACTTGACCTTTCTGAGATTCGTCTGTGAAATAGGAGTCCTATTTTCACTACCTCTCTCAAAGGGTTGCTTTGATGAAAGTGTTCTGTAAACCTTTGCTGTTGTTCAGTAATGTCCAACTCTTTTGGGACCCCAATGGGATTTTCTTGGCAAAGATACTGGAGTGGTTTGCCATTTTTCTTCTTCAGTTCATCTGGTAGATGAGGAACTGAGGCAAACGGGTTAAGTGACTTGCCCAGGGTCACACAGCTCTTAAGCATCTGAGGCCAGATTTGAACTCTGGTTTTCTTGACTCCAGGCCTAGCACTCTCTTCACTGTGCCACCTAGTTATCCTGCTTTGTAAAGCTGAAAGCATTCTGAAAATGAGTTATTAAATAATTAAAAATTAACTTAATCATTTAATAATTAAATATTAAAATTATTATTCTTATATTATTAAAGGAACCACAGATGTAGTGGATGTGCCATAATCCTTAAAATCAGAAGACAAGATCAAGTCCTGGCTCTAATGATTGTTAGGTATATATGATTGTGAACACATAATTTTAGTTGTATGAGCTTTAGTTTCTTCCTCTGTAAAATGGGTTGCTGTGAATAAAAATTCTTTTTAAAGCATGAAACCCTATAGAAGATTATATTTTGTTAGAAGGTTATATTTTCTCTTGTCATTAAATTCTGTCTATTTTTTTGAGGGGGAAAGCAAGGCAATTGATGTTAGATGACTTGCCCAAGGTCACACAGCTAGTAAGTGTGTCAAGTATTTGACACCAGATTTGAACTCAGGTTCTCCTAACTCCAGGGCCAGTGCTCTACTCACTGCACCACCTAGCTGCCCCTTTGTCTTTCTCTTCATACAACCCCATTTTAAAGGTCTATTTCCAAAATCCAGGATGTTGCTAAGTATTGTGCCTTGCCCAAAGGTGAAAGTGAATGGATGGGGTTGATATTGCCCACAAATTAGGGATGAGGAGCTCATTCTCGTTTTCATGAAGCCTCAGAAGCACTTTGTCTGTGTGTATGATTGGGGTGGGGGAGCACAGCCAGGGTGGTGGTACAGGGTCGCTGTCAACAAAGAAGGTGATCGGGGGAGGAGAAGAGGAAGTAGAAGTCAGTAGCCCTTGGGGAATACCTGTCGGGGGCATTGTACTTACAACGAATCTGGAGGCAAAACTTTAAGATCTCTCAGTAAGTACTGATCTTCTGGTTGGGGAATTTGGGGCTTTCAGTATCTAGAACAGCACGGTGATTAGTGACTGAATAGCTATAATGTGAGACAGCGATAAACCTTAATTTATTTCAGGTACTTTAAGTGCGATTAACTGTTCTCCCCATTATGGAGTCATCTTTCTGGAATTCATAGACAGCATCATTTTATTTATTAGCTTCACAGCTAAGAAGTGACATAGTTATATATATAGTTATATATATATATTAACTATATATATATAGTTAATAGTTGGTACTTATATAATATTTTAAAGTTTGCAAAGTACGTTAAACACATTTGTATTTGATCTCATAATACAGTGGAAAGAGCACTGGAATTGGAGTCAGATGTCTTGGGTTCAAATCCTTCCACTAATATTTAACTAGCAGCACATCCCTGGGTGAGTCATTTCTTTCCTCTGAAACTCACTATACTCATCTTTTAGACTAAATTAGTTGTGTCAAACTTGACTAGAAACAGATTTCTGATGTTGACAGATATTAACTTAGAAAACCACAATTAATATTATCTATATTATATTTTTATTTATTTTGTTGAACTTTCCCAATTACATTTTAATCTGGCTCCTGCCCACAGACACCTCTGAACTTCTAAGGTCGCTTTCAGTTCTAAATCTTCCATCCTATGTACACCTGCAAGGATTATATGTTTCAGCTTTTATTATTACTATAACCCTCACAATAGTCTTGTGAGCTAGCCGGTATAGACATCATTATGACCATGTTTACAGATGAGCAAATTGAGCATCATGGAGGTTAAATAACTTTACAGAACAACAGAATTTGACAAAAGGAAGGGGCTTCAGTGACTACTTAGTTCAGCCTCTACCCAAAAAAGTATCCCTACTATAACATACTTGATAGTCATCCATTTGAAACCATTCAGTGAAGATGAACCCTCTATGCTCAGAAGCAGGTGAACCTTCTATGCTTATGTCACGTTTGGACAGCTCTAAGTGTTAGGACAAGTTTCCTTACGGGAAATCTAAATCTGCCTCTTTGCAACCATGCCCGGGGGCCAAAAAGAACAAGTCTAAAATTTCTTCCATGTCACGGCCTTTGAAGTACTTGCCTATGGTCACACAGCTGGTAAGGCTTAGTAGCAGGATTTGAAGCCCAGTCTCTCTGGAGACTAAACCCAATGTTCTTACCACTGCACTACACTGCCACTCAGAAATGGACATTTACAAGATTCATCATTTTCCAAGTTAAGATAAGAAATGGTTTTCTTTTTTGTCCCTTTTCTTTATTTCCTCTCACCTGACCTTGCTTTATGTATGTACATATACATATACATATATATATATGGGTGTATGTATACATATACACATCTAGGTGTATATAAGCTATATAGCTATACGTGTGTACATATGTGAGCATATAGATGTATACACACAAGTGTATGGGGACATCATGTATACATAAACAGTATACATGCATATATATACACACATACACACATATATCTATAGATGCAAATGCATAATATACAGATTACATGTGAATAAATACATAGATGTATACGTGCATACCTATACATGCATCTATGGACATGTGAGTACGTGTACATATATACATATATAACACATATACATATATACCTACACACATATATGTATGTGTGTTTACCTATGCATGTACCTATAGATGTATATGTGTATACATTCATACAATGTATCTATACAATATATTCATACATGTGTATAGATGTGTATATGTACATACTATATATAGATGTGTATGTGTATACACACACATATATAGACTATATATTTATACATATACACATAATATATATATATATATATAATCCCTCTATAAACATACAGAAGTATACATATACATACTTACAATGTCTACCTACATGTGTATATATTATACATACACACATGTATACATGATACATGTATGCACATACACACGCACACTTGTATGGGTATACATAGAGATACATCTATATAGACATATAGTATGCATGAGTAAATATAAGTATATAGAGATTCACAATATACACACGTACATAAATGTATATACATATTTATATATGATGTATATATACGCATACATGCGTATATGTATACACATACACATATAAGGATTATATATGTATACTTTTATATGTGTATAGATGTATATAGGTATGCCTATATATGCATATAGATGTATATATGTATATATACACATACACGTACATACAGATGTATATCTATATAGTCTATGCATACCTATATGTGTATATATGTACACACCCATGTTTGTGTGTGTGTGTGTGTGTGTGTGTGTGTGTGTGTATGAGAGAGGGAGAGAGAGGGAGAGGGAGAGGGAGAGGAAGACTGTATATATATATACATGTGGGCATCTAGGTGGCACAGTAGATAGAGCACCAGGCCTGGAGTTCAAATCTAGTCTCAGACACTTATTAGCTGTGAGACCCTAGACAAGTCACTTAACCCTGTTTTTCCCAGTTACTTTAACTATAAAATGAGCTGCAGAAGGAAATAGAAAAAATCATTCCAGTATGTTTGCCAAGAAAACCCCAAATAGGGTCATGAAGAGTTGGGCATGACCGAAATGACTGAACATCAAAACCATTTACAAATACACACACAAACATATATGTATGTGTATATAGATAGATAGATAGATAGATATAGATATATACATGAATAAAATACATATATAGATAAATGCATGTATGTGTGTGTGTGTGTGTGTGTGTGTGAGAGAGAGAGAGAGAGAGAGAGAGAGAGAGAGAGAGAGAGAGAGAGAGAGAAGAAGGGAGAGAGAGAGGGAGAGAGAAAGAGAGAGAGTAATTAAAACATTCTATCAGGGGGAAAAGAGGGGCTATGAAAATAGTTGAGTCCTTGGCTATAGTTAGGATTTTTCTCCAAAATGAAACATGGTTGACCATCAGTGTCAGAGAACTGAAAGACTTGATCTTAAAATGTGCAGAATTTCATTTGTTGATAAACATAAGGAGAAAGATATTAAGAAGAAATATACACTTAGTTAATTGGAACGACAGGAATTCTATGGCCTTAAAAAAGTTAAATCATCATCACCATCAGGTCATATATCATAAATAAGTTTATAGCAGGTGTAAGACTTCATCCTCAGCACTTGGGAAGAACATTGTGGAAGTATTATTTATTGAGTAATCTGCAATGAGTTGGTAGTTCTACTCCACTTCCTTCAGGGACAAGAAAGGCTGTCATACTTAGAATGTCAAGGGCTCGGCAAAGAGGCCAAGGATCACATTTGCATAGAGGCTAAATGGCCTCTTTTTCTTCAGGAGCACCAGGGCCCTCTGGGTCAACATTGAAGCACACTGGAGTGGGAAAGGGGGGAGAAGGCAAATTTGTGGAGCTGATGTCTGCTCAGTTCTCCACAACCGAAAAAAGACTATGTCTCTATGAATTTGGGTTGCCATTACTCTAATGTGGTGCACATTATGAAAATTCTTTTTAGTTTTTATTTTAGAAATATAAGATAGAATTTAAAAAGAGGGGGAAAGAGCAGTTCTGTAAAACTGAACAAACACATTTAAAAGTTTGATATTATATATAATGTTCACACTCAGAATCTCATACCTCTGTAAAGTAGGTGGAAGATGCCTTTTCATATATCATTTTAAAGGCCAAGCTTGGTCATTATAACTTCACAGCATTCATTTTCCTTTTATAAAATTTTTTTGTTGAATTGTTTCAGTTATGTCTAACTCTTTGTGACCCCATTTGGGGTTTTCTTGGCAAAGATACTGGAGCAGTTTGCCATTTCCTTCTCCAGCTCACTTTTACAGATGAAGAAACTGAGGCCAGATATGAACTCAGGAAAAGGAGTGTTCCTGACTCTAGGCAGGGCGCTCTATCCACTATGGCTCCACTTAGCTGCCTCAATTCATTTTCTATTGTTTGCAATTGTTATTTCTTTGTTCTAGTCATTGCGTATATTGTTTTCTTGCTTTTACTTATTTACTTTGTATCAGTTCACAGAGGTCTTCCTATGCTATTCCGTATTCACTACATTCATTGTTTCATATTAGAAAGGCGATATCGGGGTGCGGAGCCAAGATGGCAGCTGGAAAGCAGGGACTAGAGTGAGCTCCCTGCCAAGTCCCTCCAAAAACCTTTAAAAAATGGCTCTGAACCAATTCTAGAACTACAGAACCCACGAAATAGCAGAGGGAAGTAGGGCTCTAGCCCAGGACAGCCTGGATGGTCTCTGGGTAAGGTCTATCCCACACGGAGCTGGGAGTGGAGGGGAGCAGAGCAGAGCCCAGCGTGGGTGGTGTGGACCAACCAGACCAGGAGCCGGGTGGAGTGTGCCCTAGTGCCCTGAATCAGTGAGCTGTGGCAGTTACCAGACTTCTCAACCCACAAACACCAAAGACAACAGAGAAGGTTAGTGGGAAAAGCTGCTGGGGACAGGGAGTTTGCAGTTCAGACACCACCCCAAGGGCAGAGGAGGTGGAGCAGCTACAAAACTACAGCTGCAGTTGCTTCTGGCCCCAGGCCTACCTGGTGGGAGGAATTAAGTGGCAGATCAGAGCAGGAGTGCAGAGC
>CM053627.1:110508744-110530656 GCA_028646595.1 Phalanger gymnotis
AAAAAAAATTGCATGCAACTAGATAATAAGATACACAGGCAATGGGGAATAGAAATTTATCTTGCCCTACAAGAAAGGAAGGAAAAAGGGGATGGGAGGGGAGTGGGGTGACAGAAGGGACGGCAGAATGGGGAACAGGGCAACCGGAATATATGCTATCTTGGAGTGGGGGGAGGGTAGAAATGGAGAATGCTGAAAACTAAATATATTAAATAAAAAATAAAAAAAGAAAGGCAATATCTATTACATTCATTTTCTACAATTTGTTTAGCCACTTCCCCATCTAAGAGCATCTACGTTGTTTCTGGTTGTTTACTACTACTATTTTTTCCTATTTTCTATTCTTTATTTTAAAGGATGGTTCTTTTGGAGGGAAGACACAAAAAGAAAAGATTTCACAATTTAAAAAAAGAATAAAGCACAGATTTATACTTTTATAAACAAGCCAGGAAAAGATAGTTTGGGGTGCCTCTGTTTTGAACATAAAACTCTTTCCCACCTTTTCCCTCCCCACAATTTGACCCCTTTCCCTAGACATGCCAATCCTCATACCTGCTTTTGGTTCCCTTTCTACCTGTTCAGGTGACAACTATCAGGACACTTCTTATTTGATTTCCACGCCCAGCACAATTTGAAGCAACTGTGCTAGCTGAAATGGTTCTTTTTTTTTTTTTTTTAAAAAGAGCTACTTTATGACATAGACACTGGCCTTAATTTTTTTTAAACAAATTCCTACAACATTATTTTCTTTCCAAAGAGTTCTAAGAACCAAAATGTGATTTTTTTTTTGGTAATAAATAAACACACTGACTTCAAAGGCCTCCAGCTTGTTTTCATACAATCTAAATGAGATTAGATGCCTTGTGATTTATGCTACCGCAATCTCCCTCCTCTTCCCAATTTAAATGAAAATGTGGTCATAATTAAAATCACATGAACTTAAATTCTTTTAGCTCCTAAAATAATAGCATGGGTGACTTGAGTGTCTGCCTAAAGCCATCTTCTGACATCTTCATAACATCAAAGATCTGAGATGAGTGTGTACTGGTATTTACATCTTTTTTCCCCCTTCTAATTACAGCTCTGATTGACCCAGTGGATCAGAGCCTGTGAGAATACTCTTTGGTGATGTCAGGACCGCTGCACAACCAAGAATCTTACTTCTTGATAGGTATCTTTTCATCATGTCTTCCAATGTAGTTGTGCCAGGCTACTATGGATACCAAAGTGTGGCATGTGCAAACAGTACAGCCCTAACCATCTTCTTACTTTAATTTTCACTTACTCATTTAGTCTGCTTTTAACGTATGCCTGTAATTCACCATGAAATATGCTAAGTTCTAGGAAAGATACAAAGATAATTAAGACTCAGGTTCTGCTCTCAAGGATATTGAAAAGATGTAGGATATTGGTAAGATGTAGGTTCATAGATGTAGAACGAGAAGGCCTTTTTGTCAAATGTCTTCTTCTTAGGGGTAATGAAACTGTGATGACTTGACCAAGGTCAGATAGCATGAGAAGGTGAGATGTGAACCCAGGTCCTCTGACTTCAGAGCCAAGTTCTCTTTCCTTCTCTATTCTCTTTTTTTTCTGATGTGTGTGTATGTGTGTGTGTTTTAAACATATAAGACATTGAAAATATCGGGGAGTGATATTTTCCAGTTTCCACCAAGCTTTGCAGAACACTATGAATAATATCTGCTTAATAATGGTTTTATTATATGGTAGGTTGAATTGAAGTTCTTGAAATCAAAGAATCTTTCAAAAAATTTAGTATAAAATCTTGGCGTCTGAGTCAAGACAGATTAAGGTAAAATTTCAGGCTCTGCTTACAAACATAGTGACCTATCTCTTGAACTACAAGACCCTTTTGCTGAAATAATAAGCCACTGGCAGATTCAGAAATTGGATAAGATGCCAGTTTTCAAAGAACAGTCATAGGAGATTAGATATAAATATATGTCATAAAAGCTCATCTGAAGATGGGTTCTTAAGTCATTTGGTTCAATATAAATTTAAATATGAATTCAATCTGGATATCTTTCTTTAAAAGGAAAGTCTTTCAAAGAGAATACTTCCTTGTAATTCACTGAATTTTTCCCATTTCAAGTGCCTTGGTTTGGGAACTTTTATTCACAGTGAATATTCAAGTATGGGCCAAGTGGCCTTATCAACTCTCTTAGTTATCTTTTGTGCACTCTTCCCCATGACCTCAGTTATTCTCCCTCATTATCCTTCTTTACACCCTTTTTCTTTAATGCCAATATGGATGTTGGAAGAAAGAGTGGAAAGGCCAAGCCATTCATTCTTGTGTGTTATTTAAGTGCTACTGATGTTAAAAAAAGAGTACTGTAGCAATGAGCCATATTAGATCAGCTAATTTATATGCTATTGTTTGGTGAGCGTGTCTGCTAAGGACGGCAGGCATTAAATCACTTTTTATGACATCACAGTAATGTCATGAGGATGGGGGCAGACGATAGTTCAACGCTAACTATCTGTAGCAACAGGTCACTCAACAAGCAGGAGCTTCTATTCTAAAGGAGATGGAAAATAAGTAACTAGGGACATACAAGATGTGTGTGTGTGTGTGTGTATATTAGTAATAGGGACATAGAAGATATATATATATATACATATGTGTGTGTGTGTGTGTACACACACACACACACACACACACACACACACACACACACACACTTCTTAGCAGGCAGAGAGGAGAAGGCATTGATGGAGGGTGAGAAAACTGAAATATTTGACCTATTAAATTTTACAAGAAACCATTTCAGTACAACCGGACAAAAGCTAGCATGCCTGTTTCTTGCTTCATGGACAATAGGATCATAGATCTCAAATCGGAAGGCATCTCAGAGACCATATAGGTGAACCCCCTTCCTCCCCCCCCCCTTCCTCCCCTTAGAAAACGAAAATGAGATCCAGAGAGGTAGAGAATGGAAATGTAATCTACATTTTCCTAAGATCAAATAAAATAGCAAATAGGAATCTGGTGTTGGAGTCAGGAAGACCCAGATTTGTGCCCTGCCTTGGATATATACTGGATGTGTGACTCTAGGCAAATCAAACTTCTCAAGGCCTAAAGCAGAGGTGGGGAATCTGGGGCCTCGAGGCTACATGTGTCCTTCTAGGTCCTTGGGTGGGGCTTTTTGACTGAGTCCAAGTTTTACAGAACAAATCTTTTTATTAGGGGGATTTGTTCTGTGAAGTTTGGATTCAGTCAAAGGGTTGCACTTGAGGACCTAGAGGGCCACATGTGGCCTTGAGCCCACAGGTTCCTCACCCCCAGTAAGGCAATTCTTTTAAGAGTTGCAGCATTAAGCTTCAGAAAAGGTAACGATTTGGATTATTAGTGGGAATTTCTTCATCTGAAAGTTCTCTAAATGAAGTCACAGATCTAGTCCATCTTCCTCAGATGCCACCTTATGATACCACCCTTGAAACTGTTCAGAGCACTTTATTTATGTAACTTTATTTTATCTTCACAGTGGTCATGGATCAGGGGACTGAAATAGAGAGAAAGTTCTTTGCCTAAAGTCCCACTGCTGGATGGTGGCGGAAATAGGAGCAGAAGCCAGGGTCCTGGTGTTCATGCTCCTTCTACTCTACCCTGTTTTTTTTTTTCCTAGATTGTGAGCACTTTGAGAGCAAGGAGAGAATTTTGTCTATTTTTTTGTATCCATAGCACTTCGCACAGTTCCTGCTACATAGTAGGCACTTAATAAATGTTTATTGATTGCCAGTGTTTCTAGCCTAGCTTCACGTAAAGCACCTACCAAGGTGTTTGGGGAGGGGGGGTTGGGAGGTATCCAGAGTGTGTGTCTGTGCCAGTGAATTTTTATATTAAAAATCACTGAAGAGAAGGGACAGGACTATTAGGTTCTGGGGCACCCACTTTGTCCAGCTGTCTGCACTACTATATTCAGGATATCAGATGAAGGGTCTTGGTCCCATAATACTTTTTAGTGAGTTACCTTAAACCAGTTCCCATATATACTTTCACTTTTTGCTAAGGAATTCCCAAAGTCTCCTCTGATAAAAGGGAACAAGTGCATATACTTTAATTCTTTAATTGAATAAATCAAGAAAAGAATGTTTGTTTCAGGCAGTAATTCAGTGACAGAGTAGTTAACAGAATCCAAACCCTTTGGTCTCATTTGCAATCCACTCTATCATGGTATCATATCTTAATAGAATGCTTGGGTCCCGTCCATCTGCCTCAAATTCACTAGAAAGAGAATATAAAAATATGATGTAGCTTTTTGTACATAGTTCATTAAAAATTGTCATGATTTAGTAGAGAGCCTTGAAGTAAAGAATACTTGAGTTTAAGCCCTGCCTGTGAGACATACTGGCTGTATGACCCTGGGCAAGTCATTTGAATCTTCCAGTGCTTGAGACAGTTCTCCCAAGCTATAAATTGAAGAAAAGGTGCCTATCCATGCTGGCAGAGGGAGTTTCCTCACCTGGGAGCTCCCTAGGCTAAAGAAATCATGGAACCAATCTCGTATCTCTATCTCTTCTTTTGGTTAAATTATAACTTAATTATTTTTAATTTAATTTTGAATATTATAAATAATTTTTGCATAATGGCTATTAATGAGGGAAAATTTGGCTTTCTCATACTTTAGCCCTAATTGTGGGAAAAACAAAAGCTAAATACAGTCTTCTGCATGCTCTTCCAATCTCCATCTCGGGATTAAAGGAAATACCATTGTAACAAGACAACTCAAAGACAGAAATCCAGAAGAAAGCAAAGATGTCTGAATAAACACCTGGAAAACATTTTTCCTTTACAAAGCTACTACTGTAACATGACTTGTCATCTTATTGAAATTTCTATGCTCAATAAATATTCACGTCCATAAAGTTCATAACATATATTGATCATCGATACCATGCATCTAGATAGGATATGAGACTTTTCCCACCCACTGTTAGGACCCTCAGTGTTCATGGACAGTTAGAGTTTCAATAGCAGATGTTCTTCCAAAAGTTAATTAGCTATTGTTTATTTTTAATCAATATTTCCCCAACACTATCACACAGCGATGCTCTGTAATTTCATATGCTCTCTGCTCTACAACAACTCAATCTAGGCTCAGATCTTAGGTAACATTAAACTGTACCAGAAATACTTTTGAAAACATACCAAAGGATTTCTCTTTCTGTTCAGTGGAGCCAACATTTTTGCTTTTTTTTAAAAAAAAATTCATCCTCAGAATACCCTTTTCTTCACCACCTCACTGTTCTTAATCATGACAGTGCTGTGAAGTTTAGAAGCTATATCCTTTTTGGAAAGTTACTGAAAATCCTTCTAATGTGATAACTTATATTAAACATTGACTCATGAAAGCTCTTGACTTTAGAAACAGATTAACTTCTTAAATGGGTCACCCCATATTTTAATTTTACTCAGAGAAAATAATAAGGGAGAAGACAGCCAGAATAAATGCATGAGGCTTGCTTCTTAACACTCAAAAATGTTCTTAATACAGGGGTCTTGTCCTTGAACAACCTTTTGGAACCTCTTAAATATTCACAGACCCAAAACTAGCCTTTCTTTCCCCAAATTTCTTTTAGTTCATTTTTTTGGGTGAGTGAAATTATCAGTAGGAACTTTCTTTTTAGAAATGATTAGCCAGTGCCCATGATTTATTCAGACTCTACTATATGTCCAGCATTATTTTGGGAGAGGGTGTTTTTAAAAAAAAGAAATAGAAATGTTGGTGATAAATGTTCTCCAGAAGTATTTACCTTTTCTCTCAGGTCTCTGCTTTGAAACAACAAAAGTAAATAGTCCAAACGTGAGTGGGAGAAAACCATCTACCTCCATTTTGCCGTTCCCATTTCTTTAGCCAATAGCTTCATGCCATGGGTGCTTTGAGAGAGCAGTAAAAAAAATAGAGGTAGATATCACTCACTGTGCTTGGTGTGCCCATGGTAGCGGGCCTGTAATAATTTCATACTTGTTGGTTCCTGAGTTCCAGGAGGAAGATAATAAGAATGAAAGCTACAGCTTCTATTGGCATAATAGAAACACCCCATTGTTAATCCTCCATGGGGTCACCAAAAGCAGTCAGTATGTGTTTTAGATATTTGTGACTATGCTTGTGAATTGAATGAAATTTCACAGTGTTTTGTCCTGTATCATTACAGGTCATTTTTGAAATGAGCTCTCACTGATCCCTGGTAAAAAATGATTTGAGTGCTTATGCAGAAAGGCTGCTCACAAACAGGTGGGGAGGGGTGACCTTTTGTTCAGAGACACAAACTCAGAAAATTGTTGTGATTATCAATGTTCTGCTATGGAGATGGTTGCCTGCAGGAAGTTCATTTGCTTTCCGAAAGGATTCATCTGAAACAGTTAAATGAAAGTGAAACTGGGACTGAGATTCTCAAAACTGGTTTGTGTCTGTACTACAGAAGAGATATCATCTGAACCCTTTCTCTACATTTTCACCTCTTCTCACTGTTGGGTCTCCCGATTTGACAAATGAAGTTTTCAACAACAAAGAAACAAACAAACCACTATGTGCTTTGTTTGCTCCTCCATGACACCAGAAAACTTCTTGGATGTTTTGACAAGTACAATCCTCTCACTTACCTCAACTCTGGCACTGTCTGAAGGTGAGAAAAATAATAATGTGCAGATGAAGTGATGGCAGGCCAAAATGGAAATGCAATATTTTTGTACCCCCTTAAGGATTATTTTTCTTTTTCTGTGGTAGGATCGAATTGGACATACTTTACCATGTGATTTAATCGTTTTAGAATGTGTGTAACTAATAAGATCTTCTCTTATTAGCTATATGATTTGGGGTTTGGGATAGAACATAAAGATTAGTTATACATATGTATGTACACTCAGATGAGTATATTTGTATGCACATACATTATGAATGTACTTGTATATATATACATTATGAAAATAGTTCTATTTTTATACATGTAGGAATATGTCATATATCATCTATGCGTATATTTACTTTGGCTTTGTGGGTACACCCTTCGCCAACCTAGATCTCAACCTTTCTATACCCTTGTTGACAGTCTACATAAGTTGCTGCATCCCCCATACTCCTTACTTGGTATTCAACTTAGTGACAATGAATGTCTTCAAAATTAACTGGACTAGTCCTCAGATGTTCAATACCCAATTCATTTCATCACAAGCCCCTACTTAATTGAAATCTTTTTCAATGTGGTAAGACCTGCTAGAGCTTGAATTTCACTTGTAAAGCCTTCAAGAAATAGAAGCAGTGTCAGAATTTATAATTTTAGGCTCAAAGATCTCTGCAGATGGAGACTGAAGCCATGAAACTAAAAGACTATTAAGTCACATGCTATATTTCTAAATCAGTCTTACCACAGAAAAAGAAAAATAGTACATTCAGGGGTACAAAAATGACAGTCTTTATAAGTTGCTGTGTTCTGAAAATTATTTATTGGCCAACTTTCCATCAGTGAACCTCTCTAAACTTAAACCTAACTAGGCTGGTTCTTAGATGAAAGATACTGAATCTATCATTGGAACCTTACTTGATCAAAGCCTTTTCAATTTGTGTGGTTGAAAGCCTGGTAAGACCTTCCCAAGATTATGCTTATCTGGTAGCCTTCAAGAACCAATGGTCATCCTTCATCAGTGGAGTGAAAACATCAGAGTTAGATATAAATATATCCTGCACTATTGTTATTGTTATCTACTCTATTTCTATAGATATATTCATATCCACACATACATCTAGATCCATCCATCTATACCTATTTATAGATCTTCCTATTTATACCTATATCTACATAGAAATAGTTGAGTCTAGCAATATGTAAATACATATACATTGAGAGAAATTATTTCTCTCATGTATTAATAACTAATTATTGAATCAGGACCAAGGTTTTTCCCTTTTTCTACTTCCTCATCCAGAAATCAACCAGTGTGGGAAATCTTGCTCAAAGATTTATCCAGCTAGGATAGCTAAGATTTAATCAAAGGCAGTAAAAGAAATTCTAAGTTTAGGTGAATTGGTGGATTCCTGCTCATTTTGTTTGGTCAGACAGGTCTGGATAGAAGTGGATTCCCTCTTTGATATGCGTATTGATAAGTCTCTTTGACCAGTATTTAGGTGCTCAGTATCCTTACTTCAGGCCCCTCATTGGAATATAACCCATCTCTCATTGTAATATTCATTCTCTTATTAAATGTTAACAAATCAGAGTTGATTGTTACCTCAGGAACACCCACTCTTACAAGGCATATAAATTGTGAGCTCACTGCCATGAGGGGTCTTTGGCATTTGAAAGTGCCACTGACCTCTTTGATTGATAACATGTTAGCATTATTAATAAAATGTTAAATTACCCAGAAACTATGTCACAACACACATATAAGATATATGTGTATGATCTACGACATGATCATACATAGCCTGTAAACATCCACTTATTTTATGGTAGATATTGATTGTTTTCTAGACTTGGTACATATTGTTTTCTAGACTTCAAATTATTATAACAAGTCAGATTATAAGATTTAGACTTCCAAGAGGTATTCTAGAGATCAGCTCATCTAAACTCCTCATTTTATAGATGAAAAATCACAGATTTTTAGAGTCATAAGATAATTCAATGGCTGACTAGTTTAACCCATACCTGAAATAAAAATCCCCACTATAAAATAGCCAACAAGTACTTGAAGACTTCTATTGAAGGGGAATCACTACCTCCAGAAGCAACTCATTTCTGCTTTTCAGTGACCTAATTGTTGGCAAGTATTGCTGGACAGCAAGCCTAAATTTTCCTCTTTGCTATTTCCACCCATTGCTCTGCCCTCTGAGGTCAAACAATGAAAGTATATTTTCTCCTCCATGTAACAGCCTTTCAAATACAGTACTTGAACATTGGTATTATATTCCCTTTAAGTCTTCTCTTTTCCAAGATAAATATCCCCAGTTCCTTCAAGTTATCATTCCATGGAATTAATGTAAAGCCCTTTACCTTTCTAGTTGCCCTGAAACTTTAGCAACAATGATTGCAATAATCCCATTGTAGTATATTGAGGGCAAGAGTGCAGCAGTACTATCACCTCCTCGTTTCTGGAATACACCTCCTTTAATGCAGCCCAAGATGGTTCGAACCTATTTGGCTATCATGTCATAGAATCTTATTATCCAGAGCTTGTAATCCCCTAAAACTCCCAGATTTCTTTCAGACAAACTGCTATTTAACCATTCCTTTCCCATCTTGTACTTGTGAAATCCATTTTTTAATCCAAGTATATATTCCTAATAAGTTTCATTTTATTTGATTAAGCCCAGTTAAGCTCCTTTTTGGAGCCTAACTCAATTCTGTCATCTAGTACAACAGCTAGCTCTCCCAGGTTCCATTTCAGACTGTCTTCTGCAATGAAATCTCCCTTATGACAAGTGAAAAAATTCCCACTTTTTACTCTGAGTATGACATAGAGCTGGGTGGTACAGTGGATACAGCATTGGACCCGGAGTCAGGAAGACCTGAGCTCAGATCTGACCTCAGACACTTACTAGCTATGTGACCCTGGGCAAGTCACTTAACTCCATTTGCCTCAATTTCCTTATCTGTCAAATGAGCTGGAGAAGGAAATGGCAAACCATTCCAGTATCTTTGCCAAAGAAACCCCAAATGGGGTCATGAAAAATGGGACCTGACTGAAATGACAGAAACATTATCAAAACTTAGAGTCAGGAGACAAGTTGAAATATTAGCTCTAACATTTTATTACCTATGTGCCAATGCTAAGCATCACATTTTTACTTTTTTCCAAGTCATTGACAAAAATCTTAAACTGCCTTGGGCCAAGCACAGATTCTTAGGATGCTCCACTGGATATTACTTCCAAACTGACATGGAATCCATTTCCTAATACAGCTAATTGTATTGTTACCTAGCCCAAATCACTTATTTTTTTGTAAGAATATTATGAAAGATTCTTATCAAATGCTTTGCTAAAATCCAGTTAATATAACTATAGGTATATTCCTTTCCTCACTTTAGTAACCCCATCAAAAAAAGTAACCTTGTTAAATAAACTTACTCTGGAATGGTTGGTTCTGGATAAAATCGTGCTGTCTCTCTGTGATCAACACTTCCATTTCTAGATGTCCCCAAAGTTGTCTCTTTAATAATAATCTATTCTAGAATTTTTACAGGGATCCAAGTCAAGCTTATTGTACTATAATTTGTGGATTCCACTCCTTACCCTCTTTAAAAAATGGGAACAACACTTTACTTTCTCTAGTCTTTACCTCTCCCATTGATCTCTACCTCACCATTAACCCCTCCAAGATCTCCTTGAGGTCATGGGCTGTTTTGGATATTTCTTTGTATCCTCAGCACTTAGTACAATTCCTGGCACATTAAAAGGCTTAATTAATGATTACTGATTAAATGATTAATTGATGTTTCATACATCACAGTCAGTTAATATCACATCTAAGAGTTCATTAGGTACCCAAGGAAACTCAGAAAAAAAGACAATAAGTAATGTGCCCAAGACAACAGAGTAAACAAGTTCATTCATTATTAGTTAATACAGCTAATGAAAGAAGTTTTAAAGTAGGATATGACAAGACTGTGAAATTACATCATTTAATATTAAAAAAAAAAACTCCTCTGTCTAGTAACCAGAGAAAAACTATGTAATAATGCAATGGCATTGTATTTCTTCTTTGATCATCTTTGTGTGAATTTCTCAATTGTTATTGGTATCAATTAATTGCTGTTGTCTTTTTAATTTAGGTAATATTGGAATGGAGAGGAACAATCTAAGCAGCTCTTCCACTGATGGCCCTATTAATCACACATATAAAGCTAAAGAATGAATCAGGGTAATTTAAAAAAATGTATATTTGATAAGACCAGATCTGGAATGAACTTAGGATAAATGGGGCTTTTGTCCAGGATATTGGCATTTTGGGTGATAGACTTCCTCCCTGCAGCAGCTATAGTCACCACACATAACTGTGGGCCTGTTTTACCCTTGGGCAATCACACTGAAGGTTCCGCCATGATGGCATTCCCCTATCCTGGAGTCCGTTTTCCTCATATCCCAACTGCCACTGGGGCAAGGATCAGGGGATAGGTGCTCGTGAATAGATCATTGAGCCTGGAGTTAGGAAGACCTGAGTTTGATAGACACTTAATAACTGTGTGACTGTGGGCAAGTCATTTAACTTCTGTCTGCCTAGTATTTTTATTTGTAAAATGAGGGAGTTAAACTTGATTGTCTCTCAGGTCCGTTTCAGCTTTAAATCTATGGTTTCCCTTCTGGAATGACTACTCTCATGGTTGGTCTGTCCTCTACATTTTCCACCCCTGTCACCATTCCAGATTGTCCTGTGTACCAAAGCTATACCTAATCCTCATCCCTAATTTTGCTTTCATGTAATATTTGGAATCAGGAGACTTGGGTTGAAATATCAGCTCTAATATTTATCAGCTTTTTGAACATAAATAAGGCACAGCCTTGATGAGACCACAGTTTTATGATCAGTCAGATGAAGATGATCCTCCCATTAAATAAGTAATTGAAAGGAAATCATTTTAAATTCCCTTTAAAATGCTACTAAAGTGTTACCCTAATTATTGTGAATCAGGTACATTATTGTTGAAAATAATTTATGAGCTTAGTTTAGACCCCTTTGCCTCAATACCTGATAGAAAGAGAAAACATGAAATTTAAATATATTTCTAGAAAACAAATTAATGTGATAATTGTTGACTAAATGTTTCATATGTGTTAGACTATAACTTAAAATATAGTATCTCACCTTTACTTGGCACTTTGAATTTACAAGTCATTATCTTCACATTCCTGTGGAGAGTATGGTAAGAATAGTAATAATTTTGTTTTACAAATTTGGAAAAAAAGGCTTAGAGAGTTTATGACACAGGTGGAGAACCTGTGGCCTTGAGGCCACCTGTGGCACTCTAGGTCCTCAAGTGCGGTCCTTTAAGTGAATCCAAGTAAATGGCTGCACTTGAGGGTCTAGAGGGCCACAAGTGGCCTTGAGGCCACAGGTTCCCCACCCCTGGTTTATGACATTGCCTCGGGTCTTACCGCTAGTCAGTTTTAGAGCTAGGATTTGAACCCAGGCTACCTTCATATTCCAGGTCTAGCACTCTTTTTGCTACCCCAAATATCTGCATTCACCAAAGCAAAGCTGTAAGCATAAAACAGACACTTAATATTAATTGATTTATTGATGAGCATGGATGGCAGTAGAACTTTGGTTAAAAAAAAAGAAACAAAAACCTTAAGTATATCTAAGAATCTGATTTTGAATATACATATGAACTGTCTCCTAAAGGTAGCATTCAATTTTAGGGAGCACTAGGAAACAATCTGTTGCCTACAACCTAACATTAACACCCCAAACTTGCTTCTCTGTCACCCCTAGAACACTGCAGCAGTCTTCAGGGACAAAAAAAAAATGAAAAACCAAGCATCTTCCACAGCCACTATGATGACTTTTTGAAATGCTTCTGACAGCTATTCATAGCTGTCAGCTTGCAAATCACACCTATTCAGTTCTATCCTCAAGTGATAAAAAGCTTTTTCCCTAAGGACAAAGAAGTGTGAACTTAGATTGAAGCAAGATAAGAAAACAGCTTGCCCCTGTACCAATTACCAAAATTTCATCTCAAGAGACTACAGGAAAACAAAGAAATTCTCTTAAAAATATTCTTTTTCTTATGCAAATTTATAATTTATTGAGAGTAAAAAACTGCCAGTTGTGTTTGCCTTAGCCTTGAGAGGAGAAGACATTTTATTAGTGCCCTCCTTGGAAAATTTTCAGCTCACTAGACTAGAAATATGGCCAAAATTTATTTTATGACCTGATTACATTCTTATATAAATCCTAGAAATAAAAGCACCTTGGGAATCCCCTTTATTTTTAAGAGGAAAATAATTCTGTTCCAGAAAGGGTGTGAAGCATCTTGTTTTAATGACCACAGAGTTCTTTTTTTTTTCATGCAAGAACATCTCCATCTGCTGAAAGTTTAACATACTGACACAAAACTCTTTAAAAGGTAGGTTAAAAAATGTTACATTTTTTTACAACTACTGGCATAAATGAATAAAGTTGGCAATAGAAGCATAAACAGAATCTTAATTAATCAATTGTTTAATTATTCTTCCTTAGGGCATTTACTAAAACATGGTCTTTTGTTGTAGGAAATATTTAGTAGTTAATATTGGTAACATACCTTTTTATTCCAATGTGTCCCCTGATAAATCTTTCTCACGGCTGATAAATCTTTTCTCCACCTTCTGATGTATTTATAGAACCCAAGATGGCTTTTGTCTTTATGGGCTATTAACAACAAGAGTAATCATAATGGCTAGAGTTTATGTAACTAGTGCCAGGCACTGTGCTAAGTAAGTGCTTTGTAAATATCTTCTTTGATCCCTATAACAATCCTGTGAAGTTTTATCATCGTTCCCATTTTACAATGGAAGAAACTGAGTTAAATAGAGGGTCAATGACTTGCTTAAGTCCCAGCCTTAGTAAATATCTGAGGTTTCTAAAGTCTTGCACCACCAGTTGCCTTTGCTACTAACATATGAAAGGTGGAAAAGTGGGGAAAAAAGGTTCCTTTTTTATACCAAAATAAATACAAATCTAGTTTTTGGCTTTTAAAACGTTTTGGTTTCATATTTGTGAAATTGTAGGCAATGATTCTAATGATCCTGAACACCTAGTGGCTGCAGAATCCCATCAGTCAATCAACAACAGGCATTTATTTAAAGGCCTACTATGCTCTAGTTACTGTGTTGGAGATGCAAAGGCAAAAATCAAACAAAACAGAAAATCAATCATACTAATACCAGGTACCCACTCTGAACCATTAATTGGGCCATTTGGGAGACAATGCCCCACCTATGGATGGCCTTAGTAAATTTAACAGTGGGAGCTGTTGGTCAGGAGGTAAATTGGAGGGCACTACTCCTCATATCACCTTTAAGTGGCAACCGCCTAATCTTCCTACACTCAGAATTGGCCCTGCCTAAAGGATCCATTTACAAAGAAGTAAATTGCAACTTGAACAGAGAATTTAATTAGTAGTTCTTTCCCCCATTCTTTCTGATTCAGGCAAAATGAAACTTTGAGAACTCTTGTTTTGACATTTGCAGTGACACTTCAATTAGCAAATTCTCTGGGAACAAAGATTCTTTTAACAAACTCATTCCTTGATAAGGAGGGAGTTGGGAGAATTTTCCCACTTTCTCTAGTGTGGGGTTGGTGACAGTGGTTGTTGAAGAGAACAAAGTAGAAAACAGTATTGACTCAGGTACAGGGGCTTAAGGGATGTGCTGCATTCCCTGGGCTTTTGAGATGTGGAAGGAACACTGTACTCCCCCTTTTCATGACATCTACTCCCCTTAGTTCTCTGCCTTGTTGTGTGGGAAGGCTCCTGGTCTGAGACCAGTTGAGCTGCTTACTTTTGAGCCAAGAGGGTTGTGGAGTAATCTCCTTAATTGGATGGGGATTGGAGTCAATGGGATTTTAGTAATCAGCAAACGATTTCTTCTAGGCAGGAAAAAAAAAATCTAAAACCTGACTGAATTCTGGGAAATTTAGTCTTAGACAGACAGTGTTTTCTTCCCATCTTTGGAGGGCAGAGCTGAGATGGCAACCCTGTGAACAACAAGGGTCTGAGGGGCTTTTTCCAGAGGGAGGGGGCATTCTGATGGAAGAACAAGAGAGAGAACTAGATCGAGGGAAGATCATTGTTTCCAATGGAGATTAAGACTAGGCTATTGAGGTGGCCCCCCCAAGAGCCCAAATCTCCTATATCTATTGAAATTCCCTGTTGAGAGATATAGTTGAATTGTCTCCAAGAATCTGAAGAAGCTGGTAAAGTGCTTCATATGCCTGCTTCCCCTTTGCCATTTCTCCTACCTATAGGTGGTAAGCAATTGCTCCACAGTATTTCTTTTCTTTAAGTCTGCTTGTAACTTCTGGTTTAATGCATGTCTTTGAAAATTTCTTACCCTCAATAGAAAACTATGACTGATTATAACAGTTTTGTGATACCTACATGGATATGAAGAATCAAACATAATAGACATTAATTACCTACAACAAGGATCACGATGAAGGAAGCCAACAAGTAGCTTGTTGCACACAGAACAAAATAGGTCAGAGGCTTAATTCTCTAAAACCTTGATGCTTTTCCACACTGGGGACTCTGAGGTAAGTAGAGAGAAGCTCTCTACTTTTGATACAGAATTCTTTTTAATTTTGATAAATGATTCTTGATAAAAACTCTAAAAGGCAAAACTAGATTGGATCCAGTTTTTCTCTTTCCTCTCAAACTAGAATGAGTGTTATGATTTTTTCTGTCTTAGTCTAAGCAGTGGTTATTAATTCATATGTCCTCACTTATTCTTTTCCTCTTGTGGAACTGAAGATGTTGAATAAAAATCAGTCTAGCATTTATTAAGCATTTAAGGTATGTTATTCAGCTTGTGTATTAGGGAGTGGGAACCACATAGTGTAAAGAGAAAGAGGTGTGGCTGGATCTGGTTAGTAATTCCTACATTCCTAAGGGAGTGACAGAAGATTGAGCACCTTTTATTTTTGGTTTCTTTTATATAGCCAAACCCTGACAGATTGTTCCTCCAGGACATGGAACTACCTGAGGCATGGTGAGGAACATCCCAGAATGCATTTCTATGCCTCATTTGTTATTTCTACATTTCCCAACAGTTTTAAAGTGTGCTATCTGGACTCATTTGAATTGAAACAGGATTGTAAACTCCTTCCATTTTTTTAAAGAGGATATTAGAAATTATTTTTCCATAAAAAATTCAGATTTCAGATCAGGAATAATTTTTTCTTTAGGTGGATTGTTTTTATGTGTTTCATGGCAGTGATGATGAGACATGGAAAAGTCAAGTCAACAAACTTTTATTAAGTGACCACTACATGGGAGGTATCATGCTAAGTGCTGGGGATACAAAGAAAGGGAAAAAAAGTCGCTGGTTTCAAGGAGCTTACACTCTTGCAATGCTATATAAATCCTAGCTATGATGAAAATGGTGATGATGAAGATGATGATAATAATAATTTAGTTTGGAGGATTTTGCTAAAGTTTCACAGAATCACTTTCCTTCTTTGTCCTCTGAAAGAGAAGTTGCCCCACAAGTAGCAATCATCATCATAATCTGCATATGCCTCTTATGGTGACAGCAAGACAAGGTGATTGTGAGAAAATATTTCCTGTTGCCTTTGGACATATAATGAAAGTAAACTCTATCTCCATTTCTTAGAGAAGTTTATTAGAAAGAAAGCAGTTATCACAGCTAAGAGATTGAAAGAAGTCAGAAAAATTCTTCACGCAGCATGTATTTGATCTCCTTGAGAAATGGAGAGACATGGCAACCACAGGCAACATCCCTGGTTTAGAGTACAAGCGCATTTGTGAAAATCACAGAGGAAGAAGATGGAAGACTACAAAGCAAAACTGAGTCACTAACAATGAAAATCATTTTAGGAGAGAGAAAAGAGCCTGCATAAGACTTGGCATAAGAACAGGCTTAGACATCAGCCTGAGAGCACATGAAACCAGAAGGTCAGCATATGAGAAATGCACTGGATGAGCCAGTTTTGTTTTTTTTAATAGTGATCTATTTTCATTGACAACAGGATTAGCACTACTATACCATTTGGCCTCTCCCACTTGGGTATCCTATAGATTCTGTGAGCAAGGAGCAATGACATTGAACAGGTTGAAATTGTGAAGAGAAGCTAGACCCAACCAAATACAAACAGAAGAAAATTCCTTCTGAAGACAGCACAATTTTAAAGGCATTAAGTGATCAACTTCCTAGATACCTTAAAAAAGAGATTAGAAAAGAATAGAAAAGATCACAACTAAATTTTAAAAAAAGTTACCAAAAAGATGTCAGAAGTCATTGACTAACATCTATGCTTTCTTATCTTTAAAAATACTTATGTGAATTACCTACGTTAAGTATTAAGCGCATTCAAAGAGCACATGAGAAGGGGAGCTTTTAGAGACGATTTTCTCTAGCAGACCACATTTTTACAAACAAAGGGTTGAAAGGAGTAGAAAATATGTAATCCTGCTGTATCTGTTATTTATGGATTTTTTAAAAAGCATTTGATTCAATAAAACAGAATTTGACATTGAAAGATATCTTCAGAAAAGATTTTTCCAATGAATATATTAACATTGTACAAGCCTCTATGACAGATGTTACTTTAGAGATAACTTTGTTCAATGATCTACTGATATTGATGTGAGACCTATGCTCACCTAAGGGATTTGCTAGGGTCATGGAAGAAATCTTCCACAGAGTGCAAGCAAAAAAAAAGTTTACCTATTTATGATAGATGACATTGTACTAATTGTACCAAACCTAAGAGCACTCCGTATAAAGCCTCCTCAGTGAGATCTACAATAGCGTGGATTAGATTAATTTATCAACATGGGAAAATGAAATTTTCAGACTATGAAATGTAGTTGGATAGAGCTCCTCATTGAATCACTGTGACAATACATCCGAAAGGCAGTGTGGTGTAGTGGATAGAGCATACTGGTCATGAAGTCAAGAGGATCTGGGTTGAAGTCCTGCCTCCTTTGGCATGTATGAACTACATCAGCATGGGCAAGTCACTTGATCTAGGCAAACTCTTAAAGACTATAGTGTAGAGATAATATGAGGGTCTCCATTAGGAAGTTGCTGATCTTTGGAGAGAGTTTCAACACCAGAAATTTTTCATATTGATAACACGATATGCCTGGAACTGAGTCAATATCTTGGCTTCCTTCTTGGACAGGATCTGTGATTTCATTGATTCAGGGAACTCACAAATGAAGACACTGTCTACCAATGCCTGTCAATACCTTCTCTGCAACTTACAGTCTAGAGAGTTGGCCAGAAAGCACTGAAAATGTGAATTGCTTGGCCCGTGTCATACATTGAGCATGCCTTAAAGGTTGGAGTGGAATCCAGGTCTTCTTGGCTTCAAGGCTGGCTCCCTATCCACTAGGTCATGTCAGTCAGTCAACAGGCACTTATTAAATGCTTACTATATGCTATGCTACCTCTCCCTTATCAGTAGAGGGAAGACATTTATCCAGCAAGCAAATTCACTGGCTTCATATAAAAACAATGAAATAAATTATTAGTATAACGATAGGTAAGACAGACATTTCCAAATCAATATGATAACAAAGGAAAGAAGAAAGGGTCAGGGACAGTGAGTGACCTCTAAGAAAAGAGCCGTTCACAAATAATATAGGTTTGCCTTTGGTTTCCACAAAGAGAAATTTAAGTTGACTGCCTTAGCTTGTGAAGAAATCGCTAAATTCTGGGCAATAGAGCTGTTACCAGAACGGTTGCTACAACTGGTAACCTATGCTATTGGAGAAAGGAACTCTTTCTTCCTTTCTTTTGGTCTGTTCCAGTACAGACATGGTCACACATTCAATCAGTATTAATAATAATTTCTTGTTCTTCAATCATTTCAGCCGTGTCCAACTCTCTGACCCCATTTGGGGTTTTCTTGTCAAAGAGTGATTTGCCATTTCCTTCTCTAATTCATTTAGGGAACTGAGGCAAATAGGCTTAAATGACTTGACAAGGATCACACAGCTAGTAAGTGTCCGAGGTCACATTTGAATTTGGCTCTTTTTGTCTCCAGATGATGGGGTTCTATCCACAGTGCCACCTAGCTGCCTCTATTAATAATAATACCTAGCTTTGATATGTTGTTTTAAGGTTTGCAGAGTGCTTTACAAATATTGTCGCTTTTTATACTCAAAGCAACCCTGGGAATTAGGCTCTGCTATTAACCCTATTTTACAGAAGAAAAAAATGAGGCAGATGGGTTAAGTGATGTGCCCAGGGTCACTCAGCTCTTAAGTTTTTGAGGCTGGATATGAAATCACATCTTACCGACTCCAGGAGTGCTCTATCTACTCTACTGTATTACCTAGCTGCCTGAGGGAAGGAGAGTTGTCTTGATTGTCTGAAGTTATTTTTAGGGTTATATATAAGTCCTTTATATTTGTACATTCTCTAAGGTGAAACAAAGGCTATCCCGTATTCCATCTATTTTATAAGCCAGAGTGCTTTCATATAGTATATGTGTTTGGAGCCAAGGCTGGGGCATGGGGAATGAAGGAGAGTGAAAAGCTGGGAAATCTTTAACCATTTCTGGAGAGACCTGGGCATAAGCCACATTCTTAGGTTCTCAGGGAAAAGCCAGCATGATCTAAGAATGATTTTTGGGAAATCCTTCCCCATTTTCCACCAAGACTGAACTCAATCAATGGAGACTCAGAGATTTGGAGCCATGAAGTATGCTATGATCTTCTGTAGGAAGAACTGAAATAAGAGATGCAACAGAAAAATGGAAAGATTCATGACGAATATCAGTTGTTTGCAGTATATTACTAATAATGTACTTACAAAAAACACTATTAAGGACAAATTAAGACCAGAAAGCGAGGTGGGATGGGAATGAAAGACAGGAGCTGGACAGTCTGTGTGCTCCATTGGTGCACAAAGAACACTAGGAAGGCTTCAAGTGCCAGTAAGTAAACTTTCTATGGAAGATTTATGGACAGATAACTGAGTTACACAGGATGAGACATGTTCAGATTGCATGTTATATCCATGGAGGGACCACCCACCCCAGGAAACACATCAAAGTGAATAATAACTGTGTTTTCAAAAAACAAACTTCTGAAAACAAAATAGCATTCCTCAATCAGATTTCAAACCTAATTTATTATCTATAACTAGATTACAGAGAAGCAGCTTGGCAAAGTAACCAGAAGGCTGGACTTAAAGTTAGGAAGTCTTAGGTTTAAGTCCTTAAGGGAAGTCCTTAGGTTTAAGACTGTGTGACTCTGGGCAATCCATTTAACTTCTCAGCATCCTAAGAAACTCTCTATAACAATAAATTATAGAAATGACCAATCTACGTTGTCTTCTTGGAAAATCTCTACACCTGTGAAATTACAGCTCCTATCTCAAAACAAAAGTCTATTATAATCTCTCTGAGCTCAGGGACTATATTTTATACTCTTGTGAATCCTTCATGATGCTTAGCTCATCCTAAGAACAATAAATGTTTGCTGATTGGCCAAAGTCCAATGGTGAATACTAAGTGACTATTCAGTGGCCAGCAATTATTTTTCAGACTTTACCTAGCGTGATCAGTACTGGAAACTTGTTTGCCTCAGTTTCCTCATCAGTAAAATGAGCTGGAGAAGGAAATGACAAACCACTCCAATATTTTTCCCAAGCAAACTCCAAATGAGTCAAACATGATGGAAATGAATGAACAGCAACAATTAGGTAACTGTAGTGTACTGCAACATGTACTAGATTTAGAGTCAGTTTCATATCTGGAAAATGAAGAGTTTGGGCTAGATGACTTCTAAAGATCACTTCTAGCTTTGAATCTATGATTCTATGATCCTCACTAATGGCCAAAGGAATTGTTTTCTTGGATAAAGAGGTATCATTTGATGATTATGAATGTAGTGCCCAATACTGTCAGGGTACAGGGAACCAGGCACATGGAATAGAGTGACATGGATGTTACTGATTCTATCAGATTTTATCACACTCTCAAGCTGAATCCCTTCATCTCTCTACTCCACCCCCCCCACTCCCTTTTCAGTTTCCTTTTTCCTCCGTTAGAGTGTAATCTCCTAGAGGGTAGGGATTCTCTTTTCTGTTCATATTTGTTTTCCCAGCACAAAGCAGTGCCTAGAACATACTAAGCATTTAATAAATAGTTGTTAACTGACTGACTGATAATGTCAGCCCCAATATGAAGGAAATTGTCATTGGTGGAGTTGTAGGCTTTCATACTTTCTACCCTCTACAAGTTGGAGGGCACATGAAGATTTATTTGTATTGGCAATCAAGATGGGCTCTTAGAATTTATTCAACCAAGTGCCCTTGAAGAGTTTGGCCTTTGTTTCCTTGATTAAATTAGGAGTCCTTGACGACCTCCTTGCCTCAAGGGAAAGCCTAGTTTACATGGGTTTGAGTGACATGTTTGTGACATTAGAGGCTTTTAGACCACATGGGTTTAAATCGCATTTTTGTGATGATTTTAGGTCAGGTGGGTGAGTTGCATGTGTGACTCATCTTTGACCCTGAACAAGATATATAAACCCAGAGGTTGGCTTTCTCTTTTGGACCTCTGAGCCACAGCCGGAGCAGTGGGTTACTCGGGGCCAGCCGTTGTTATAAGCTCCCCAGCTCTGGAGAAAACCCAGATGTTGATGCTTCTCTGGTAACTGTATATTGTGATTTTGTCAGACAGAAATCTGTCTGTTGATTCATGTTTACTTGCTCTGTTTGTATTTGCTCTGAAGCTCAGGGTGCTGGCTTTTCCCCCTGAACTGATTGAATGATATTTATAAGTTGGATTAAAGTGAGATTGTTAACGCCTTAACATTGCTTTCCTTAGTAAAGCAGAACAAAAGAACCCATGCTTGCAGCTTTCTTGTTGTTGGGCTCGTGTGGGTTTTTCACCCCCATGTGTTGTTAAGCAAAATTGTCTCATTAGCATGGCTTTTGTTTCTTTTGAGTGGAAGTACTTTCAGCTGTTAAGTGCTAAGCCCCAGGCCCAGGGCCCTGTCAAGTGTGAAACCTGTGTGGGTGTGGATTGGTGACTTAGGAGGGGCCAGCTCGGGAACCAATGGTCTCTGGTCATTGAGGCAGGGCTTGAGAACGCCGGAAGCTCGGCTGCGAGGAGGGGTGAGCCGGGAGACGACTTCAGGGGCGAGCTGCGGAAGCCAGAAGCTGCGGAGGCAGGAAGCTGCGGACTTCAGCGGCGGCGGGGCTCACCCGAG
>CM053627.1:110531156-110541840 GCA_028646595.1 Phalanger gymnotis
GTGTGTGTGTGTGTGTGTGTGTGTGTGTGTGTAGTTGTGTACATGTGTATTGGGGTGATGTCTTCCAATCTTTCAGAATTACTACTTGGAAGAAAACAATGGTGTCATTTAGCATTTACAGCCATAATTTCTATTGTGTACCCCTACTCCATCCTTGAGCCTCCTATAAAGGATCCCTCTAGTTATATGACTGTAAAATGTTATATGATGTAAAAGATCTGGAAGTCAATCTTTGTGCCTATATGTGTGGTCTTAGCCTAGACTAAAGTTTGAGAACAGTTTTTCCCAATAAAAATTGACCTTTAGGTGGTGCTTTATGGTTATTGCAAGTGTTAACAATCATATTCCCACCACTTTACTATTTGGAACCCATGTAACTGAGACTTCCAAATAAATCCCATTGATCAGTCATGGAATTTTTTTTAAAAGGATGGTAGGCAGAAAAGTAGTAAGAGATGAATGTATATACATATTTACTAATATATTTGTATATTATATTAACATATATGCACATATATAATAAAATACAATCATACAGTATACTTATAAGTACTCCATTGGTATCCACAAGAGAGCTGGAAAAAGTCCCCCAACACATTAGATAGATCTTGTACAGTAATTCTGGGAGGATCATGGATAGTTGTTTTACAAAGTGGGCAGGTATAGAAGCATTTCAATCTATTTCACTGTAAGGGAATGCCCACATTGATAACATCACAGAAAAGTGTCATTTATATGTACACACATACCAAATAGCTAGCAACAAGCAGCCAAAATGAGCCATGTACCATGAGATAAAGTTCCCTTTATATTTATTGATAATAACAGTAATAACAGCTCACATTTATATACCAATTTAAACTTCACAAGGCACTTTGCGCACCAAAGCCCTGTCAGACACATATTATTCCATTTTGTAGACTATAACAATAATATAATAAATAAGAGCTGACATTTATATGTGACTTTAAGAGTACAAATAGTTGGTATCATAGGAAAAAAAACCCTACTAGGTTTATAGTTAGAAAACCTGGGTTTGAACCCTGGCATTGCTATTTAAAAATTGTGTGACCTTGGTCAAATCATTTAACTTCTCTTGGTCTCAGATTCCTCATATGTAAAATGATGCTCATACTCACTGCTCTCTCAAGTTCCTTCCAGCTATCATTCTGTGATTCTATGATGTCATTTAAGCCTCACAAAACCCTATGAGGTAGATAATAGAGGCATTATTATTCCCATTTTAGAGTTAAGGAAATGGAAGATCAGAGTTTGTGACTTGCTTATAGTCACAAACTTAGTGTCAGATATAGATTTGAACCCATGGTTCCTGACTCAAATTCAGTGTTCTTTCCAACATACCATTCTGCCTGTACTCAAATAATTGTAATAATTAATACTAACAATAGTAATAGTGATGGTGATAACTCACATTTCTACAACGTTTTAATATTTACAAATAGTTTTCTCACAACAACCCTTTAAGGAAGGTTGAGCAAGTATTACCATTCCAATTTTACATTTGAGAGAGCTAAGACTCAGGAGCCCAAGGTTATATAGTCAGTAAATATCAGAGCCAAAATTTTAACTCAGGTCTCTAATTGGTTTCCCTTCACTAGGAACATTTCTTTCAAGGAAAGTCTCTATCCTTATAAAGAATAAAATGACCAAAAGGATGATTACAAATGAAACTGCAAATATCTGCATTTTCTTTAAAAAAAAAAGCATGTCATAAATTTAACATGCTTCTTTTCAAAGCTATTCTGCTTGTCTATGCCCCTTTCAGAATTTCCTTCTGCTTTCTTTTGTGCATTTTCTTTTAAATGCATCAGTGACCCTTCTCTTTTTTTATAACACTCTTCATTCTATGCTATTTATAATACCTCTTTGTTCTCTCATAAAATTCCTGTACCCCCATCCTCTGCCCCAAGTCATAAAAACAAAACTCTTGCAACAAATCAGCACAATCAAGCAAAACGGATCCCTATCTTGTCCATGTTTGAAAATTTGTCTCATCCTGCTCCTTGAGGCCATCAACTCTCCCTTAGGAAGTGGGCAGCATGCCCAGTTCTCTGAAATTGTTGTTGGTCATTGCATCAAGAATTCTTATGTCTTTTAGGATTGTTTTTCTTTGTAATCAAAAAAATTGTATAAATTGTTTTCTGAGTTCTACTCGCTTTATTCTGCATCAGTTCATACAAATCTAGGTTTCTCTGAAACCATCTCTTTTGCCATTTCTTATGGCTCAATACTATTCTATTATATTCATATAACATAATTGATGGGCAACTGATGGGCACCCCCTCGGTTTCCAATTCTTACCTACAACAAAAAATCTAAAGGGGCTCTAAGTATTTTTGGTGTAATCCTCTTTTTATGATACGTTTAGGGTATAAGTCTAGTAATGGTATTAATGGTTCCAAGGTAATGTACAGTTTAGTGACTTTTGGGGAATAGCCCCAAATCACTTTCCAGAATGGATGGAGCAATTCACAATTTTACCAATAGTGCATTAGTATCAACTGTCTTCCTGCAGCCCCTCCTACATTTCTCATTTTTTTTTAATCAACATTGCCAATATACAAGTATGAGGTAGAACCACAGAATTGTTTTTAATTAATATTTGTGTCATTATTAGTGATTTGGGACATTTTCAATTGCCCTTTGAGAACTATCTGTCCATAATCTTTCATCATTTATTTATTCAGGAATGGGTCCTTATATATTATTTGAATCAGGTCCTTCTATATCTTGGAAATGAGGTCTTTATCAGAGAAAGTTGCTGCAAAGATATTTTACTAGTTCAGTTTCCTTTTCAATGTTAATTGCATTGATTTTTGTGTAGAAACCTTTCTATTTTAGGTAATCAAAATAAACCAGTTTATCTTCTATCTCCCTATCCATTCTATATCCTCTTTATCTATCTATTTCTTGTTTGGTCATGAGCTCTTCCTTGACCCACATTTGTGAAAGGGATTTATTTTCTTTGCCTTCTATTTGTTTATGATATGAATTTCTATATTTAGCATATATTTTCCTTTCTTCCTTCCTTCCTTCTTCCTTCCTTCCTGCACATCACTGGTAATATGCCAGAGCTCATATGCAGGCAGCCTTTTTAGAATTAGCGATAATTCTACTGTCCCACTTTTGAATTATTTTCCTAGCAGTAGTAGTGATGGCATTTCACTGAATTACCCATATTTTCTCACCTGACCCAGACTGTGACCAGTAGCACTTATTTACAGGGTAAGTGGCCTGTGTTAAGGGTTCAGACTGGCCACAGAACAGAACAGAACTAACTGGCATACCTAGTTATGACAGCCTTGGTCTTGTTCATCTAATTCTTTCATCGCTAAACTAACAAAGTCAGTCAGTCAGTCAATAAGCATTTATTAAGTCCCTACTATGTGTTAGGCTCTGTGCTAAGTACCAAGGATACAAAGAATGGCAAAAGGTGGTCCTTGTCCTTGAAAAACTCATAATCTAATGAGGTCTTCTTGAAGGGAATCTCATATTTTCCTTTGGCATCTTTTTGGCTTTAAGCACTCATTTCATTTTGATAAGCCATGGTATAGTGTGGAGAACTATCAGATCTGGGTTCAGTTCCTGACTTTTGCATTGACTCACTTTTTGACTTTGGGAAAGTCATTTTTATTTTTTCTTTTAACCCTCAGATTCATTATTTCTAGCAGCAATGTGGTACAATGGAAAGGACGATAGATGGTATAGTGGATAGGGTACTAGTCCTTGAAGTCAGGAGCACTTGAGTTCAAATCTGGTCCCAGACAGTTAGCATTTATGAGTTGTGTGACCCTGGGCAAGTCACTTAACCCAATTTCCTTGCAAAAAACAAACAAAAAAGAGAGGACACTAGTTTTTTAATCAGAAGACCTGGTTTTGAGTCCTTACTCTCTGATGTTACATAAGATACCTAATCTTGCTGTTTCTCAGTTCATTCACATCTATAAAATGAAAATGATAATATATACCTTCCCAACCCTTAGAAATTATTGAGAGAAAAGCATTTTCAAATCTAAAAGCTTTATGTAAATACGCATCATTATCTGCAAAGTGGGGAAGTTTGGACTAGGCTTTTAATAAAGTCAGAACTATAAACAGGAGTTTTTATACCTGGGACAAGTATAAGAAATAGCTCAAACCCAACTTTATCATCATTCAATTGATTGAAAGATATAGAGGGCAAGATCCTTACTCTGCTTATATTAATTTCATTGACTATTAAAAGGAAAACATTTGAATCTATAAACCAAAATGCTGCCTTAAATATTCTTTTGCAACAGGTTGCATACCATGCATGTGTTAAAATTCTAAAAATTATTTGAAAGATAGAACAATAGAAATAACCTTATCTTTAATATAAGGTAAGGCAGAGAGTATAGCACATGGTCCAAGTCAAGGTGAGGTCATATACATGCTTCTGTTTATAACTGGCACTGTATTCTGGGTTGTATCAAGCCCAACAACACTGCATATATTATATACACACACACATACACTCACATATTTATAGAGATGCAAATACAGGGTATCCCAAAAGAGTGGTTAAAGCTTAAAACTGCACTAAGATTTTTAGGACACTCTGTTTACCTATATATTTTGGACAAACACTGCAAAGAGAGAAGGAAATAGTTCTAGATTTCAAGAAGGGGAGAAAAGTAGGTGGAATTGTCTTTGGTAAGTTTCTAGGTTTCTCAAATTACCTTAAGCTTCTCCCTGAAATAATATTTTTTTCTTTTAATTGTAAATACCATTATTCTCCTAGTGCTGTCATGGGATACTACAATCTCTGAAGATTTGAAACTGAAAATCATCCAAAAGGAAATGAAAGGCTTCTTGGTGGGTATGAGAAGCTCTGCCCCACTATAGTTCTGACCTGCCATGGATCTTCCCCCTTGCCTTCTTCCTTAGAAGATAATAAATACTTTGGGGGGATCCTGAAAATTTCTTTGCCCTGAAGCAAATCTCCCAACTTGAGGTAAAGCCACAGTTGTTCTGTGACAGTTACGATCCTGTCTAAAATTAAGCCCTGAAGACGTGAAGTATAAACTATGCAGATCTGACCACAATTTAGGCCCATTTCTCTTTGGCAGAATCAGAAAGTTTATCATCTAGAACACAGGAAGCATTAATTATTCTTTCCATATCTTATGAATGAAGTGCTTAATGACCTTGGAAGGATTAATTTGGACTCCTGAGATGTTTTAACTCTTGACGGAAACAGAGTCAGTTACAGCTGTTTTTTTGTAAGGTATCAGTGATATTAACTACACTAACTGTAGAAAATACCTGCATAATATAACACATGTATAATGGCTGTGGAATAGAAATTTTATTCTTAGAATCTGCAAGACTCTTTCTTTTGTAGTTGACCTGAGAAATATTTATGAATTTTCCAATTTTCTGCTAAGTATGTTGAAAGTATTTATTGATCTGCATTGATTGAATAGAGAGCTTCCTGTTGGAAATACGTTGAAAATGATGGTGTACGTATAGTACTTAATAAAATAACTGAAGCCAAAGGTGAATTGAATATCAATATGACTTGGAAAAATGATAAAGATTTTTAGCAGGTAACTGTAAGTTTTGCTTGTGTTGTCATGTATCTTCATTTTGTTTTAAAGCTCATTAGAAAAAAATAATTTATTAAACTCTAAAAAGTCCACAATCAAAATCATGGGAGGAGGATAGTAATACTGGAAAAAGAATAAACATTTCCCAAGATGACAAAATGATATAAACGAAAAAACAGATACGTTTTCTTCACTGTAATGAATGATACTGCTGTTCTATTTTAGAAATGAAATATTGGGGACATGTGATCTCTTGGGGAAAAAGAAGCATTATTTTTCTAATACTCAAAAAATCACCCAACCTAGCAAGTATTGTACATCAAGAATTATGGCATCAGAGATTTAGACCTTAAAGGAAATTTAGAGAATTTCTAGTCCTGTCATTCTCAGCCTTTTTTTCTGTGTGTTATGGACCCCTTTTTTTTTTTTTAGCAATCTGGTGAAGGCTATGTTCCCTTTCTCAGTATAATGTCTTAAATGCATAAAATTAAATACATAGGATTACAAAAGAAACATTATATAGAAATAGAGTTATCAAGATATTTTTATAAAGAAGTTCATGGGCCCAAGTTTAACTGATCTAATACAACCCTCTTATTTTACAGATGAGAAAACTGAGGTTCAAAGAAGGAAAATCCCAGGGTTGCATAAGATCTAGGGCAATCAACAAAAATGCTCCCCTGTGCACTTTTACTTCCTTATCTAAAGTAGCAGCGCTGACCTTGTACTGATGATCTCCTTTGTGACCATGTATTTATGCGATGGTTGGCATGGGTTAGGGGCACAGTCTGCCACCAGAAGCATCTGGTGAATTTGTTGTTCAGTCACGTCTGACGTTTTGTGACCCTATTTGGGATTTTCTTGGCAAAGATTCTGGATTGGTTCGCTATTTTCTTCTCTGGCTCATTTAACAGATAAGAGAACTGAGGCAAATAGAGCTAAGTGACTTTCCCAGGATCACACTGCTAGTAAGTGTCTGAGGCTAGATTTGAACTCAGAAAAATGAGTCTTCCTGACTTTAGGCCTGAAACTCTATCTATTGCACCACCAGCATCATCATTACCACTCTTGACAAAGACTTATTGAATCTTTGCTACATGTTGGGTGCCCGGCCAAGTGATATTTTTATTTTATCTCCATAACAACACTGTCAGGTAGGTGAGAAGGGTATTTTAGTGGTATGCTGGCAAGAGTTTAACAACTGGCTCTCCCCCCAAAAAAGATTAAAAAATTCAACTTTAATTTTAATTATTAACATTTTCTCCATCACTGCATAAGTTTACACACCCAACAAAATAATAAATCAAGCCCTTGTTTGTACATTTGCTGATTTTTGAAGTATAAATGCTTACACTAAAAATGAACAATCAAGTCTCAGGAGTTGATTTAAGCTGGCTCTAGCACGCCCCTAGTTATTATTCTAACTTTATAGTGGAAATGGAAATTGAGGCCCCGGGGTATTCAGAAGCTTCACCAACATCATAGGATTTGGAGAGCTGATACTGGAATCATGCTCCTTGTTTCACTGCAGTTGTAATATTGACTCTTGTTTTATTAGGTTCTGCTGTTTTGAAAATTCATAATCAACCATATCTTGGTTGAGTCAATAGGCTCTCTTCTAGATACCAACTCTTTCTTGGTTCTCTTCTGAACCAAGGGATCCTCCACTGTACTTGCTTACTAACAGATCAAATTATCTGTTAACTGGACAAAGAGTATATGTGAGATTGGGCATTACTTTTACAATACTTTCATCTCTGAGTACGCAGACCTCTGAACACTGGGATATGGAGCAGTCCAGATGACACAAAAGTAAGCATTAAACAATCAGGAAACATATGGGCAAGGTTTGGGGCTGACTGCTATAGTCAGGGTAACCTAGAAATGAATTTAGGTGCTTTCTTTTTTTATTTAAAGAGCAGCATGACTCAATATATAACCATCAATCAACCTATTGTATCAAATAATGATCCACTAAGAGTCAAGCATCACAGTATAAATAAACATAATGACTCGATTAATCACAGCAGGAGAGTGAAGTACATTGGTTAGGTGGTATAGCGGATAGAGCCCTGGACCTAGAGTCAGTATAAAGCAAAGTTCAAATTCACTCTCAGAAATTTACTAGCTCTGAGGCCCTGAGAAAGTCCTTTAACCTATGTCTGCCTCAGTTTCTTCATCTGTAAAATTAGGATAATGACAGTACCTACCTCCTAGGGTTATTGTGAGGATCTAATGAGTTAATATATATAAAACAGTTAGGTAGTACAGAGGATAAAATGCTGGAACTGGAGTCAGGAAGACTCATCTTTCTGAGTTCAAATCTAGCCTCAGACACTTACTAGCTGTGTTACTCTGGGTAAGTCACTTAATCCTTCTGGCCTCAGCTTCCCCATCTGTCAAATGCACTGCAGAAGGAAATGGCAAGCCACTCCAGTATCTTTGCCAGGAAAACCCCAAATGGGGTCACGAAGAGTCAGGCGTGCCTGAACAACAACTTAATCACAACATATAAAGCATGTTGCAAACCTTAGTGTGATATATAAATATTATTATTATTATTATGAATTGTATAAGTAAGTACAAGAAATAGCAAACCACTCCAGAATCTTTACTGGCACACAAACAGTTCAAAGCTTGTGATATAACGGTAGTCTTCTGCAAGCAGTTCATAGGATCCTAGATCCCAGATAGATTCAGAGCTGGAATATACCTTAGATGTCACCTAGAGTTCCAGACCAACCCCCTCATTTTATAAACAGAAGAGGAAACTGATACCCAGAGAGGCTGTGACTATTTCAAAATCACATAGATATTAAATGAAAGAGTCTAGATTTGAACCTAGATTCTCTGGTTCTAGATCTAATGTTCTTTCCTCTGCACTATGCTTTGTTGTTGTTGTTTAGTTGTATCAGGCATATCTGACTTTTTGTGACTCTATTTGGAGTTTTCTTGGCAAAGATACTGGAGCGGTTTGCTATTTCTTTTTCTGGCTCATTTGACAGATGGAGAAACTGAGGCCAGCAGGGTTCAATGACTTGCCTAAGGTCACACAGCTAGTAAGTGTCTGAGGCTAGATTTAAATTTGGGAAGATGGGTCTTCCTGACTTCAGGCCCAGCACCCTATTCACTCTGCCACCGAGCTACTCTTTCACTATGCTACCTCACCATTTGCATAGGTTCCCAAAGTGGGCAGTACTGCCCCCTGGGGGGGGGTGCTGGAATGATCCTAGTAGCCTTGGGTGCAACTGGGGGGCATTGAATAAAAATAAGGGGGAGGTGGAAGGAAAGGAAAGATGAGAAAGGAAAGAAGAAGGAAAGAAGAGAGAGAAGAAATTTTTGAAAAACCACTCATACATGTTTCATCTGTTGCGTAACAGAGTTAAAGTTGCAGTGATTACGTTATTTGCCAAATAATCACACTTTAAAATGCAAGTTGTAACCAAGTCTGCTGCCAGGTCTTAACAAGAAAGTATTGGCAGGCAAGCGTGTTGTGCATTGTCAGGAAGTCCATCATGCATTAGCAGAAATATGTACATGTAATGACTTGTTTACAATATGATATTATACAGTTACCTGATACAATATTGCATCATCAAAATTTCAATGCAGGAAAACCTTACAAGTTTACAGTAATTAAACTTAAGATGTATCATTTTAAAAATATGTATTTTACATATTTTTTAAATGATGCAAATTTCCTGCCCCCCAAAAAGCATTAAAGGGTTAAGGAAAATAGATTTCCAGGGGGGTGCTGAGTAATTTTTTGTTTTTGAAAAGGGAGTGGTGGGACAAATAAGTTTGGGAACCTCTGATTTAGAGTTCCACACCCTGTGCTAGGCAGGTAACTCTACAAGAGACACTGAATAATCAGAATATCCCATTATAATTCATGACAGCAAATAGAGAGTTCGGTGCGTATATTTTTAAATGATGATGCCACAGATCAGAATGCTAATGATAACAACAGCTAGGTGACAGTATAGATAATGTACTGGACTTGGTGTTAAGAAGCTCTGAGATCAAATCCTGCCTCCGACACTTAATAGATTTGTGATCCTAGGCAAATGACCTAACCTCTGTGTCTTAGCTTCAGTTAATTCATATGAAAAGTTATGGAGTTGGTCTTTATATAACCATCCCATAGGATTATGGGAAAATCTGAAAGAAAGAAATCCATGCCATCAAAATGGTAGAAAGGGGAAAAAAGGTTGGAAATGAGGAAATGAATACACAAATGCCTATGAACCACAAATTCAGGCTTACTGCTCAAAGCACTCCACTATAACAATAATGAATAGAGGGGAAACAGCAGCAAGAGTCAACAAGTCTAAGCCAGGGCTTTCTTCTGAAACCTTTAATTAAGTGTTTGAGATAGTTCAGATTAAATTTCTTTTCTCAGGATTTATTATTGTTTCACATGGCTTGAAATAAGTTCATCAAATATGCTGAGAAATGGATTACAACAGCCAATTTTTTTCTTTTACCCCATTTGTTCTCAGTATCTAGATCCAAGCAAGTATTTTGTATTTTTAGAGAATAAGATACATCAAATCAGCCCTTGGATCTCATATGGCAGCTGTGATTTGAGAGACCCTTACACTTTTTCCCCCTCCCAAAGACTATATGAGTCATATCTCATCACAATACACATTCTTTCTATGCTGTTGTATATATTTAGATGTGAATCTGAATTGTGAGTCCCTCTTTAAATGTGCTTGAGATCATACTCATGACTGAACTTAAAGAATTCCAAACAGCGCTGAAAATTTGAACAGTTTTAAGAAGCAAATAGTTAATGCCCAATATACCCTTGTTTACTTTCCTACCTCACACTAATTACCCTCCTGAAACCATGTATTTCCCATAAGACTCTTTTGCCACAATACTTTGTCCCCACTTAAAAACATGTTGAGTTGAATGATTCAGAGGAACTTGTGAGGAGTTTAGAATATGCACCACTTTCAATCAAAGCGATTGTTTAAGGAAGCAAAATTCTGGACCACGATGGTTGGAAACATGATGTTTGCAAGGTAGACAGCCGAAAATATAAAAACCAATATTTTGACTGCAGAAGGACCTTTGGGAAAGAA
>CM053627.1:110549109-110603683 GCA_028646595.1 Phalanger gymnotis
CAAAGACAACTCCAAAGGACTCATGATGGAGAATGCTATCTACATCCAGAGAAAGAACTATGAAGTGTGAATGCAGATTGAAGCACACTTCATGCTAGCCTTTCGCCCCCCCCCCTTTTTTTCTTTTTCTCTCTTTATTTTTGTTTTTGGGCTGGTTTATTTTATTTTATTTTATTTTTTTCGTCCTGTTTCTTCCTTCGCATGATTCATTTCATTGATCACATTTCTGCTCCATAACTTGACTAGTGTGTAAATTAATTCAATGCGAAGGTATACGTGGAAGCTATATGGGATTCCATGCCATCTTGGGGAGGGAGGAGGGGAGGGAGGGAAGAAAATCTGGAACTCAAAATTATGTAAAACTGAGTGTTGTAAACTAAAAATAAAAAAAATGCTATAATAAAAAAAATAAAAAAAATCTACTATGGAAAGTCTGTTCTGGCTGGCTAGAGCAGTAGGAAAAAATGATGGCTCTGTTCCTTCAAGTGTATCAGAGACACACTTCATAAATTCCTTAAATTAGGTTTACTGCTGGATGTATCTCTGTTAAAAGTAAGATTACCTGTTCTCTAATACTTCCATTCAGAAAAATTGCCTTATAATAATACTTTGAGTCAGGCAGCTTGGTATCATGGATAGAGAGCTGGCCTCACAGCCAGGAAAACCTGGGTTCATGTCCCTCCTCTGACACATATTGGCTCTGTGGTGCTAGGCAAGTCACTTAACTCTCAGTATCCTAGACAACACTATAAGATTGCAAATTACATAAAAGGTGCCAACCTGCAAAAATAGAGGTCAATTCCCCATACTAAAGGTGGCACAGTAGATAGAGTGGGGCATGAAGGCTCCTCTTCCTGACTTCAAATCTGGCCTCAGACACTTAGTAGGCTATATGACCCTGGCAAGTCACTTAAACCTGTTTGCCTCAGTTGCCTCATCTGTAAAATAAGTTGGAGAAGGAAATGGCAAACCACTGCAGTATCTCTTCCAAGAAAACCCACAAATGGGGACATGAAAAGAAGTCAGACACAACTGAAACAATTAAACAACAAGAAATACTAATAAAATAACAAAGCCATCCCTAATGCTACGATAACACTTTACCTGGGTCCAGAGTTTTACAACTGACAAACCACTTTTATGTAGTCTCCTTTACATATCTATCATGAGTCTTGCAGTAACCATTTGAAATGGGTAGGGAAAAGATGATTATCCTTATTTATAAACAAGGAACTAAACTGACAATCAATAGAATAAAAGTGGAATGCTAGAACCCAGGTCTTTGGACAGGCCAGTATTCTTTTCTCTTTACCATACTGAAACTAGAGGCCTCAGCATATGTCCTTCTTCACATAGCCATAGGCCTCATGCCCATTTCCGTGGGAGGTTCCCCTGGTCAGCAGATCGGGGAGCTTCTCTGGTCACACCAATGCCGCATTATTGAAGTGATCTAACATATAGATAAAATCTGAGGTTACATTATGAATCTAGGAAATATTCTCTTCCATGAGACCACTTTCCCACATAAAAAAAATAACTTCCCACAAGTTCAGGCCTGGCCTTTGAAATGGTAACAATTGCCCAGGGTGGTATCTTGGCACAGAAAATGAAAACTGGAAGAAATACCTGGGTCAATGCTGCTTCTACTTCCCCTCCCCTGTGTGGTTCTGACTAAATTAAAACCTGTATGAGGATTCTGAAGAGTTTATAACCCTCAGGATGGGGAAAGTATCGATTTAGTCTGAGGCAGTTCAAGAAAAATGTTTACCTTGAATGGAGGATTCTTAGATAATGTGACAACCAGTCAGGGAATAAGGAGGAAAGATGGGAAAAGAGATATAGGGAGAGAATAAGCTAGTGAGTATTTACATGGCACATTGGATAGAGTGCCAGGCCTAGAGTCAGGAAGATTCTTCTTCCTGTGCTCAAAGCTGGCCTCAGACACTTACTAGCTGTGTGATCCTGGGCAAGTCACTTAATCCCATTTAACTCAGTTTCCTCATCTGTAAAATAAGCCAGAAAAAGAAATGGCAAGCCACTCCAGTGTCTTTGCCAAGAAAACCCCAAATAAGGTTACTAAGAGTTGCACATGACCGAAAAGGCTGAACAAGAACAGCAGCATTTACCCAAGTATTTATCCTGGTGAATTTTCTAGTGTTGAGACACACAAAAAAAATTAAAATAAGACAAAAATGAACAGGTTGCAGATAAGCCAAGGCTATAGATCCTTGGCTCTTCCATATACTCCCACCCACAAACAAGTCTGAGATCACAGCAATTTTTTCCTCCTCCCTTCTCCCAGTTTTAGCTACTGGATAGCCAAGGAAAATAGAATTCCCACTAAAACATCCTGCTGGGACCATATGTGAAGCTGGTTTTTGCTACTGCTCAAACTGTTAGCACCATTGTGTTGAACACATCACAATTCTCCCGCTGCCCCCGCTCCTGGTGAATGCTTTTTCTGGTTTGTCTCTTTTACAGTAGCCAAAGTACAGACTCTTCATTTTCTCTGCTGTGTGGGTGGCACAGAGGGGCTTAATCTTTAAACGATGTGGTAGCCCCTGGAACTCTTCTGACCATAGGACAGCCGATCTGGTACTAGGGCTGATCTCATTTTGAGCTCATGTTTTCTTTCTAAGCTTTTCCAATGAAAGAGCAGATTTCTAACCCGTTCCAGGCTGTTAAAACGTTAGGCTAATAACTTTTCAACAATCTGTCAATGCTGATCTCCAGCAGCAACCTGGCACTTCACAGCTGTCCGGTTCTTACTGTCTAACCTAACCTCAGCCAGTCAAAATAGGAGACACATCAGCAAAAAAAAAAAAAAAAGGATAATTGCTTTAAACTGAGGGGAAAATTCCTAATGAACCTATTGTTGCCAGAAGTCAACAACTAATCTATTGGCTAAATAACCTGAGCTGAACCTTCGGGAAGGCCAGGCTCTCATAAACCTCTAATTAGCTCTGGTTAGAGGTACTTGAGAGATATTAAGACTTTTGGAAGATGGGCCTTCCAGGTTTTTTTTTAAATTATTATTTTAAACAGCTTTGTTTTCCTCTTTGGTCAAGGAACAAAATGTTAGCTTAATGGTGTATGCTTTCTATTAGCAAAGTGCCAGGAGCCAGAAAGCCTCTCAACATTTCAAGTCCCTATTTTAAAACGTTTGAAACTCAGTTATTGTTTAGTAAAATTTGGAAAAGCAAGTTTTTGCTCAAGTGATTTTCATTCTCTTTTTTCTCTTCATGAAATTGCTCAGAGTATCTCCCAATCCATGAATGCAGATTCTGTCCTTTTTGCCACTGGACAGTAGAGGGCATTGGCAGTAGCATTGGCAGCTCAGAGTTCATGGAGACACCCTCAGGAAGGAAAGAAGGCATTTAGAATGGGGAGGATGCCAGGAGGCTGCTGCAGTGACTGCAGATGTCTCTTAGTTTATCCGGCCACATTTCATGTACCAGTTTCATTCTTGGTTTCTACTACACACAGAAAATGACACACGGCAAGAACAAACACCAGAGCGAAAGAGATCAACGTTTCATTGGCACAGAAGCGGGGACTGCAGACTAGTGGAGTACTGTAGCCAAAATTTTAGGAGGGGGTGTGGAATTTGTTCATTCAGAGGCAAAGTATATGCTAGCCTGTCATAAGGTTTATGGACTGTAACTAAGTCATCCCTGGGGTATTTCTTAAGCATATTTCAGATTTCTACTGTATAGCAGGTCCATCTATCTTGGTCTGAGAAGATTTATTGCTTCAAAAGACAGAAGAGCCTTGTGATAATATTGTTTTACCTGTAACACCAGACAATGTTATAGACTCTGAGGATTCCAATGCATCAGATGAAAACATTCATGCAATCTTCCTAAGAGGGAGAAAAAAGTATCAGAACTGAGAGAGCATGGCACTAATTAATTCTATTTTTGTTGTCGTTCAGTCATCTTTCTGTCATGCCTGGCTCTTCGTGACTCCATTTGAGGTTTTCTTTCCAAAGATACTGATGCAAAGATAAAATACAAAGATACTTCCCAAAGATTGGTTTCCCATTTTCTTCTCCAGCTCATTTTGCAGATGAGGAAACTGAAGCAAATGGACTTAAGTGACTTATCCAGGGTCACCTAGCTAATAAGTGCCTGAGGCTAGATTTGAACTCACAAAAATGAGTCTTCTCACTCCAGGCCTGTGCTCTAACCACTACACCACCTAGCTGCCCTACTAATTCTATATCGCACTTCTATTCTTTATACAATCCTCACAGAGGATTAGGTGTCATTCCCTCCAGTAGGAAAGCCCAGCTGTCTTACAACATTGAATGGAGCCTCAAGGAAATAAATGACATGGAGAGATGGGAGTCTGGTGATAGTGCTGAAGGGGCAAGGAAAAAAATACTTGTACCACTAAACACCTAAGTAATAGTCGAAGTCCAGAGAGGAACCAGAAAGTCTTGCCCATGAGGTATAGAAGTTGGTTGATTGTTGTCCTTCATTCTTTCATTCAGAAGGCTCTACCACAGATCAGGCACAAATACCCATGTGAACATTTGGGGTGGATTCTCTAAATTTAGACAGCCCACATTTCTTTTAAGCTACTTTCATTCTGTTTTGCTTGTAGAGCACAAACCTTCTCTGATGAGGACATGCTATGCTGGCCCGTCCTGTGCCAATGTCTCCCATATTGCGCAATCAATTCCAAAATTCTTAAAAGAGATCTTGAGAGTGTCCTTGTATTGCTTTTTATGACCACTATGCGAGTGCTTGCCTTGTGTGAGTTCTCCATAAAATAGTCTTTTTGGTAAGTGTACATTTGTCATTTGAAAAAAATAACCAGCCCATCACAGTTGTGTTCTCTGCAGTAGAGTTTGAATACTCGGCCTTTTAGCTTGAGAAAGGACCCCAGCGTCTGGTATCTTATCCTGCCAGGTGATTTTCAGAATTTTCCTAAGGCAATTCAAATGGAAGTGATTCAGTATCCTGGCATGGCGCTGGTAGGCTGTCCAGGTTTCATAGGCATACAACGATGAGGTCAGCACAGTGGCTCTGTAGACCTTCAGTTTGGTAGTCAGTCTAATACCTCTGCTCTCACACCAAGACCAAAGTGGAGGGAGTGTTGGTGGGTGCTTTTTTGTTTGCAGATGATTGTGCACCTAATGCAACCTCTGAAGCTGAGATGCAACAAAATATGGATCAATTCTCTGCTGCTTGTGTTAATTTTGGCTAACAATTAACACCAAAAAACAGGTGTTCCATCAGCCAGCACCACATCATCCATAAGTGGAACCATTGCTTACAACAAATGGAGAAGTTGTGAATGCAATTGATAAGTTCACTTACCTCGGCAGTGTACTTTCTAGGGATGTACACACTGATAATGAGGTTGATGCATGCGTTGCCAGAGTAAGATCAGTGTTTGGGAGGCTTCGAAGGGAAAGTGTAGAAGAAAGTTCAGTGAGACATCAAACAATCTCAAGGTCAGCTTAGCCTACACTGGGGTCTGTGTCTGTGTTGGTTCTGGGCCAATATAACATACTGGGCTGTCAAAGGGAGATATTCAGGGTACTGAGTCCAAAAGTCAGTTTAAATCAGAGACCCTGGAGATATTTGTTGTTCAAATGTTTTGCAGTTCTGCCCAAATCTTTGTGGCTCCATTTGAGGTTTTCTTGGCAAAGGCTCTGGAATGGTTTGCCATTTCCTTCTCTGGCTTGACAGGTGAGGAACTAAGGCAAACAGTTAAGTGACTTGCCCAGAGTCACACAGCTAGTGTCTGAAGCCAGATTTGAAATCAGGAAGAGGAGTCCAGGCCTGGCATTCTCTCCACTGCACCAACTATCTGCCCTTGGAGATATTTAGGAATCTTTAGATTGTAAGCTCTTTGAGGCTAGCGACTGTTTTGCCTCTTTTTGAATCTCAAGGACTTGACACAGTGCCTGGCACATAATAGGTGCTGGATAAATGTTTATCGATTGATTGAAGGAAAAGATTTACTGAGTGTTAGCAAGTATGGGCAATTTGCTGATTTGATGATATGCGCTCCTTCCCTTCTTGTTGGTAATTCACAGAGGTGCTATTGCTGGTGACAGCAGACATCATGCTCTCTGTAGGTATCTAATAAATATTAATTGATGATAAAGATGACAATTGATTCTTTGCTCTATTAAGTCAACATATTCTGAGGAAAGGTCAATTTTCCTAAAGTGCAAGCTAGATTGTGCAGCAGATAGAGCATGGGACTGTGATCCACAAAGACCTGCGTTTGAATCCTTCTTCAGACTTTTACTAGCTGTATAGCCCTGGGCTATTTAGCTTCAGTTTCCTCATCTTTAAAATAGAGAAAACAAAAGCACCTATTTAATAGGGCTGGCATTTCAACTGCTATGTGAATGCTACCTTTTATGTAAACTGAGGAGGAATTTCTTTTTTTTCATTAAGGGCAGATAAATAAATTATTTATTAAGCATATATTTGATATGCTGGGAGCCATCACCTTGCTAGGTGCTGAGAATAAAAAGATAAAAGTGAAAATAGTCCTTGCCCTCAAGGAGCTTCCTGTCTAGCCAAGGGAAGCTTGCCATATTTAGGTACCATGCAGATAAAGTATACACCAAATAGATACAAATATATAAAGGAGAAAAGCACTATCAACTGGGAGAACTGAGAAAGGCTGAATCTTGAAAAAAAGGAAGGGATTTTGGGAAGTGCACATGAGGAGGAAGTTCCAGGCACAGGGGTACAGCTAGTATAAATGTATAAAGGCAAGAGATAGAGTCTTGTATCTAAGTAGCAGCAATAAGGCCACTTTGACTGGACATTTCAGTGCAGAAAGGGGAATAATGGGTAATAAGAAAGGAAAGGTAGATTGGACCCATGTTATAAAGAGCTTTAAATGCTAAACTGAGGAGTTTATATTTGATATTGGAAAGAAAAGGAAGCCGCTTTGTCTTGTGTGGGAGTCCCACTGGTGTACACGAAGTCATGGAAATCTTATCTCATAAGACCATAGATTTTGAGCTGGAAGGGAACTTAGAAGTTGTAAGTTGTAACACGGCATGGTGCAAAGAGTGAAGAATTGTGCCAGGAAGGTACTTTACCCATTTGATTCCGAGTATTCAAATCTGTAAAATACAGGGGTTGGATTAGATGGCTTATAAAAAAAGAGACCACTGAAAGAAAGCTAAGGAATCATCCAGGGTTCTATAGAGGAGAGAGCTAAAGCATAAAGCAGCAAAGTGTCTCCTTCAAAGTCACACAGTTCACATAGTTTAGTTTTTTTTAATGGAATGGCACCTCTAACTTTAGGCTTTAAGCCTCAAACTCAGTGATTGTCCTGTTGGAAAACAAGGGGAACTGGGAAATAAGTCCATGTTAATACTCTCTCTCTCTCTCTCTCTCTCTCTCTCTCTCTCTCTCTCTCTCCTTCCCTCTCTGTATCTCCATCTTTCCTTCCCCATATATATGTCTAAATATGTATATATACATCATATACACATACACACACATATATATATATACACATATGTACACACAAACATACACATACACAGACCTATCCACCCACACGTATCTGTGTTTGCGTATGTGTATGTATTTATACACATTTACATGGGTATGTATTTGTATATAGAAATATAAATAAACACACACATGCACACACACATTTTCAAGGTCTGTTGAGGGATATGAAGGGTAGAGGAACTAAATAATTGAAGAGTATACAGAAACACATTGACAATGGGGCGGTGTAGAATGCCCCATCTCTGCAAGAAGTATAGAAGCTTTCCCAATGTTAGGTAACAGAATGAGACCGAAATATGTCTGAGAATTTTTTCAGTTTAAAAATTTCCAATTCTTCAAAATCTAAAATTTGTTTTATTGGTAGTAGCAGAAGGAATTGAAAGGAAGGATACCTGACATCTTACTACAATTTTTTGCTTCTTTCAAGGTTAGATATTAAAAATTGCTTGTCAGTTTTCTTTGTGGTGCTATTTCAGTTTCACTTTGAGATTCTGTTTAGGTCTTTTGACATTGTAGGAGAATGTCCAAACAATTAGAAAAAAGGTGTTTTTTTAAGGATTCATGAAGATACTTCATTTAGATCACATTCTAATTCTTGCACCCTTTTCAGTATTCATACAGTGAATTCTGATCCAAAATTATACTGATAAAGTCTCTTTGCAAGTTAAAAGTAGGATTTGCATCATGGCTAGGGAAACTACTGCCTAGAAAATAGTGAAATAAAAAGAGACTTCAACCCCTAACCTGCCCTTACCAGCCCAGGTAAGCCCAGCCCAGATCTAGACTCACCTGTAACTAACTTTGCAAAGACAGAATTTTCCTCAACTAAATTATATTTTTTGAGTCAATTACAACTGTTACAATGAAATGGATTTAGTCAGAAGAAAGCTCTCTCTCTCTCTTTTTTGTTCCCAAAGACTCCATATTGTAATTGCCTATGGGGCTGGGTTCTGCCCACAACCCACATCCGCTGCTCTTAATGAAGTCACTTGGAATTAGAGGCAGCCTGCCCAGAACGGGACTGGACCCAGAATATTCTGAGAACACAGTTTGTTATAGGAGTTTATCACAGGGATGTGTGCTGAACCAGAACAGTTTTTAACTGCTAAACCTGGCAGTATCCTTAAGCTGGTAAGAGATTGGACAAGCTATACACCATGAGGTACATTGGCTATGACCTCATTGTAGGCCATTTAGCTGTTCCAGATCTCATGAAGTGGCATAGAGTAATTCATTCCATATTTGGCCTTGAGTATGCTGAATGCTGACAGCCATCAACAAAGAGGCATGCTTATTCAATTCAATTATATACATAATTATGTATCTACATATATTTCAAGATAGACAATGACAGATAGGTAGGTAGAGAGGGTATAAAGCAGTCTGCTAGATTCTAGAAGAGATCATAAGTTTATAATTATATTTTTACAGAATGTAGATTAGCTAGGTTTCATTCCCTTATGGAGTTTATAGTTTCTGTGTATAAAAGAATATGGAAAGATATGTGAGATACACAAATAATTTCTATATAAAATAAAGCATGATAAGTACATTAGGGACAGCTAGGTGACATAGTCTATAGAGAACTGGGCCTAGAGTCAGGAAGATGCCTCTTCCTGAGTTCAAATCTGGCCTCAGACACTTACTAGCTGTGAGACCCTGGGCAAGTCACTTAACCCTGTTTGCTTCAGTTCCCTCATCTATAAATGAGCTGGAGAAAGAAACAGCAAACTACCCTAGTATCTTTGCCAAGAAAACTCCAAATGACGTCAGAAAGAGTAGGATGTGACTGAAAAACGTCAACAACAACAAAATGCATAAGAGATGTAGAAAACAAAGAACTACATGATGTTCAAATGTAAAAGGTTATTTATTGGGAAATTGTTTGGGGAATCATCAACTAATAAACATTTATTATAAGCACCTACTATGTGCCAGGTTTTATGTGAAGTGGTAAGTGCTAGAAATTCAAAAAGAGGCAAAATATGGTTCCTGCCCTTAAGATGCTCACTAATAAGGGATATAAAAAGAAAACAAGCTACGTACAAACAAGCCATAGGATAAATAAGAGAGGGAAGACACTAGAGTTTCTCATAAAAGATAATATTTTATTTGGGAATCAAGGAGGACTTCATGGAAGACTGGATCCAATCCAATCCAATCCAAGAAATAATTATTTATGACCTATTTAATGAAAGGTACCATGTTAGATACTGGAGATACAAAAGACACTACAAAGAAACAACAACAAAATAAGGACTGTTCCAGCTTTCAGGAAGCTTATATTCTACTGGATAATATAGTACGTAAATATATTTGTGTGTCCATGAAAATGTGAAGAGGAAGAAAGAAGTAACAGCAAGGGAGAATCAGGAAAAGCTTCCTATGGGAGGTGGCAAATGATCTGAATCTCAAAGGAAGCTAGGGATTTTAGGTGGCAAAGGTATGAAGGGAGTATACTTCAGGCATGGAAGGCTGCAAAGGGAGATAGGAGATGGAATACCTAGTTTGGGCAACAGTCGATATATTAGTTAGGCTAGAATGTGGAGTGAATGGAAGAGTATAATGTGAAATATAACTAGAAAGATAGGCTGGAATTATCCCATATTGTGGGATGGCAAAGAATGTTAGACCTATGATTTCATTGGTATAGGGTAGAGGTACCCACTGCCTGGGACATGTGGCCCACAACACTCCTGAGTGCAGCCAAACCAGATTAAAATGGAAAGGGGAAATAATTAACAAAATAAATAAAAATCCAATAGAACATAAATAATGCTAATATGTGATTTTCTAAGTCATTATGCAGCTTGCAGGAATCCATATGTAGTTTATTGGCCTCTGTTTCTATTTCAGTTTCACACCATTGGTAGGGACCATCTGGACATTGAAACTCCCTCTCTCTCAATGGAGCTCAGCACTTTTTCTGAAAAGGTAACATCTTGGAGACTTGCCTCATCCAAATTCATACAGCTAGTATATGTCAGAAATGGGACTTGTCTTTGGGGTAGGGTCTCTTTCCATGCCAGGTTGCTTCTGTGCAGGGCTTTAAAGCCATTCATGATGACAAGTTTATATTTTATCTTACAGGTATTGGAAATTATTGAGCAAACAGTGGCAAAATCAAATGTGAGCTATAGGAATATCATTTTGGCAGCTCTATGGAATATGGATTGCGGAAGGGGAGAGATTGGGAGTTGGGACTACACTTAGAGAAGTTCTCATCCAGGTAGGAGGAAATGAGGACTTGAACTATAGTGCTGACCATGGTGGGTAGGAGGGCACAGAGAAAAAAAGAAGCATTGGCCAAAGAGGAATTAATTCAGTAGTTATTATGGCAATGTTCGAGATGAGAGAGAGAAAGAGAGAGCGAGACAGACCCACAGACACACACACACACACACACACACACACACACACACACACACACACACACACGGAGAGAGAGAAAGAGAGAGAGAGAGAGAGAGAGAGGAGAGACAGAGATAGAGACACAGAGAGAAATAGAGACAGAGAGACAGAGACAGAGAGAGGCAGAGAGACAGAGACAGAGAGAGACAGAGACACAGAGACAAACAGAGACAGAGACAGAGAGTGAGAGACAGAGAATGAGAGAGACCAATGGACAGACAGACAGACAAAGACACAGACAGAGAAAGAGACAGGGAGACAGAGACACAGAGAGACAGAAAATGAGAAAGAGAGAGACAGAGAGAAAGTCATACAGAGAGGGACTGAAAGAGAGAGAGACATATGATATGCTGTGGAAGTAAATGAAGAAAAGGAGAGAAGATCTTCTAGGCATAGGGAAGAGTATGTATAAAACAAGGCAAAGATGTGAAAAACAAAACAAAACAAAACACCCAAACAGGTATTCATTCTCAGGACAAAAGTAATGTAGTTTGACTGTAGCACAGAATATGTGATGGGGAATATTTCTTATAGGATTTAGGATAAGAAAGAACCTTAGATATCAAATCATATGGTTCAACTTCCTCAGTTTGGAGGAATTGTGCCAGCTAGATGGGACAGTGAGTAAATAGTAGGACTATGGTCAGGAAGACCTGAGTTTAAATCCAGACTCTAACATTTGCATGGTCTTGGGCATGCCACTTAACATCTTTACCTTCCTCAGTTTCCTCATCTATAAAATGGGGATAATAACAGCACCTACCTCCCAGGATTGTTGTGAGGATCAAATGAGATATTTGTAAAGAGCTTAGAATAGTGCCTGGTACACAGTAGGAACTTAATAAATGCTTGTTTCCTTCCTATACATAGGAAACTGAAAGAGTATTCAGTCTAAATTCAGGAAGACATGAATTCAAATCTAATCTCTGTTACTTATTAGCTTTGTGACTTTTGCCAAGTTCCTTAACTTCTCTGATCCTTAGTTTTCTCATCTGAAAAATGGGGATAATGTTAACTGTGGTGCCCGCCTCATAGGCTAGTTGGTAGGCTCAAATGAAATAATGTGTGTAAACATATTATTTTAATGCACTAGACAAATACCAGCTGTGTGTACTCAAGTTTACCAGGGAACTAAGTAAGCAGATGCAAAATTCAGATCAAAGGATCTTTTTTTACAACACCATGTTGTGTTATAAAATAAAGCAGGGGGCCAATGAATATTTTTGAGCAGTGTAATGACATGGGCAGATCTATCCATGTAGATGATTAATCTGGGAGCAGTATGAAGGATAGCTTGCAGAGCAGAAAGGAGGCAGCAAGACCTATATAAGGGTGAACTGGAGCCAGCTTGAGCAGGTGAGCTGATTGTTAAATTTGCAGTGTGAGCATGTGCACCTGAAAAATTGGCAAATATTACAATCAAGGCTTGATTTTTTGATTTTTCTAGACTTAAGAAAGTTATAGAGAAAATGTTAATAATGCAAATTAAACTTAAAAGGATTTTAGGTGCACATTTTGGGGGAGTTTGTGGGGAGTGAAGCTAGTTGTTAAATATTTGCCAGCAAAACTGTTGCATGTTTAGGATCTTATTGTAACAGTTCAGAAAAGTGGGAAAGAGAACCAGAGATTTAGATTTGAAATCATTTGCATCAAAATGATAGCTGAAGCAATGGGTATAAATGAGATTGCTAAGGGAAAGTAAGGAAGAGAACCAGAAACAGATCTTGGTAACACTCAACTTCTAGGCTCAGGAAGTAGACAAGGATTCCTCTAGCACTTATCATCACCTTCAAAAATGCTTCCAAGGCCAAAACGGGTTTTAATATTCTTATTCTTTAACTCCTTCCTAATGCTAGAGATTTTACTAGGATGTGTTCAGATAGCTGCCACCCGTCAGAATCTTTGGCAGCGAAGTCAGAGAAGGAATTATTTAGAATAGTTGGCTGAGGGCCAGGGAAGTGCATTATTTATTAAACCAAGAGAGTACACAGAAAGGCAGAAGTGGTCTACAATGACTAATGCCATTTCTGGCTGAGGAAGATGAGAAGTGAAAAAAAAATGTAGTTTTTGGCAATTAATTAGTTGATTGTCAGTGACCTTTGAGAAGGCAGTTTCAGTGGAGTGGTGGATATCGCAAATGACAAAATTACAATTTTGTAATTACAAATTTTGTAATTTGTAATGGAAATTACAAAAGGGCTGAGGAGAGAGGGGATGGAATAGAGATATTAGATGAAGTACAATTTTTTCCAAGAAGTTCAGTAGTGTAGAGGAGAGAGATAGGGTAAGTAGTCTCAGGAGGAACCTTTTTATTTTTTTAAAGCCGTTTTCTTCTTGTCTCCACCATTATACTATGAGCAACTTGAGAGTAGGGGCTATCTTTTGCCTTATTTTGTATTCCCAGCACTTAGTATAAGTGCCTGGTACATAGTCGGTGCTTAATAAATGTTACTTGCCTGACTAATTGAGTATATTTCTAGATGGGTGGAAAAGACACTTACTAGCTGTGTGAATCCGGGTAAGTCACTTAATCCACTGGAGAAGAAAATGGCAAACCATTCCAGTATTTTTGCCATGAAAACTTCTGGACATCATTGGCCTGCTATGGTCTATGGGCTCATGAAGATTTACACACAACAGAAAAAGAAAGGAGCGAGGAAAGAAAGGTTGAAGATGTATGCAACACAGGCAAGAAAGGTACCAGAGGAGGAAACAAGGGATATGATCAAGGTTAAAAATGAGAGTTATTATCCTTGTAGAGGAATAAGGATAAATTTGCTTCTGAGACCAGAGGAAAGTGGGAAAGATTAGGTAGAGATGGATATTTGCCATTAAAACTCTCCATCCATAAAGACATATTTCTTTTGCATGTTCATTAGAACTGTGAAGTTATCAATAACTGGGTTATGGTTAGTCTGAGAGTGGACAACAAGAGAGTAGAGAGATTACCAGATAGAGTAGTTCCGTAGTATCTTTAAAGAAATGGTCATAACCAAATAAATATGCTTAGATCTCCTTGAATCTGAGTGACATTGCCAGGAGCAGACTATGAAAAGGGAAACACTAAACTTTTCACATTTTCAATCTTGCAAAAATAGGAATAAAAATCACAAATGAAATCAGCATAGAATAGCTGAATCTGAGCCCAAACCATATTTCACTACTGTTCTTTAGACCTCAGTATGGCAGCAAAGCACTCAAAAGCCAGGAAAAAAAAATCAACCATTTTCCCAAAAAGCTCATTTTTGGTCCATCTTTTCTCAGAGAGCCTCCTAGGATGGTGCCTTATTTCCAGTAAGCCATTCTCCTAGCACTTATCATCACCTTCAAAAGTGATTTTGAGGCCCGAATAGTTTTTAGTGTTTTCATTATTCTCTCTCTCTCTCTCTCTCTCTCTCTCTCTCTCTCTCTCTCTCTCTCTCTCTCTCATAAATAGGATTTTATTTTTTCTAATTACATATAAAGACAGTTTTCAACATTCACTTTTTATAAGATTTTGAGTTTCAGTTTTTTCTCCCTCCCTCCCTTTCCTTCCCCCTCCCTAAGATGGCAAGCAATCTGATATAGGTTATACATATGCAAACATGTAAACATATTTCCACATTAGTCATGTTGTGAAAGAACAAACAGAAGTGTTTTCATTCTTTAACTGCTTCTTTATACCAGAAATTGTATAAGGATGTCTCCAGATAGCTGCCAACCATGGGAGGCTTAGACAATGGCCCATCTGACCAGATGGCCAGCTATTTGATGGGATGGCTGCTATCAGCTAATACACATTCACAACTGCTATACTGTAGCCACATGACTGTAACTTTTCCATCTCTAGCCTTTGGGGTGACTTGAATTGCACTATAATTTGTAGCTTGCTTTGTAACCCCCTATAGGCAACTGAACCTTCATAGATACCATCAGCATTATCTCCAGATCTTTTGTACAGACGCCATGATATGGAGCTTCATGGGACCCGATTTGGCTGTAAGTGAATGAATATTTTTACCCAGTACAAAAGAGTCCTTGTAATGTATGCTTTATATCTCAGTGCCGCGATGCTCCTGTATATATAACCAACAATTAAATGTAATCCTACACACTTAGAGTTTTAAAAGAAATTTAAACCAGACCTTGGAACTAAATAACCCCAGTTCAAGAGAAAATGATTTCCAGAACTTTCAGCATAACACACAAATACTGGGTTTCTCTGAACAGGGCCTCTGGAGCCACAAAAGAGCAAATGCTTTCCCATAGGGATTAGGGCTTACATTTTAACCATTCATGAGGTCAAAGATCTGGGTGTTCTCATCAGGCAATCAAAAAAGGATTACTGGCTAAATAATACTGACCATCTCCATATGTGAATCTCTCCTGCACTGGCCTAGGCTAGGACCTTCATCCATGAGCCCAATATAGCACCAAGAAAAGAGATATCTGTAATTTCTATGAGACTAAGCAAAGGGAAAAAAAACCTCTCTATAGTTTAATAATCCTGGGAAATTTCAGGCCAGAACTGGAAAACTATTATTTTTTTCTTCTGTTATAGAAGAATGATTGACAAAATATGAGATTGTAAGTTAAAACTGGCCTCCTACCTCATTTTCCTTTAAAAGTCCGACTGCACCAAGGTAGAATAATTATCCTTAATCATTACGCCACCTGGCCTTGTTATATCTGTTTTAGGTCTCTGGCTAGCTACTCCCTTAAATATCTTTAAAAAAAGTATTTTCAAGAATTCAACAATAGCTCATGTTAACATACACGATACCATACATAATAACATGTTAAGATTTATGCAGTGTTTTCCCAACAATAATACCCGTGAGGTAATATCTAAAGTAGTACAATTATTATTTCCTCATTTTACAGGTGAAGAAACTGAGACCCAGTTACTTGTCCATAGTTAGCATTTGGCAGGTCTTAGGACATTCCACATAGTTCTCTTTCCATTATATTTCTATTACTCTGAAGAAGAGTCTGAAGATGACCTGGCAGGATAAGGTACCAGACACTGAGTTCCTTTCTTGAGCTAAACTGCCAAGCATTCAAACTCTCCTGCAGAGAACACAACTCCAATAGGATGGCCATATTGTTCAAATGCTGAACCTACATTTGCCTAAAAGACTATTTTATGGAGAATTCACTCAAGGAAGGTGCTCACATGGAGATCAGAAAAAGCAATGCAAGGACACTCTCAAAGTCTCTCGAGAACTTTGGAATCAATTGTGTGACCTGAGAGACACTGACAAAGGACCACCCACCATGGCATGCCCACATCAAAGAGGCGCTGTGCTCTACCAGTGAAGCAGACTTTCAGTAGCTCAAAAGAAACATGAGATGCACAAATTTAGAGACAACTCCAATATTCAAGTGGACTATTTCTGCCTGACCTGTGGTAGAGCCTTTAGAGCTCTTCTTGGTCTGATCAGCCACAGTTGGACACAAGCTATCCCCACTCCAACATAGTGATATTATTTTGGTCCTCCTCAAGAATGAAGTACGACATCCTGCCCAAGTACAGTTTGCTGCCGCTAATGAAAAATCCACTGTTAATTTACACAGACTGATATAAATGTGCTCTAGCAGGTTACCCATTTATGAGAGTAGAAATGTAAACTAGATTTGGTAAATTATTGAAAATCACTTCTGAAACCTACAAGTGCTCAAATCAGCAATGACCAAGAATACCAGATGACCCACACTTTATAGGGACTTGAGCTCTTAGCAGCTGATAAGACAGAAACAGACAATCTACCTGCAATGCTTTTGGTGTGGTCCTAGAGGCAAAGGTCTCAAACTAGAATCCATTGAGGACAATGCCAATAAATTTTAATCACATTTTAAGAGCACTTGGTGATTTTGATGAGAAAGGAAACAGATGCTGCTTGTATGGTCGTTTTGACTGTGAATCAGGAGTTATAAATTCCATTTCCAAGTCAGTTGGTTTATATGATCATCACTGTTTCATTTGACTTTCCTGTGGACCAGTATCTCTCTTAGTATAGTAGAGGTTGTGATTGAATTTTACTCTACTAAAATGTCTTTATTTTATTGGAGAGTCAAGGTGGCATAGTTGACACAGGGCTGGTCAGGGTATCAGGAAGACTGGTTTTAGTTCTACAGTCCTACTTCTGACGTACATTGGCTGTGTGTCTAGGACAAAGCGAGAAGTCTATAATTTAAAGAGAAGTTATAGATCTGCCTTAGTGGAGGAAGTTTCCAAACCAAAGTTCCAAAAAATCATAGGCCCGGACAAGGGGGGAAGTTACATGCAATTCCCAAATAGACATACATAGATGTGTATATGCATATTTTGAGAACTAATATGACAGAATGACTGTGGACCATTGCAAGTTCATGGGAAGAAGGATGATATAAAATGACTAGCTCTATATTATTTGTAGTAATAGAAGGCAGAGAACAGCCAATAGTTTGAACCACTATGCTTCTAACTAGTGCAAAAGTTGTTTTGAGCTTATGATCCTCTTACATTTTCTGCACATTCCATAGTACAAGAACTAAATTGTAGTGAAATGGCTAAAAAGTTCGAAGAGTGATAAAGGGAGAACCTTTAAACTTGGTATTTTGGGTTACCTGCCCCAGAATAATTAAGAGTTGTCTATCTATATTTAAATCAACAAGCATTTATTAAGGCTCTTCTATACAATATGCACTGTGCTAGTTGCTGGGGATACAAGTACAATAAATGAATAATCCTTCCTTGCAAGGAGACTACTTTCTAATGAGTAGACAAGGAGTGCATATAAGTATATACAGCATAATTTTAAAGTGAATTAATACAAATATGAACACAGAAGCTAAATACAAGATAAGTAGGTAAATAGATTATAGAGGGAATAATAGCCAACGGGGTTGTAAAGATGGTCTGGGCCCAGGAAGATCTTAAAAAAATAAACAGAAAAGTTAGTATTTTATTCTAAAGGCAACTGTAGTTGACTGAGCAGAAGAGTCACATGATCAGATATGCGCTTAAGGAAAGTTACTTTGGTAGCACTGTGTAAAATGGACCGGAATGGTGAGAGACTTGAGGAGAAGAGATCAATTTATGAGGTTGGGGCAATAATCTAGATGAGATGTGATGAGGGCACAGGGAAAAGAACCAGGAGAAGGTTGTAACCAAAAATCAAGAGTGGAAAGAATAAGAGGTAAAGATGGTTTAGACTTGCAAATGCAGTTGGTAGGTTGAGAAAAATTAGAACTGAGAGAAGACTGTCAAATTTGGCAATCAGATCATTAGTAACCTTGGAGAGGACAGTTTCAGTTGAGTGGTGGAGTTCGAAGCTAGATAAAAAAGGGTTTAGGAGTGACTAAGGAAGTAGAGGTAGCAAGTATAGACATATTTTTAAAGAAGTTTGGTTGAAAAAGGAAGGAAAGATATAGGGTGAGTTATAGGACGTTAGCATGATGGTTTCTAGGCTCTAGTTAAGTTTTGTTTTTGTTTCTTTAAAGGATGAAGAAGAATTGGACATTTTTGAAGGTTGTAGGAAAAAAAAACAGCAGATAGGGAGAAATGTCTGCATGCATGTGTGTGTGTGTGTGAGAGAGAGAGAGAGAGAGAGAGAGAGAGAGAGAGAGAGGAAGGAAGGAAGGAAGGAAGGAAGGAAGGAAGGAAGGAAGGAAGGAAGGAAGGAAGGAAGGAAAGAAAGAAGGAAGGATCTTTATAGAGGTGATAGTTAAACCCATGGGAGCTGAGGAAATTATCAAGAGAGAGAAGTAACAAGTGTGCCTGGGACAGAACACTGGGGGATATCTACAGACGTGGGGTATGATATGGTTGATTAACCAGCAAAGGAGACTGAGACACTCAACAGCAAGTAAATTGGAATTATACTTCAGTTTCTCAAACAAATGCCTTAAAAATATTTTTTCACTAGGAGTTTTAGTATGTTAGGGCCATATTGAAAACAACAAGCAGCCTTGAAGACTAAACAGCAAAGATAAGAGCAACCTAGTGATTTATTAGTTTGGGATATATGATTTCATCAGTGTGGGGAATTCCTGATGAGGAAATTCCCACTAGCAATGTAGATCAACTAATGTCTTGCACCAATAAATAGTCTTAGAGAGTTTCTTGAGGGCCCTGAGAAGTTATGTAATTTGCCCATGGTCACATAGTCAGAGATAAGGCAAAAACTCAGGGTTTCTCTACTCTTGAGACCAGCTCTCTATGCCTTGTCCAGTCTTGCCTCTCTTTCACTCAGGCGATATTTATTAAATGTTTATTGAACTTAATTGAATTGTGATTTTTCAAGCAAAGCCTATGAAAACTTACTCAATATTTCTTTCTGTACTTCAGAGACCCAAAAGATCTGTGGCTTCATTACTATAGTTACTCCATTGGCACAGAATTTGACTCCTCCATGGCTTAGCAGAAAGTTTCATGAGTTGCAGCCTCTATCTCTACCTACTACCTATCTGTCTATGTATCTATCTATCTAATCACCTACTGGTTAACTCCTCTCTGGTAATGAGCTTCTCTGAACTTAGTGGTCAGGACTTTGGATAATAGGTATATTGTTTGTTACCAGAACCAGACTAGGACCTACCAAAGATTATGTTCTAGTAACATATCCCTGGAGAAATCCAGGGGAACCTCTGGAATAGGGTATCCTCATTTATCACAAATTAAAATGTTTAGCTTTTGGGGTCTTTAACTTTATTAGTCTTTTACTCTTCCTATCTTTCACCTTTTCCATTGCCAACATCATCAAACCATTTAGTAATTCTAAAGTAATGTGTGTTTAAAATTTTTGAAAACAAACAAGCTTTGTATTAAATAAGAATATCTAGTTAAGCTCACTAGATTCAGAGGCCAGAGGTGACGTGGCTTGAACCATTGCACAGAGAATGTTGTGCAATACATTTCAAAGCATTGCACAATGTTCCCCTTGGCATTATACATCAAAGTGGATGCTATATTGTTCTCTGAACAGTCACTCAGAACAGGCACTGGTCCTTAAAGCACTACCACCATAGTGAAAGTAGAAAGAGAACTTATTTTTCCTTATTGATTTTCTATTTGGATGAAGGAGGAAACATATTTCATACTCTGGGGCACACCACATAAAAATGAGTTTAATAGAAAGCCCCAAATGGACTGTACTCAGTACTGAGAACCACAGCTGAGAGGACCATAGGATAATATAAGTATGATACAAAAACCAGACATTCAGTTTTTTTCAGTCACCTCTAAATGTTACATTATCAGTGACAGCTGTACTACCTCTGACTAATGGTAAAATTCTGGGATTATCTGACAGTTTTTGACCCATTTATCAATCTATCCTTAACTTCTCATCATTGTCCAAAGTCCACATCCTGGCTTCCCCAGCATATGACATGTTTATTTTATATGTGACTTCTGTCTTCCTCTTTACTAATCTTCCTCTCTATTCCCACTGTTTTAACCTTAGTATATGCCCTTACTATTATCTTCATGGATTACTTTGGTAACCTCCTAGTGGAAGTGAACCTCACTGCTTCCATTTTTTCTTGCCTCCAATTCATATCCAGCCAAGGTCTTCACCTGCTGGTGATCTGGCAAACAACAGGATCTAAGGAAGGAAGGACAATTCTATTCTTTGAGGAGAGGAACAGGGTCTAAATCAGTATCTATACAAACACTACCAGAATTAACAACCTTATTTGTAGAACTTTTCTTTACATCCTCGAAATGACTTTCTATAGCCTGATGAGTAAATTTTAAACTCCTCAACCTGACAAGCAAAGCCCTCATGAATATGTCACTGCCCAACCTTTGCAGATTCATCTCACATACTCTATATATTAGTCAAACTAGATTAGTCACCAACCCTGCCCTCTCCCATTTCCATGTCTCCGGAGTATACCTCATATCCTGCCTGTTGAATAGCCATACGATTTTCCAATTAATTTCTATCAATATTAAATAGATCTTGCTGTGTATAGAATACTACGCTTGGCATTGGGGAAGATACAATGTTTAGATAAGGCACAATGAAGCTTCCATCTTACTGGGGGATGAGATAAAAATATAGAGAACTACAAAATACAATATTACATAATGAGCCCATTAGAGAGGAGCAGAAAAAAGTGTTAAATGAGGTTGAGGTTGTTGGTGTTATTTTTCCTTCATTTTCAAAGAGGACCAATGACATCACAAGATGGTCTTGACTCAGGAGTGAATTGGATTTAAGTGAGGCAGAGTTGCACAAAATGGTCAGCCTCACTCTCTCTTCCAGTGTCATCAAAGTCTAGTGGCAAGACAAAAGTCAGGACAATGGGTGATGGTCTGGGATGTAGTGGATGGCCTTGGTGATAGTAATGTCTGACCAACCTCTAAACACTCTATATGCCTGCTTCAGCTTCATGGACGTTGTAACAAATTGTTCTCGTCCACTCATTCTGCTGGGGTAAGTCTTCACATGCTTGGGGTATACATTCCCCTAATTGACCAATAGGCTTGAGGCCCCTCAGTTACTCTCATCCTGGTTTAGCCCATACACAAAGACAGTGTGGCTGCTGGGCATGCTATAGCTTCTAGGACCCACAGGTGAGAGATAAATGCTGGGTAGACACTAAAGGTGGATAAGTAGCCCTGAAAAGAGCTCTACAAGCCCTCACACCAGAGGTGCTAGTTCTCCTTAAACAACCCCTGAGATTGTTAGTGACCTTTCCAAATAAAATATCACTCTTTTCATCAAGGAAACCCTAATTTCCCTAGTTCAGTAACAATCTTCTCTCTCCTTTCCCCTCCCTATTGGATCTCAAACACCACTTTGTTTTGCACTTCTACATTCACCCATGTATTTATGTATTAAGTTTTGAAAGGATATTATCATTTTTCATATGCAGGTCATACTTTCCCTACCAAATTGGACGCAATGGCCATCAACAATCTTAACTTTGAGTAGCCCTTGTTGTCTAGCACAGTGTTCTGCACATAGTAAGTGCTAAATAGATGTTTGTTAAATTTGATTTCATTCAAGGGCCATTACTAGCTACAATGGCTCAACTGGCTTCCTCCAAGAAGCTTTTCATGATTCAATCCACTTGACATAGATCACTTCTTCAGTCTTCATGTCTCTGCACATTTTATTTCCTATTATTTTGCATATGAAATGTATTTGTTTTGTATTTTTCCTTTTATTGATATCTTTTGCTTTTGTACCATGTTCATTTGTTTCTAAATAGATACAGATATAGACATAGATAGGCATATATATAGATATAGATAGGTGAATATATACATATAAATATAGATGATAGATATAAATAGGTATATGTATTGATATAGATACAGATAGATATATGTGTATAGAGACAGACATGTTGTTTAGTCATTTTTCTGTCATGTCTGACTCTTCATGACCCATTTTGGGGTTTTCTTTGCAGAGATACTGCAGTGGTTTGCCATTCCCTTTTCCAGATCATTTTACAGATGAGGAAACTGAGGCAAACAAGGTTAAGTGACTTGCTCAGGGTTGCATAGCTAGTTAAGCATCTGAGGCAGGATTTGAACTCCTGAAGATGAATCTTCCTGACTTCAGGCCTGGTACCCTATCCATTATGCCACCTAGCCTCCCTAAAGATTATATACATAAACACTCATACATATGTATATGTATAAGTATGTTAAAAACTATTGATATATATATATACATAATATATGATGGATATACATATATTTATACATATAGATGAAATATAGATATAGCAGTAGATGTAGACATGTATAGATATAAATATAGTTATAGATAGATACAGATATAGGTATCAGTAGAGATATAGATATAGCTACAAATATGGATCTTGTCTCCTTCCCCCCTTCCCCTCCTCCCCTAGCTCTAAAAAATATGAAATGCTTACCAAATTTAAATGAATTCATTACTATTTTATAACCTTAACCACAAAAGGTTAAGTATATAAAAAAATTAAGATGAGACTACTCCCTCTAGTCACCACATGTCCTGGCACTTTTCAAAAGCATTATTATTTATTAGAGATAAAAATCTTGAATTTGGCAGCTTTGTGAAATTCATTTGAATATTAAATTGCAGTGGTACATTTCACAATCTGTGGAGTCTGTGTATCTTAGGACAAATGTAACATGACAATAGTTATTTTTTAACATTATTCATCTTGCTAGTCCTCACCATTTCAGGAAAACAGTCAAAATATGTTCTCAATTGGCTCTTCTTTCTTCAAGTCTTTTGTAAACAAACAAGACTAATCTGAAGGAGCACAGAAGCTACTGTACCCACCCTTGTTTTGATATGTTCATATATGTATTAAGTTATACAGATCTATTGAGAATATTATTCTAAAACATGTCTGATGTTACTTGTAGTCTAGTGGGAATGCCTGGTATTTCAAATCTTATTTCACCTTGAGAAGACGAGTCTTTTTCAAATCCATTCTATATTTAAAACTGATGGACAAATGCAAACCACTGAAGTCAAGAAGCTCCTAAGTGAGGCTACCCTTTCCATCTGGATGTAATAGACTCTAGTGGAACGATAACAAAGTTTTGGTTTGGGTTTATAATTTTTGTGTGTTTTATGTGGTATTTTACTGCCCTTTGGGGCCTCTTCTGTTCGACTGTTAAGAAGCATGCAGTGTTGATGTCCAACGCCCTATGTTAAAAAACATCCCACTAGCAATTTGCTTCTTGAAAACTAAGAGACCTACTGCTTTTGCAGTTTGGACCCCAACCTTTGACAGAGGTGAGTGGCAAGAAGAACAAAACTGAGAGTGTTCTAAAAGGCGACTATTTTGGCCATTCATATGTAAATGGTCATATCCTGGAATTAATTTATTACCTTTTGGCTAGCTTCTGTATACACCTGGTAGAAAAGTACTAGGTTACCCTATGACAGAGAATCTCTTTTGTTTGTCACCGTTAGCCCTTCTGTAGATGAGAGAATCTTGTTGAAGATTTACTCCTGGGGAATATAGTCCTCTACATTTTGCACAAGAACTACGTGGTGCATTGAATGGAGCACTGACGTGGAATCAGTAAGACTCATCTTCATGAGTTCAAATCTGCCTTAGACACTTACTAGCTGTGTGACACTGGGCAAGCCACTTAAACTTGTTCACGTTAGTTTCCTCATCTATAAAATGAGCCCTGCAAACTCATGTCTCTTTTGCTTCAATAAAACAAGAAATTTTTCCAGCAACTAGAACTTTTCTACAATTAAAGAGCTTGCTCACAAGGTAGTAACTGGAGGTATTAAAAAAAGAATTTAGAAGGCCCTCTGTCAGGGATGCTATGGAAGGGTTTAATCCATTGCACTGGAAGTCTAAACTCTCAGGGATCCTTCAACTCAAATGTGCTATAAATCTGTTCTTCAGCTCATTAGTACAAAATCAGCAAGGTCGGCTATATGTCTGAGCTGTACCTGTGGTGCCTGATGTCAGGAACTAATCTAATCTATTATCTTCATTTCAAATGTTATTCTTTATTAAATAGCTCACAGTTCTTAAACCATTAAACATGGTTTGCCAATCCCTCTCTATACTGATTTTTCTCCTTTTCATGCACTTGTTTGCCTTCCTTCTAAAACATGTTACTAAAACTGAGCCCAAAATTCTCAATGAAGTTTTATTAGCAGTGAAATTGGATCTATTGATAATATAGCTTAAGGAAATACTATTTTCTGATAGCCACATGCCTCTCCTCTGCTCACGACTCTTTAATAGCTCCTTATCATTTACTGTAGGAGGTCCAGTCTCCTCAGACTAGTGTTCAAAGCACTCCACAATCTGAATCTACTCTGCTTTTTCAGCCTTATGCTACAACCTTTCAAATACTTCATGTTTTAATCAAACTGGCTTAAGTATCTTGTCACCCCAGCTCCCCTGCAAACTCATGTCTCTCTTCCCTTGCTTATGCTTTGTGCTTCGTCTTGTGTAGATGGGGGACTTTGTTGAAGGTTTACTCCTAGGAGATACAACCCTCTACATTTTGCACAAGATCTAGGTAGCAGAGTGAATAGAGCACTGATTGTGAAATCAGGAAGACTCATCTTCATGAATTCAAATCCAGCTTAGACACTTACTAGCTGTGTGAATGCTTAGAATTACGTCCCCTTCCCGATTGTTGAATTCCTACCCTCAATACCAGCTCCTCCTGAATCCTTCCCTAGCTGATAATAGCCTTTCTTTACTGAAACATCTGAACACACTCTGCATTTCTCTTGAGCTCTTACTTTGTACTATAGTTACTTGTCAACAATATCATTATTTATCAATTCCAATCTCTGTTGCCTCCAAGACAAATAGAAAATTCTCTGTTTGACTCTTAAAGTCCTTCCTAATTTGGCCCCTTCTTACCTTTCTAGTCTTCTTATACCTTACATACCTCCTCCCCACCCCCAATATACTCTGTGATCCAGTGACACTGGCCACCTTGCCTTACATGATATTCTTACCTTTCGGTTCTAGGCATTTCACTGGCTATTACCCATACCTGGAATTCTCTTTCCTCCCCATGTCTGCCTTTTGACTTCATTGGCTTCTTTCAGTTCTTAGCAAAAACCTCTCCTTATACAACAAGCCTTTCCCAGTCTTCCTTAATCTTAGTGCTGCCCTTTGAGATATTCCCAATTTGTTCTGCATATACATTGTTTATATTCGATTTCATGTTTCCCTTGTTAGACTATGAGCTCCTGGAGAGCAGAGACATGGCTTTTGTTTGCTTGTTTTTGTTTTTAATTTTTTCCCTCTCTTTGTATCCCTAGAGTTTAGCACAATGCATGGCACGTGGCAGATGACAATGAATGCTTGTTAACTTGACTTGATTTGTATATTGTTAAGAGTCCTCTCATAGGAGGAACTCTGTCTTATTTAAAGGTATTGCTGTCAGCTTCCAACAAAATACTCTGCATGTAATAGATACTCAATAAATCTTTGTTGAAATTGTTGGGATTATGAACTTGGTTCATAAAAAACAAAAACAAAAGTAGTGATTAACCTATACCACTCACCTCCCCCCCATTTTTTTTATTATGAAATACATTTATCTTTCTCCCATTCTTCATGGGTATAATGAAAATTTTGAACTTAAAGGTAGGATTTTACCTCTCATATGTCATTTCATTGGTTTAGATCTCATGACTTGGCCTTTTGAGTTCATTCTGAATCCTAAATCTATCAACCAGTATACTACCTATACCTCCAAGAATTGCATCATCTGCCAATTTAATCAGCCATTTTAAGTGAAAGAACATTGCTTTGAAAATAATATATTAATATTAGCTATCATCTAGGTTTTCATTGAGAACTTATCAGAAATGGATGTTTTAATATAACGTGTGGTTTTTGCTTGCTGAAAATCTTGACATAAATACATTTTTTTGTAGGTATGTGGTTGTTTTTCCAATCCAATGACTCCTATAAAACACCTTAATTTGCTCAGTAACTTTTTACACTTTAAAACATTTTTTATTATATCTACTTCAAAAATCTAAAGTATGATTACTATGATGCTCATATTCCAGAAGAGCAAGACACATATTGAGGACTTTGGAACTGCTTTCTGCTCATCCTGGCACCAACAGAATTTGTTAATCCACTAGGAGCCTTCTCTATAAAGGTGGCATCTTAGGGAAAAAAATTGGCCCTTTTGGCCCTGATTTGAGATGATTCTAAATAGTGTACTCAATGTGAGGTTAGTAAAATGCCTCCACAGTTTCTTTAAATAGTTTTGTTTGGATTTAAACATTCCTTGATAGTGCCGGAATACCAAATGTGGCAGCTCTGTGCCAGGGCTCCAGAACTAGAAAATGAAGTCAATTATAAACAGAGAGTGAAAAGCACCATTATCTTTTAAGTTCAGTGAATTTTTTAAAGACCTAAAACCTAAATAGTTTATGAGACTGTCAAACCTTTAAGAATTACCCAATAAGAGCTTAATATAAGGAAAAGAGAGCATTGAATCTAGATGGGAGAGACTGAAGTACCTGAGTTCTTCCACTTCTACTTCTTCCCTCTGTGACTTTGGCCAAGTCACTTAACTCCTCAGTTTCTTAATCTGTATAATAAGGGGGATGGAATGGGAGACTTTTCACATGTCTTTTAGTTCTAAATCTGAGATCCTTTGAGTCTAACCAATGAATTCGTAACTAAAGGACTTGAGTTGGAATCTCAGTTCTCCTAATTACTAGCTGTGTTGTTGTTCAGTCATGTCCTACTCTTCATGACCCTATTTGGGGTTTTCTTGGCAGAGATATGGGTGTGGTTTGCCATTTCCTTCTCTACCTCATTTTACAGATGAGGAAACTGAGACAAACAGAGTGAAGTGACTTGCCCAGGGTCACACAACTAGTAAGTGTTTGAAGTCACATTTTAACTTAGGTTTTCCTGACTCCAGATCTGTCACTCTATCCACTGAGCCACCTTGCTGTCTCAATGATGTATATTGTTTAATCGTTCAGTCATATCTGACTCTTCATGACCCCAGTTTGCATTTTCTTAGCAAAGATACTGGAGTGGTTTGCCATTTCTTTCTTCAGTGGATTAAAGCAAATAGAGGTGAAGTGATTTGCCCAAAGTTACACAACTAGTAGTATCTGAAGCCACATTTGAACTCAGGTCTTCCTGACTTCAGCATGGATGCTCTGTTCACTGTACCACCTAGCTTCCCCACTAGCTGTGTAACTATATGTAAATCTCTTAACCCCCCTGGGCCTCAGTTTCTTCCCCTGTAAAATGATGGATTGCATCACATGAGCCAGATCTACATCTTACATCCTGTGGTCTAGGTCAGGAAAGGTGTTGACCTATATGTCTTAAGTATATACATTATTTCTTACATTTAAGAAGTAACAATTTTAAAAGTTATTTTGTACTTCTACTACAATTCAGTCTTGATTAGCACAAATAATGAATCTCACATAGTCAAATTCACACTACTTCTTTTTTATTCCCCACAGCCCTTTATGTCATGTATCTGGGATCATATGGTTTAGTGATTCAAAGAACCTTAGAAACCATCTAGTCTGAGTTTCTTAACCTGGGGTCTGTGCATTTATTTTCTTTTTTTCTTAAATTTCTTAAATTTATTTCAGTAAAATCCATTTCCTTCATAATTCTATGTTTTTTATTTTATGCATTTTAAAACATTATTCTGAGAAGGAATCCGTAGACTTCATCCATCTGTGACATTAAAAAAGTTTAAGAACCCCAGAAATGAAATCTCGTTTTACAGAAGCAGAAACTGATGTTCCCAAAGGGGAAAATGGCTTGTCCAAAGTTACAAAGGTAGTAATGTATAGAATTAGGATTGGAAATCTGTTCCAAATCCATAGCTCTTTCAACTATAACCCATTCCTTTTCTCATCAGAATAACTAATAATAATCATAGTACCAATAAGTCACATTTCTGTGTCACTTTAAAGTTTGCAAAGGATTTTGTCACATATTTGTACAAGAAAAGAAGTGGCATAAAGCAGTCCCTGTTACTGCATAGGTCATGCCATCCTGCCTATGTCAGTAGTTTCTTTTATAGAAAGCTAATAAAACAGGATTGATGGCTCTTAAAAGTAGGAGGTAGAACAAGGCTCCTCTCCAGGACATAGCTGGATTCCATTATTTAAAGTATCTGTGCCCTACTCTGTCCTGTGGCAGGAGCCCAAATACCCCAGAGTGGTTGGAGCAAGCTGGGCACAGACCTACAGTTTACAGCCAAGTTTTGCAATGGAACAAAGTGTAAAATAATACTGCATCTTAATTTCAAGACAAACAGGGAAAGCCTTTCTGTCTCATCAGATGCAAGAAGCAAGGGGATTTAGAAGGTCATAGTGTGTCTTGGGTGCTTCCAGTGCTGATAAAAGCTGTAATGAGAGATATTTTAAATGCTATTACATAGCCTTTACATAGCACTTCATTCCTAAAATTTTCACAAAGTGATGAGTCCCCTTCTCTGCATATGTCAGTTTTCTGTTGTCCAGGACTCCAGATATCCATCTGCAGTCAAATGAATTCTATTAGGAATCACATGTTTCTAAAACAGAAAAAAAAATTACCCCAACCCCTCTTAGTAAAGTCATTTGAGGGAAAGGGAATGTTACTGTGCTGAATTTTCAGTCTAATGGATTCCTAGTCATACATACCTCAGAAGGTCAAAATGAATGCCATACACTTATTCTAAACTATGCTCAATAATTACTTTCAGCCAACTCTTGATTACATGTACTAACGAGTGGGAGCAGTGGTAGACAGAATGGGTAATCCCAAAGTCACTTTAGTTTTGAAGTGTGTGTGTGTGTGTGTGTGTGTGTGTGTGTGTTTTACTTAAATTTAATATGGCTGTGATGAATCTTCTGGGAATTCAGAATCCTTCAAACCAAATTTTAAAAAGCCATGTGGTGAAGGCCTGATTCCAGAAGAATTCAGAAGCTGTTTGGCATTTCCAACTAGCCTCTTTTCTCTGAATTGTGTTCTGATGTCCTTTCCCCTGTAGAAATAGGATCACCTTTCAGATGAAAGCTGAGCCTAGCTAGAGATATGCTTGGTTTACCTTCCTTAAAATTTGCAGGGGGTGAGAGAAAGGTGATTAAGTATTTGAGTTTCAGAGGCCTGCTATGTTCCCTGGAGTAAAAGGAAACCTGAGTTAGGGGAGTGGGCACCCTAGATACTTAATTATATATAGAAGAACTTGGAAATAAGCATAAACCACAACGTAGATATTTCATATCAAATCATCATTACATGCCTCTGTCTGAGATCTGGGAATACAAAGTTTAAAAACAACAATAAAAGCAATAAAACATAATCCTTGCCCCCAAGAGATTTACTCTCCAATAAAGAAGACAGAAATGTGCATAAATAATCATAATCCAAGGTCATAATGGCAAAGCAGAAATCCAAGCAAATTGATACGAGAAATTTCAGGGGTGAGACAGTAGAATTCAAATAGATTTTGCCCAATATTTAAGGTCTTACTTAAATCACTTTGTCTTTCCAGGCTTCTTATATTTTTCTCCTCCATGCATTCTGTTAGAGACAATTTAATCTTTGTCCTGAACACCTCCATATCTCGCATTTCCATGTCTTTGCTCATGCCATTCCCAATGTGAGAAATGCTCTAGTCTCTCTTTGAGGCTACTCTAATTCTACTTATCCCTTAAAGCAGGTGTTCTTAACATCTTTTTGTATGTGTGTCATAGGCCCCCTTGGCAGTCTGGTGAAGGCTTTGGAACCCTTCTTAGAACAATGTTTTTAAATGCATAAGATAAAATACATAACATTATAAAGGAAACCAACTATTTTGAAATGTAGTTAATGAAATTTAAAAAAAAGTTCATGGATTTGGGATTAAGAATTTTTTTAAAAGGATATCCTGGTTGGATCACATATGCTGTAGTACTGTGTTTAGTAGTTGGGGTCATATTTAATATGGAGCCTAAATATTAAGGATTATAAATACAATGATAAGGGTTCTAGAGATCATGGCATATGAGGATTAATCAAAGGAACAGAGATTGCGTAGCCTGGATAAAGGGAGATTTTGCAAGAGCAGGTGAGCATGGTGGTGAAGCAGGCAGGATAGTTGTCTTAAAGATGTTAAAGGCAGTTGTAGGGAAGAAAGACTAGACTTGTAGATCATAAGTTTCAGAGCATTAGACTTTGGCCCCATGTGAGGAAAACCTTAATAATTGAAAGTCTTCCCTCACTGGTGGTTTTCAAATGGAGGCTGAATGACCAATTCATTTTGTAGGAAAGATTTTTTTTCCAATTCAGGTTGGACTTGCCTTTAAGAGTCTTACAACTCAAATTCCATGATTTTGAAAGAAGTGTCTTGCTTTATTTGCTAATTTCAGATTTAATAAATTGGAGAAGCAACTACATCTAGAACAACCTTAGAACAACTTAGTATATTTTAAGATGAATATTGAGGAAAAAGGTTGGGTGAGAGAAGGAAGGGTACCTAATAACTTCTTGATGAGAAGATGAAATATGTCCTGTTTTATCTAAAGGCAATAAGAAAACAATGAGACTATGTGAAGTAAATTTCACTTATTTTTTCTTAACAGCAAATAATTTGTTTTATCAAAGAATAAGAAAAATTCTTCCCTAAAATTTATTTCAGTAGAGCTTTCAGAAGGAAAAATATCTTTACCTTCAGAATTCCCAAATGGTATGGCTTATTCTGCTTTGAAAGTTTAAAATATAGGGATATATTATAATGGGAACAACTTAAGAAGGAGGAGTTTGCATCCATTCATTTAAACAAAAAGACAGCATTATTTTGACTCCTAGTTTAGATTCAGTAGTATGTCTCTTGGTTTTATTGGTAGGATGAACTTTGCCAAAACTGCCTGGAGGATTTGTCCATCATTGTTGTTATTAATGCTAGAAGGACCTTAACCACCAACATATTACCCTACTAGTTCCTGGATACATCTATTCAGCTAAGAAAAGGAAATCCAAGATAACCTTAGCCATCTGGATCTTGCTATAGGGCCTTATTTAATTCTTACTTTTTCTTCCTGAATTCTCTGGGTAGGATGGAGACTGAAATAGGAGACAAGCAATGGTTAGTTAGAAATAGTTTATTTTTCAAGAAACTTCAATATTCTCTCTCATCTTCCCCTACACAAAGTAAGAGTTGAACTGGACCAACACGTCTTGCCCAGGTCTTGCTAATCTTAGGAGATCCCTCCTGGCCTTTGCTTACATTTTTCTGGCCATGTCTATTTTCCCTTTGTTATCCCAGACTTAAGCAAAGCATTATGATGAATAAGGGATTTCACTGGCAATCCCTGAGAGGAAAAGGTTTAGCCATGGCAGTAACCACTATTGCATTGTTTATCAGAACAAAAAGTACAGGAGAAATCCCACAGTTACATTGTCCCCTCCAGTTCTGAGATGTTTCCAAGATGGTTGCAATGTGTGCTGGATATTCTGAACAGGAAATAGTCAATTGCTTTTCACTTCAAAGATGCTTCCTTAGTTGGTTGCCTCTTCAAAAAGAATAGAAAGTAACAGACATAAGATGAAGTGGTACTTAGCAGGATTCTCAAGAGAGCTCTCAGAGATGCTGGATAAATGTGTATGTTTTTTTGGTAGCTTGTTATCTTTCCCTATATTTACAGTAGGAAATATGCCATTAGAAACACTGTTAGAGGAGCAGCTAGGTGGCACAGTGAATAGAACACCAGCCTTGGAGTGAGGAGGATCTGAGTTCAAATGTGACCTCAGACACTCGACACTTACTAGCTGTGTGACCTCGGGCAAGTCACTTAACCCCAGTTGTCTTCCCTTCCCCCTCAAAAAAAGATACACTTTTAGAATGGTTGAGTCTTATTCCAGGTGCAGAAAATGACTTCAAGATATTATGGAAGACTTAATGCCAGAGGATAACCTCAAAAATGGTTCTGAGGCTAGGCTGGGTACTGACAAAAAGTCAAGTCACTGAAAGAAATAGAAGGAGCTTAGCTCAAACTATATAATGTTAAAGTTAGGTCAAAGGAGCCATGCACTACTGAAAGCTAATGACTTAAAGGAAAAATAGATAAAGGAATGGCTACCCACAAGTTTTATCAATTCATTGATACTCCTATTCATTCATCAAATACTTACTGAGTAGCTGCTATGTACATGCCACTATGTTATGCTGCGGAGAGCAAAAGCTGAATGTGGAGCTTATCTACCTTTACATATCATGGGATTTCGATCTGTAAGAAATTTGAGAGATCATCTAGTCCAACAGCCTCATTCTGTAGACAAGGTAATATTCAGGGAGAGGTATAAAGCAAAGGCTTTGTTAGTTTGAAAGAGGAAAAGAGAACTTATACCTGTTCAATCATGGAAGACTTCATGGAGCCTGTATACTGAGCTTGCATAGTGAGAAGGGCTGAAGGAACAGGACATTCTAGGAAGAGGGAACAATGTAGGGGAAGGCAGGAGATAGTAAGGTATACATAGAGAGTGCCCAAAAGTCTATTTTGGTTGGAGAATCTTTTAGATCTTGAATTTAGTGCATTTATTTGGCAAAGATTGTTAACACTAAGTATAACGATATTTTAGTTGGAAAGAATACAAGAATTGAACCTACGTATTATTAATTTGTAACAGCTTTGCATGAGAAGACCATGGCATGATTTTGAGCAACTATTTGCCAAAAAGATTTTCTAGAATCATAGATTCTTTCAAATGGTAGGGAACTTAGGGATCAGCTAGCACAATCTCTACCTGAAGCATCGATTCCTTTCTATAGTTTAATTGACTTGTAGTCTCACAGCTGCTGATTTGAAGACCTCTGATGGCACAGAACTCATTACTTCTTGAGGCATCCCCCTTCATTTTTGGGCAGGGCCTAGGTCAATTATCTTTCATTTTCCCAACTTCATTGCCATCCCTCAGCTGCCTTATCCATCCGCTTCTGTAACTCTCTTCCCATTGGTGCGTTCTTCCCAGAACCAGCCATCTTTCATTCTCTGGCTTTTGCTACTGCCCTGATGTGAGTACAATCTCTTCCTCCCATTTCCAACTCCCTTTTGTGTTTTCTTCTAGTAGAATGTAAGTTCCTGAAGGGCAGGGACTGTATTCTTTCTTTTTGTTGTATTTGTGTTGCTAACACTTAGAATAGTACCTGTCTCAGAGTAGGTGCTTAATAAATGCATGTTGACTTGGCTCTAACATTTATAGTGCTTTTCTTTATATTGTTTCAAAAATTTTCTTCTTGAAGCTTTTACTCATTGGCTCTGCAAAAAGAATAATTTGCCTTTGGTATGACAACAATTCAAATATCTGAAAACAGTAATCATGCTAGCCGTAAGTCTTCTTTTCCCTATGATGAAAATCTTCAATTCCTTTGACTAATCTTCAGATCATATAGTTTCAAGTCCCCTCAACATCCTGGTCACACTTGTCAATGTCTTTCCTAAAATGGGATGTGCAGAATTACACATAATAGTCCAGGTTTTTATTACATGGAATCAACGGACTGTGAAGTTGTAGCCACTAGGTTTTATATCTGATGCCTTAGCTTGGTGAAAAAACACTTTTTGATTGAATCAAACAATCAGAGCTGAGTGTGAACAGTTCCTATATACTTCCTTGAGTGGTAAAAGCCATTGTTAGAGAGATGGAGTCACATCCTAAGCAGTTAATTTAAAAGAAAGAACTACCTTAGAATTAGGGCAAGAGATTCTGAGCATCTGGATTTTAGAGGTTACAGAAAGCATGGCTTTTCTGGCACATTTTTGAGGAGCAGCGGGACCATTGAGCAATGATAGAGAAGGGAGATATTATTGACCATCATTGGGCCATCATTGACTTGGATATCTTGGAGGTGAGGATTCAGACTGAAGGAAGTCCCCAGAAAAGCTTACCTCTTTCTTTAGCCTCCCTTGCTATCTATCCAAAGACTCTATAATATACCTTGCCATTTTGTTACCCCAAAATTTCTGGTATATTAAATTTTGCCTCAACCACAAAGAGACAAAAGGTTAACTAGAAGTAGATAAAATGTAAGATTAGGCAGAAATCATGACCTCTTCATAGCTGTTAAGAATTTTCTTAATTAGAGGCTTGAAACAATTGTGACTGAACTCTGAAATTTTCATCAAAAAATCTCAAGCCAAAGAGGAGGGAATGAAACTGACCTTAAGTTCATTAGAATGGTAACGCCATTTTCCATCAGCTGCTATGCTTGGCTTCAACTTCACAGAACAACATGCCCTTTCACTGGTTACCCACTGGTTCTCCCCTTCTCTGCCTCTCCCCACTCTGAGTTTCCTTTTGTGTATTGTCTTCCCCCATAAGACTGTAAGTTTCTTGAGGACAAGGACTGTCTCTCTTTTTCTTATTTGTATACCCAGCACTTGGCACAGTGCTTGGCACATAGCGACATTTAATAAATATTTATTGAATTGAATTATACTGCCCCTTCAGTTTAAAAAGAGCTAATTATTTTAATAAATTGTCACACATCTAACATTGACTAATGGAGCACTAAGGGTTCATCACAGAATGATATTATATTAGCCACTTTTCTGTGAAGATACAAATATATGTATACTATATATGTTATTACATGTACACATAGAGAGATCTATATAATATGTATATATATGAATATATGCATACATGAACAAGTTATAGAATATGAATTTAATGAAATGATGAAGGGGATGGTTTCAGAAAAACCTTGGAAGACTTGTATGAACTGATGCAAAGTAAAGTGAGCAGAACCAGGGGAACAATTTCTATAACAGCAATATTGTAAAGATAAGCAACTTCAAATGGCTTAAGAATGCTAATCAACACAATTGAGAACTGAAAATGAAATAAAATCAATCAAATTTAAAAACAAAGACAAGAAAACTAGCAATAAAAACATATGAAACCATGGTGGCAAGATCCAACAAATTATTTTTGGCAAATCCTTTACAGTATAATGCTCAGCAGCATTTTATGTGGCTGCATATTAAGGCTGAGACAAGTCAGTGGGGGGAAGTCTTTCCCTCACAAAATCTGAGACATACTTAAGCAATAGGGAGTTTAGGAAGTTTTATTAGTGACATCACTGTATAACTAATATTTGAAGGACTGGGTCCTTAAATATCTGCTCCTTCAAAGTGTCCATTTATGCCAATGAGAAAACATGTTTTTTATTACAAGGGTCTGAATGATTTTGAATTTTAGTTAAAGTTAAAAGGGGTTGTGTACTTTCTTCTCCTTTTATGCATTATGGTTGGAAATATTCCTTAGGAGACCTTGAATTATCTGGATTTATCAATATCACTATTATTCTATACTGAATTTAATTGGTATTTCTGATTTTTTGTTCATTACCTTTTCTTCTTTCTCCTCTAAATACCACACCAAGGGTCCATCTTTAGATGCCAGGAAACAGTATTTGAGAATAATAGTTCTCCTTCTTCCTTTTAAAAAATGGGATAAGTGGGGGCATAGAGAAGATTTGGTAGATGCTACATTTATCTCTAGTTCTGGGTCTTGAGTCAGGAAGACCTGAGTTCAGTTCCAACCTCAGACATTTTCTAGTGGTGGGCAAGTCACTTAACCTTTGCCTCAGTTTCTTATCTGTAAAATGAAGATAATAAATAGAAACTGCCTCCCACAATGGTTGTAAGTATTCAATGAGCTAATAATTGTAAAGTGCTTAGCAAAATGCCTGGCACTGGAAAACTCTGCCTGAATCTCTTTTGTGCTTTCATGCCTTTGTCTTATACCTTTGAATCCCTCTATTCTGTATCATATTTATATGTGTACATGTTACATCTTCCCTGTTCTATTGTAAATTCCTTAAGGACAGAGATGGTTTCATTTTTGTCATTGCATTCGCAAAGCCCAAAGGATGGCACAACATAATGGTTAGAGGTTTGTCCTTTGTCATGATGTTGTAGGATAAAGGTTAAGTCTTCACTCCTAAAGCCTATTAACTGAGTATGATCATGGACAAGTCAATCTCTAAAACTATTTATTCTAGGTGGGGTAATGAATAGAATTGCTGAAAGCAATTTCCACACTTAGGAGTCCCCCTCACCAATAAAACAACAGATCCAAACAATACGAAATCAAACAAAAAGTAGTATTTTGCACATAGTCAGTGCTAAATAAATGTTTATTGAAATGAACTCAAGTCCCAACATACCACAGAAATATAAACAAGTAGGACACAAGCTTGCCTACATCCTAGGGTACCAAGAACTGAGGTCTTAATCCTTACTATCTCAATAATTGAGTTCCTAACCTTGGGCAAGTTATTTAACTTCTCAGAATTTCTGTTTCCTTATCCATAAAACAACACATCTACTTGAAAGGAATGTTGTCTGAGTTATTTAGTTAACATTTAAAAAGTATGTTGGAAATGTAAATACTCTTTCAATGTTAAACATTATTATGTGAAAACAATTTTCTTTGGAAAAACATTCTACGCCTCCTTCTCACCTATTTCTAGACGCGAGCTATTCTTGCAGACTTAAAGGACAGTGATATGTCTAAATTCTTGAGCAGCAAGTAATATTTTTCAAAGAGCCATTACGTCTTAACTATCCTCTCCTACTCCTTAATCCTAGCATACCGTCTTCCCTTTTATGCTTCAGCAATATGATTGGAAGTATTCCTTATGAGACCTTGAATTGTCTGGATTTATCAAAATAACCATTATTCTATACGGAGTTTCCTTGGTATCTCTGAGTTTTTAAAATTCACTGTCTTTCCTTCCTCCTCCTTTATAGACCACACCAAGGAACCATCTCTAGATGATAGGAAATAGTATTTTGAGAAGAATAGTTCTTATTTTTCCTTTAAAAAATTATTAAGCAATTAAGAGGAGGTCTTCCATAAAAGTCCTACTCTTATCTTTCATTACATCTCAGATTCTTGAAGTATGCAAGTTCCTATCAAGCCTGGTGGTAGAGTACATTGTCTCCTTTAATTAGAGTGCATTCTCCTTGAGATCAGGGAGTCTCACTTTTTCTATTTGTACTCCTACAACTTAAATAAATACTTTTCATTCATTCATTCCTTCATTCTCTGAGGCCTAGGCTAAATAACTTTGGTATGGCTCATCACTATATTACCTAGACAAAGAATAGTGCATTTTTCAACCGTACCAATGTTCACATTCTTCTACTAAGACCCAGAAAGACTGTGATCTGCCAGTGGAAAGAAAATAAGCGCTGACGAAATCACAAATCCTTGACTATTGACATATGGCCAATGGAGCTGAGGGAGAACAATCAATTGCAAGCATTTAGTGAGTACTCACTAGGTACTGCTTGATACTGTGTTAGACAATAACAATATATGCTACAAAAACCCGAAGAGTATCTAATCCCTAGGAACTGCGGGGAACATGTACCCACATAGGTATTCAGGAAGCAGATAAAAAAATTATTTGAGAGAGAAGCACTAGCTTCTGGGAAGATGCAAAAAACCCTGGATCTGGAGTCAAAAGGCCTCTACTATTTACTAACTGCATGACCTTGGGAAGTCACTTTGCTGTTTTGGAGTCCAGTTTTCTCATTTTTGAAATGAGAGAGTTAGGACAGATGATCCAAAGCTGGCTCCATATCCTATTATTCTCCTGATGACATATCTGAGTACCATTGGCATATTCCTCTTAGGGCATCCAAAGCACTTTAAATACACTGTTCTATCTCCTCCTCTGGCACAACCACGAAATGACAGCAACAGTAGAAAAGGCTAGACCAGCTATATTTTTCTGTGCAGGTTGAATTGCTGCCCTTTCTGCTAATTCATTTAGACACTCTACTGCTCTGATCCCTCCTCATCCTTTCAGAGTGCCCAGCTAGAGTCTCATCATTGTGGTTATTAACTTTGTCAGCCTATCACATGGACTGGACATAAGCCTAGAGAATACCTAAAGGCTTAACCAGGTACCCTTAACTCCAGCTAGGCTGGTTTCCCTACTGTTCCCAGCATTTGTCAGGTTCATTCTTGACTTTAAGCCATTTCATACTATTCTCTCTGATTGGAACGGCCATCTCACTGCTCTCTGCCAACTCAAATCCTACCAGTCCTCCCTTTTTTTCTCCATTTACCTTCATTTTCTTAGTCATTTTCCCTCCCTTAACTATCTTATTCAAACACCTGGCAAAGAGTAAGGAAGTGCTGGGGGAACAACAGAGCAACCATCCACCCTATTAGAACAGCTCTGCAATTAAGTTGGACACAGTTTTAGATTCACCATAATTTTGGTGTGCCCTGAACACATAAGTAGTTACACCCCATTTACTTTCCTTCTCAAGATATTCACAGGCATGCTCTTGGCACAGTTTCACCTGTAAGTACATAAATACATACTTACGAGGATTTATGAACTTGATTCTTCAACTAATCTTGTACCACTTAGGACGCCTTGATTTTCATAATAGGGATGTATACATGACCCTCAGTAATATTACAACATGGCCTTAATTCAGGTGGACATGGGGAAGGCAATAAGCATTTATATGGCACTTACTATGTGCCAGGCACTGTGCTCAGTGTTTCACAAATATTATCTCATTTGATCCTCACAGCAACTCTGAGAGGGGGGTGTTGTTATTATCTTCATTTTTGTAGTTGAGGAACCTGAGGCAAATAGAGTTTAAGTGACTTGCCCAGGGTCACACAGTTAGAAAGTATCCGAGGTTAGATTTTTAGAAGACAAAGGGTTCAAATGTAACATGATAAGGTCATGTCCAAATTCCAACATAAGAACATCTGATAAAAATAAGATTCTGGGTCTAGTTATAGGAATTAATTTGTTAAATAAATTCTAAGTACTCATAAATTATTTCACCTTACTTAATAGATTAATAATGGAAAGACTGTTTATTCAATATAATGAAATAAAAAACTTATTGAGCATTATGCTAGGTGTTGAGGTGATAGAAAGTTTAGATAAATCATGGTCTCTGCCCTAAGGGAATTCACAGTTTAGTAGGGGACTAAGACACCAATAGTACTGGCTGGACTATAATCAATCTATAGAAATTCCCAAACGGATTTTTATTAGTGCCATTAATGATCTCCTGAAGTAATTAAACTATTTGAATTTGAACTGGATATTTCCATTGGACTGGAAACAATGATCATCGTCATTATTATGATAATTGTAATTCTTAATAGTGTGAATTAGAACACATGTGACTACTTCAGGAGACTCATTATTCATTATTTACACTAATTGGGACTTTGCTGTATTGGGTACTTATTAGGTGCCAGGCACAGCGCTAAGTGCTGGGAATACAAAGACAAAAACTCATAAGCTAATTTCAATTAGGGAGACAACATGTACATAAATAAGTTTCTTCAAAATATGTCGAAGATAAAAACAAGGTATATTTTTGCATAATATGCTGTCACATGATAAATGCACTTTAGAGATACAAAATAAAGCAGCATGTGTGTGCTGTGTGTTGTATGTGGTATGTGTGTGTGTGTGTGTGTGTATGTGTATGGTGGGCACAAGCCATTACTCTTGTCTCTAGGATTGTTGAATTCTGAGAAAATAACAACTTTGTTGTATAACATACAACCAATGACAAAACAATGCACCGAATTGACTTACAACAAAACATTTCCCTGCAGGCATCTGAACCAACTCATGAGGCTTACTTAAATTTACCCGGTGTTGGTATAGTTGTAGTAGTGCCCTAATGGATCACCTTGAATTTTCCAGCCATAATGAATTATTCATGGAAACAGTTTATGAATTAAATCAGAGTTCCCAGAGCCCTTTTGGGAAAAGAAAAAGGGAAATGAGACACTTCACTGCAATTTCTTCTTCTTTCTGTCATGTTCTCTCTTTTCCCCCTCTTCATTCCAACAGTAGTTTTTTTTTCCTTTTCCTGAGAGGTATGGTATATATACTGAAGCTTTGAGGGAGTCATGCAGCCAGGAAAAATTTATTAAGCATTTAATGTATGCCAATCACTGTCCTAAGTGCAAAACATACAAAGAAAGGCAAGGGAAAAAAAAAAACAATTCCAGCTATCAAGGAACTCACAGTCTAAGGTATTACCCTCTACCCCCTTTAAAATTATCTTTTACCTATTTTTATCATGCTTAGTCAATTTTAAAATTCATTTAATTCAATTCTAATTCGTAAGATTATAAGATCATAGATTTAGAGTTGGAAATGTAGAGACCTTTTAGTCCAGTCCCCTAATTTTACAGGCAAGAAAACTGAGAGGTCCACGGAGGTTTAAGTGAGTTGCCCAAAGTTATACTGGTAGTAAGTGGCAAGCTGGTATTTGACCTAATGCCTCTTAGGCCAAACTCAGCTCTTTTCACTTAAGCAGTTAATCCTATCCATTTAGACAAATGTGTACCATTTGGCTCCTAATCTTCCCTGTAAAGCTATTGCTTGATTTCTGTGATATATCATGCCACACTCCCCAGGAATCTGGAGACCCTGAAAGGGATAGTATACTCATGCCATAGTCAGCACCAACACCAAGACCATGTTGTCCTAAATTTTGTAATTAGCCCCAGCACTTAGCCACATACGCAATAACAGAACATGGTATCTTGTACATCATAGACATTTATTGCTTGTTGAAACAAATTGAATCCACAGATATAACTACTGTCCTCAAAGTAGGTACTGTAATCCTAGGGCATAAAGGAAACCAGTTGGGGTTTGCCTTTTAGCCTTTCATTGTGGCCTCAACAGAGTAGGGTGAGCTTGGGATAAAGAAGACAGAAGTTAGAAGGAACATTGAATGTGGAAGGAGAATAAGCATTGATATTGTACCTACTATGTGCTAAAAATATTATCTCATTTATTTCTCACAACAACCTTCTGAGGTAGGTGCTTTTATCATCCCCATTTTATGGTGGTCACTTGTTTGCCTCAGTTTCCTGAACCATAAAATGCCAATGCCATGAAAAACTTAGCTGGTGAAAAGTACCCGGTGGCTCTCTTGGAAAGATTGGAACACAGACATTGATCAATGTGAAGGGGCTCTTTTGCTTTTCATAACAATTAATCAATCAATTCATTGGCAATCTCCTTCCCCTAAGGTACAGCACCAAACTTGTCCTCCCTCTTTCTTTAGTTCTCTAACTTGTTCTCATCCTGACATCAAGAATGGAATTTCAGGGAAAGAAAAAAAATTCAACAAAAATGGCAAAACGAGAAGGTCTTCCTTGAAATAGCTTAGTTCAAAGGAAAGAACAATGGAATTTAAGTCACAGGCCCTGGATTAAAATCCCCCTAGGACTTAGTGCCTTTTGACTTTGTACAAGACACCTCACTTCTTGGGGCCTCAGTTGCCTCATCTGTAAAAGAAAGCGGTCAAACTTGTTGTCTTCTAGGTCTCTTCCAATTCTAAATTTACTAATCCCCCCCAAAACCACTACATGCATTATATTGTTTGTAATATCTCCTTTTGGATTTTGAATCTTCATGGTACTCTATCATTACACTGTGATCTTGTATTACGACTTTCCATGCATTTTATGCTTCAGTCAAACCAGGCTAAGCCCTGCCTCTTACCCCGAATATGCCTTGTGTTTTCTTGTCTCTTTTTGCTCATGCTGTTCCCTGTGCCTCAGTGTTTTCCCTCTTTCTCTTGGTCAGTTGAATTCCCATTTATCCTCTAAAGCCCTGCTCAAATTCCCCTCCAGGAAGCTTTTCCTGATTTTCTCTTACTGGTGATAACTCCTAACTTTTGGATTTCATAGGAGAACTTTGTTTTTCACTTTCCCTAGTGAAGTTACTATTATGTATTAGAGTTCTCTCAGGTAGATAATCTATCATAATCCCCCATGGATCGTAATTACCATGATTTATCTAAATTTTCTGTGTCCTCTAGAACCTAGTAGCATGAGCTCTGTCCACAATAGACACTTAACAAACATTTGAAAAATTAAAATTAATTGAATGAATGCCAGGAACCATGGGGAATAGAGGTTCCCACAGCCCCATAAAGCAATGAAGACTAAAGCAGAAATCCAATAGGAAAGGAGCTTTGTTCCCTGACATCTAATTATAGATCTGGAGCTAGAAGGGGTGTTGTAGATCATCTAATCTTCCCCCTCCTCTGCCTCCACACTCGTTTTACAAATGAAGAAACTGAGGCCAGGTCGGAAGTGATTTGTCCAAAGTTGTATAGGTAGTAAGTGCCAGTGGCTGAAATTTAAATTAATTCCTTTGACTATAGAGCCAATGATTTTTCCACCGTACCATAACTTTATGAAATTACAGGCAATGGTTCAATGCAATGTGTATTTAAAAAGAATTTTTTTGGGTAAACAATTTGAATTTTTGGTGAACTCTGAAGTGTGCAAACAAACAATAAATCATTTATAAGATTATAGGACCACAGAGTTGGAAAGGACCCTAGCAATTGTGTAGTCCATTTCATATATATACATACACACACACACACACACACACATATATATATATATAATATGTATATATGAAATGTATATATATCTCAAAAAATGAAAGCCAGAAAAGTGAAATGATTTCAACAGTATCATGGATGTAGAGGCAGAAGTGATCATAGAGGTAGTCTAGCAATTAATTCAGCCTTCTCATTTTACAGATGAGGGATGGGAGCCCAGAAAAATGAAGTAACTACTTCTAGTGCTTAGCAAATAGTAAGTGCTTAATAAATGTTTGTTATTTGATTAATTACCTAAGGTCACACAGGTAGCAACTAGAATGGGCAATGAGTCTTTTGACTCAGTTCTTTTGACCCCAAATCCTCTTTTCACTGTCCCACACTGTCTCCATGCCACTCAGCTAGTAAATGGAGCCAGACCCACTCTTCCAGCATCCCATGCTGATTCACTTCCTCTTTTCTTCCTACACTAAACCTGTCTATTAAGAAGAATCATTTCAAAGGTCCTATCCAGAAAAGTTTAATTCCTGAAGTGCCTAAAAAGCCCCACTAGATGCTGGTCTCACGTGTAAGACATCCATAGAACAAGGATCTGTGGGTAGGGTCCCAGAGAAGATCTAAAGTAAAAATATTTGGAAATTTTATTTTACCAACATCATTCTGGTCATAGGAGCAGAATGAAGTTGCTTTTAAAATGGAAGAAGCAGAGGTATTCATTTCTGAAATAACAGCATCTGATTGAGAAAACAATGTTGAGAAATTCTGAACACATTGAATTTTCCTCCCATTTACTTCTTAAACAAAGAATAAGGGAAAAACCAGGGGGCAAGTAGAGTACAGGTCAGTTGAGTTCTCTCTGTCATTGTTTTGTTGCTCCTCTCGAAATACAGCCAAATGAAGACTGCTAACACTACGATAGAAAGCGACCGAAACACATTCCAGTTGCTTATCACACAATCAGTCCATTCTATAAACAAAAAAAGCCTGAGATTCATGTCGACATTTGCATAGTGCCTTCAAGCTTCATAGTGGCCCACTTCCCACCCTTTTGCACCCACACATAGAAAGAAAGAGAAACATGGCAAGAGCATTGGTTCATGCCCAGTATCACTACAAAGAGATCCAGTCCTCAAGCTCCTATGTGGTTAGTCTGTCTATGCTGTTCTCAAGTTTGCTGACATTTTGCACATCTGCAGTGCTTATGAAAAGTATAATATCCCACTGATAAATGAAAAAGATGACTCTGAAACCTTTGAAAGCCAAAGAGACAATATAATCGGTATACTGAAAAAAGTCCTTATTGAAGGGCTAAAGAGTTTAACTGAGTAAGCTGGAAGAATTAGAATATATGGTTTGTTTTCCCCCCACATATTTCTACAATTTGTTTTATTCTGTGCACATTTTTACCAAAGGCCTCTGGGCTTGGGCCCCCAAAATAAAAATACATAATAAATTTCAGTGTTTAAACAACAGGAAGTAGTTTTATGTTGTTCTTGCTCAATAGGACGCCTTAATGAATCAGTGAAATCAGACTGGTCAGTTTTAGTATCTGGTTCTTGTGCCTTAGAACAATGAAATGGACTGCTATATTCATAACATTAAGGGAGTATGTTTGTATTGCCACAAATCTACAAGAGAAAAGGAAAGCATTTCTTTGTACACCATGCCCCCATTCTATGAAGGAGAAAGAGGTAGTAAATAGCAGCAATAAAAGGTGAATTAAATCTCCTAAGGTCTACTAAGTGGTATTCATCTAGAGTCTAGACAGTCTGAAATATCAGCTTGTAGACCAAAGGTCACACATGACTCTTCTGATTTTCTTATCTGGCTCTTGAAGCAGGCATATATTTTGAAATATAACATTATACCATATTGATGTGTGTAATGTTAGTTCCTGTGAAAGAAGAACAACTCCATTAATAGTCAAAGAGATGAAAATTGAAGCAACTTTGATGTACCACTTTGCACCTACAAAACCGGCAAAAATAATGAAAAGTTCCCAATCTCAATGATGACAAGGTTGCAGACAACCAGGTACACTTACTCATTGCTGGCAGAACTGCAATCTCGGACAATATTTCTGGAAACTCTCTGGCAGTACACAGCAAAAATTGCAAAAAAAATTATCCATACCCTTTGATCTCACAACTTGTTGTTGAGCCTATATCCTGACATTTTTTTAAACTATATGTTTAAATAGTTTTATGGAAATAGTAACATTTATGCAGCACTTTAAAGTTTGCAAAGTATATGACATTTGTTATCTTATTTTATCCTCACCACAGCCTTGCAAGATAGGTACTATTATTACTCCTATTTCACAATTAAGGAAACTGAGATAAGCTGGAAATTTAGTGACTTGTCTAGAGTTACACAGCTAATGAGTATCTGATGCTGGATTTGAACTCAGATCTTCCTGATTCCAATGCCCAAAGTGCTGTTTGATGAGATAGAAATAGCCCTAAAGGAAAAAGGATGCGATGAGCAGTTGGATTAAACCAAGTACACGTGGAGGAAGTCTATATTGGGAAGGGGACAGTCTACACCATTTGGAGGGTTTGAAGATCAAGTATGTCGTGATTTCTGACAGGAAGGATAACAAATGCTTAGAAAGATTCACGGCCTTTATTATAACAATAAGAAAAAAGATGACTGAGACAATGCCAATTAGTTTCCTTTCATGTCTCTCCAAAATTTTTGTGAGAATTATCTACATACATGTCAAGGACATCCTTGATAAAAGTAGGAGAAAGGAACAGGTAGGCTTTTATAAACAATATTCTACAGTAGATCAAGTTTTTAAAGTCACTTAATTGACCAGAAGGTACATATACTATGATGCCCATTGCGCTAATTGTTTGTTGACTATTACTATTTTTTGATTCAGTAGAGCAAGGTAGCTCTTTAAAGGTTCCTTCCCAACAGGATGTTCTCCCTTCCTCCTGCATGTGTCAAAAGCATACAAGATTCTTCAAAAGGTGTAACAAGAGAAGCAACTATTTTAGAGAACCTGCTATTTATTAATACCAAGTGATGCACAATGCTCAGAAATATAAGTTCACCAATGATATTTTTTATTGTTGTGAAAGGTATTCAGCAGAGTTCAAATGGAAGAGGTTTTCTATATACAAAAAGAGTTCCTTCCCTGGGATCAAAAACTTGTTCTTTAAAACAATATTTTGATAACTATTTCAATCTAATTGGTTTCCTTAGAATCATATGTATTTTATTTTATTCATTTAAACACATTATTTTGAGAAGGAACCTAGAAGCCTCATCAGAATGAGAAAAGGGTTTATGACACAAAAAATGTTAAAAACCCCTTGTATAAAAAGTGAAGTCCACCAGGCACTCGTTTGTAGGTGACATGGTATTTATTTTGTCTGACCACAACATATCACAGAACCTCCTAAGGATGATTCTCCAAAGAGTTCAAACTCAAAGAGATTCAGCCTAGCTACTAACAAAGGAAAAATTAAGAATATTTATTGTCTAAATATGACAAATAATTATGTGGATAATCCATCATATATCAATCAGTACACATGTAACAGTCCTCTGGGAAGATTTGGGCTGGCTGCCTTGCAAGGGCCTCTTCATCATTTGAGACTTACCAGTTTGGGAAAATAGGAAAGCTAATATAAAATCAGAATTGGAGATCAGAGTTTTCTGCAAAATGGGCATTTTAAAAAGAACTTTCTCCTGAGGAGAAGGAATATATACAAAGAGAAAGTGGTGATGAAAGGAAGTGGCCTTTCGTTCTCTTGGAATATGAGTGGGACAAGGATGATGACAACAGTGGCTTCCCTCCTCAAATTCGTGGCTCCAAGGAGACAGAGGTGAAAGTTAAAAGAGCCAAGTACTAAGGTACAACTTTTTAAAAAAAATTGTGTGTGATTGCTCTGGACTGGTGTTGAGAAATATCTATATCTATATCTAATCTATATCTATATCTACATCTATATCTATATCTATCTATCTCTATATCTATATTTATATCTATCTATGATATAAATATAGATATAGAGACAGATATAGAGATAGATCTATCTATTGTGGATAGATATAAATATAGATATAGAGACAGATATAGAGATAGATAGATATAGATATAGCGATAGACAGATAGGTAGATAGATAGATAGCTAGATACTTGAAACAGAATATGTAGTAATTGGCAGTCCCGAAGTACTTGTCTCCTCCTGCCATATTACCTTAGCTGGTTTCAATTGGCACTTGGTTTCTAAGACTTCTTTTATTCTGTTAGAGACCCCATCTAACTGATCTAATCTTATTTCTCATAAACAGCTGTGGTTGACCCTGTTTCTTGCATTTCTTTGTGTCTCTTTGTTCATGGCATGAGGGCATGGGATAGCTCTGGGAGCCACAAGAGAAAAAGTGACCTTTCTTAGCCCCAGGCTGGCTTTCCAATCCCCTTCACTCCCCAGCCCATTGTTAGTTCTCTCTAACTGGGGGCATAATCACTAGTGACTAATAGGTTGCATAATTATACCCCCAAGAGTGGAATTCCTACAAACTTGGACTTTTCTATCTGCTCCATCAGACCATAGGCTTAAACCTGCAGCAATAACATCTAGTGTTATACACATATCATGAACAGAAATACTAGAGAGACAATGGACTGGGACCAGAATTGAATAGAAGGAGAATTAGCTGCCTTTGGGAAATTGGATGGTACTTTTAATAGTAACAATAATAATGCACAGCACTTTTAATAATAATAGTAACAACAATAATGTAAATAATAATTTCAAATAAGCATCATAATAAATGATGTTTAATAATAAGAAGAATCTTCCAGGTATTGTGCTGTAATAATTTACAATTATGACAACACCTGGGAGACACATGCTATTATTATACCTATTTTTACAGATAAGAAAACTGAGGCAAACAGAGGTTAAGTGACTTGCCCAGAATCATACATCTAGTGAGTGCTAGAGGCCAGATTTGAATGCAAGTCTTTCTGACTCCAGCCCTGACACTCCATTCACTGCACCAAGTAAAAGTCTATCAAAAAGCATTAATATCCTTCTGTTTGTTCACCAAGCTAGAGACTAGCTCCATAATAGTGATAATAGCTAGTATTTATATAGCACTTTAAGGTTTACCAAGGATTTTTATAAATATGATCCCATTTTATTCTCACAATAAGCCTGGGGAAATAGGTGATATTACTATCTTCATTTTATAGATGAGGAAACCAAGGCAAACACTTGCCTGGGTCACCTACTTAGTAAGATGCTGAGGCCAGATTTGAACTCAAGTCCTCCTGATTCCAAGCCCAGCATTCTATCCACTATTTCACCTACCTAAATCTTTGAAAAATTAAAGTTGATTGTCACCAAAGCTGATAATGAAGAGGGCTAAGATGCCTAGACATATATGCATATACGTATATATACACTATATATATATATATATGACATAAATTGGCTGCTATATCTTGCCAGTGAAAAATCGCACAAGGCATCTCTCTTCCACATCTGTAAGGTGGGTGTCTATGGCTATGAAATATTGGATATAAGTCAGGATCAGTTGATATGTTGATTGGTTTTATAGAATTGCTTTTTTCTTTCTTTTTGTTTGGTACAAAGGATAATTTGCTGAGTAGGAGAGGGAGACAGAATATATTTAGGAAAAAAAGGTGATGTAAAAGCAAAAGATATCACTATATACATATTCCATATACATATATACATGTATATATATTAGAATAATTATTCAAGAGAAGAGGCATAAAACATATCATTAAAGAGTTATATAATAGGAAGGAAGTATGCCAGGTATGTAGGAAGAGAAGGCCTAAGTTATGGACAGCTCAAATAGTTCAATGACTTATACAAAATGTCAATAGATCTAGCAAAAGCCCCCAAATATGGTGAGCAGGCTGTGGATCATTTACGGGAAACATTGATAAATATGGATGAAATTGTAGATAACTTTCAACCTGGAGGAAGTACTTAAACTGATAAGACCACAGATCCATTGAAGTATCAAAGTAAATGTAAAGTAATATACTTCAGTTCAAAAATAGTTGGGTTCAAATGAATATTGTAAGAATAGCTAGATAGCAATTTTCATGAAAAGAATCTATGAGTTTTAGTATACTGTAAGCTCAAAGACTAAAAAGTGTAGAATATGGCTTATAAAACAAATTTGATCTGGGTCTATATTAAAAGAATTATATAATGTCTAGGACAAAGGAGATGAGAGTTCCACTGTACTCTACCATAGTCAGATAACATTTGGAGTTTTGAACAATAAATTTTAAAGAGGATCTCAACAAGCTCACAGTATACAGAGAAGGGCAATCAGAATGGTGATGTGTTTGGGGACCATGTTAGATCATTTGAAGAAACTTGGGATATTTATTTTGGAAAAAAAATACTTGGGCATAGTGGGTAGAGAAGACTGAGTCAGGATACTGAGAGTCAGAAAGATGGAGTCAAGTCTTGCCTTTGACATATGCTGGCTGTATGACAATGGACAAGTCACTTAATTGTTCACTGCTTCATGAAACTTTTAAGATTATAAGTTATAGATAAGTTATAAATCTGCATATGAGGAGAGGAAGTCTCTATAATCAGACAGAATTCCCTTATAGCAGCGTTGGAAGAAGAACAAAAGAGAAGGGAGGAAGAAAGGAGAGAAAAATGTGTGTATGTGTGTGTGTGTGTGTATGTGTGTGTGTGTTTGTGAGAGAGACAGACAAACAGACAGAAAGAGAGAAAGAAAGAAAGAAAGAAAGAAAGAAAGAAAGAAAGAAGCAAGGAAGGAAAGAAAGAAAGAAACCCTCTGTGGATAAAACATGCACAAGGATCACATCACATAGGAGAAGTCTCAATAGGGCTTTTCCCCTAAACACCTAATGCTTTACTTTACAAATCTTTAATGCACTTAGGCATCATTATATTGGTTATATCATTTGTCCTTGCCTTCTACTGGACTGTATGTCCTGTGAAGGCAAGGAATATGTTTTCTGTAAACTCTACATTTTCCCCAGTTTCTTAGCACACAGTAGACATTTAATGAATGTTAGTTAAATGAATGTATGACTAGAGGGAGCATCTACATTGATGAAATCAAAGATCTCTAAAAAAATGGAAGCACCTAAAGCCAACTTGGCTATCCTACATCTAAAGACTGTTAAATCTTCATCAAAATAACTAGTTGGACTGTGGAAAATGTATGGGCTGAGGAAGTCTGTTCTTTGTAATCATATTACTGGATTTCTGAGATCTCTCCAAATCAGAGATTATAAGAGTTGACTTGTAGGCACCATGGATCATATACTGGGGAGCTATTCTTTTTTCTGTCTTCTTGTTTTTCTATTATTCTCTGTTGACAAAGTGTAGGGTCAAAGTTTGTCAATGTAAGACATTTCCTCCAATTTGAAATAAAAGGTCTTCTGACATCTTGGAAGCTCTTCTTTCCTTTGTCAGACTGAACTATTTATGCATTCTGACTTATCACTATCAGGTGGTCATTCCATTTTTGTAATAATTTTGTCTTTGGCAAAGAACACGTTCTGGCTGTAACAAACTATGGAGAGATCCATTCAAAACATACAATTTCTCATGAATTTTGTGGTGTTTGGAAATAAACCATACATTTATTATGATGTGAATGCATTTCAAAAGGAGGACTATATAAAGCCCCAATTACTCTTATGTAATTGACAATTTTTTTGAGGGAAAATATTTCCACTCAAAGAAAATGAAAATATAAAACCTTTGGATTTATACGGTATCTTTTTATGGAAATGAGTGGCATATTAAATCCTTATTCTCACTTTATAAAAATCCACAAAATATTTTCTGGAGTGATATACATTCAAATCCATGATGCACATGACTTCAGGTTTACATTTCTGAATCAATGCATGTAATACTGCCATTTTATTTAATTGCTTTCTATTAACTTCTTGAAAAAACATTTTCATGTCTGTAACATAAAATTAACTAATATTGGTGAGAGGTTATAATAGATGACTTCTAAGGTCCCTTCAATTTCTCTGCTTATAATCTTATCTAGATGAAGTAGAGAAAGATGTTTGCATCTGGCCCCATCTTATAGAAGTAAAAACTGAGGAACAAGGAAGTTCAACGACTTGTCCCCACACAGCAGTCAGTGGAGGAAATAAAAAAAGCAATAATAAGAATCTTCCTTACTTTTAATTAGCATTCAAATTTTTTTGAGGGAAAAGAACTTTATGTGGCAAAAATGTAGAAAGATGCAATCCAATGTACACTGGGTGATCTGATCTTTGATATTCTTTGAAGATAGTACCTAATCATAATCACTGGTAGAGGAGTAAAGATATTGTAAGGCACCTGGAAACAAAGTGTGTGCCCATAGGGTGTAAAATAGATGAACGAACTGTCATATTTATCCGATGAATATTGCTGGACAATTTGAAATGATGAACATAAGGAATTTAACACTGCACAGGCAAATATGTTATCAACTGATACAAAGTTTAAAAAAAAGTAGAGTGATAAGAACAATATATACAATTGAAAATAACAATATAAATGAAAAGACCACTAAAGGGAAGTTGAATTGGATTTGGACCTGGGGACATATGCTATCTCTGCTAATCGCTTTGGGCTTGCTTCGTCATCTGTAAAGTGAAGAGATTGGCCTAGATGACTTTTAAAGTCCCTTTGAGTTATAAATATGTTGTAACTATCCTGATTGGGTTTTTTTAGCTATTTTATTTCTTCATAACAAGGTATGATTTAATTCCAGTAAGGAGGTAGGGGGCACGTTCAGAAATGACGGTAATGCAAAACATAAACATAAAATGATGGCAATAAAACTCTATTAAATCAAACTCTATGTTCGGTCAGAATGAAATTATGTCACCTCTCTTTTTCAAAAAATTTCTCTTTCTTTCTGAAATGTGGAGTAAAGTTCTGAAGTTTGACTAATAAGATAAAAGTAATGTACCACAAGTAGAGAGTACAACACTAACTCTGCAAGGTGAAAAGGTGTAATTAAACTCATTCCAGCCACAACCTCAGTCTTTTCTTCATTTGGCTTCTCTCTGGTTTAATTTTAATCCCTCCCAAAATTACTGGACCATTTTAATTTTCATTTTACAAATGATCTTCAGTGAATTCCCCATGGATAATTTTCCATAAACAATTAATTTTAATCTTTCTCTTTGGGCATCCACCTGAGATTTATCAGCTCTTTGCTTGATAGGAAGAGATTCCAAATATTTATTAAGAAAAAATGAAAAGCAGGAGAAGCTCTCTCCTTCCCTGAGTTTTCCTCAGTGATGTCTATAGCCTTTATCATCCTTTTTCACCTTTAAGAAAAATGTAAAAAAAGACAGATACACCTCATGGCCTGCAACTCTAAAAGGGAATTAGGTGCAAAATGAAATGGAAGTCTTAAAAGTGGAAAGTATGACTATCTGATCATGAATAATCCCAAAGAGGAAAAAAAGGGATCATAGGTCCTTAATTTCTATTTTGCTTTCATTTTCTTCCTAAAGAGCCAAGATCTTTAAACTAGGAAACAGATTATAAGGTGGAAGGGGCTTAGCATATCATGTTATTTTACAAATGAAATAACTGAGTCTCAGAGAGACTGCATGACTGATCCTGATGAGAGAGTTCGCACTCAAATAAATTAAGTGAATTCCTTTTGTTCACATAGCTAGTAAGAGTCAGAGTAAAGATTGAAATCCAATTTTCTCCTTACTCTAAGTCTAGCACGCTTTCCTCTATACCCAAGTAAATATTTAACAACCAACTCTCTTTAAAACAAAACAAGCACCATCACCACCAACAAAGAACCCAAGACACACTTTTAGGTTTGTTTGAATTTTCTCTATCATGTTCTTTAGTCTAGACAATCAACAAAACAATAATTCAAGGCATAATTTGTAATATTTGTCAATTTCTGAGGTATAAATGATCACACTGAAAAATGTAACAGTTGGCTCTTATGAGCCAGTATGAGCTGGCTTCAGCATGTGTAGGATTTCAAATATTACATCAATGTTTGTTTAATTTTATTTAATATTCTGTTGCTCTAGAGAATACAATTTGGAGGAATAGGAGTAGAATAAGGTTCAACAAAGGGATAAACTTTTTGACAATGAGCTGTCCAACCATGAAATGGGCTAGATAGTTCTCTTTTACAGGAAATGTTCAACTAGGTACAGTAGAAGTTATTCCTGAATTGAGCAGAAGATTGGGCAGGAGACTAGTGACCTCAAGGATCACTTCCAACACTAAGGCACTATTTTTATGAGTTGTTTCTCCTATTCTTTTATTTTGCTAAAATTCACAATTTTTCACCAGTTGTCACATGGGTGTGGCATATGGAAAGGAAATCTTATAATTATACCAGAAACCCACAGGTAGAACTAGAGAAAGACAGATAATTGCTAAACCTGAGGATTGCTGGAAGCAGCTCCTTCACATTGGCTACTAGTTAGGCTCAATGTTGAAAGGGAAGAAAAGTTGATTATGCACCAAGTTCCTGTAATTTTATATTAGTTTTTTTCTTTTTTTGAGTGAAAGGAATTTTCCTGTTTTCCTTTACTGTCTTTCCCTTTTCTTCATTCCTTTTGTTTTCTGGGTCTCAAAATGAAATAGAAATAGACAAGGGCTCCTTGGTTTCCATGCTAGTCAATGAATCAACTACCAATAATAGGAAAGCTAAGCTGAATATAAAACATACCAGCCCCCAAGAGAAGGTAGCTGATCTGAGGGATTGTGTCTAACATAAATTGTGGGCTTAATCCAACGGCACTTGATTAAAATGATTATCTCACCCCTTTGACGATTTTTTGCTTCTGAAACATGGAAAATAAAAAAAATCACTATGCTGTACTGAGCACCAAGTCACTTTATGAAATTGACATGCTTTTCTGTAGCATATTTCTCTCTTTTCCATCCTGCACATAATTGTGGTTTGTGGAAGATTTTGAGAGAAGTATTCTGGGAGCATTCATGGGGAATAAAAAGATGAAATTATTGCCCATATTTCTTTACTTCCCCTTCTTTCCCTGCCCTCATATCTCCACAAAGGCTGGTGGTAAATGGTTGTATCCATCTTCACTTAAAACAATCAAACAAAACACCGCCGCCCCAACCCCAATCCTACAAGCCAGTGTAGAAGGTTCACTGTGGATAGTGGATCAGAACACCACAGACCACGGGAATGTGACATTTGAGTCTGTGGTTCCCTATGTTCAGTAACTCTGAGAGAAGTCAAGGGAAAGGATTTGAAGAGTGGCTGATGAAGGCTACTTTGTAGCAGTGCCGGCACCAGAGGAGTATGTGATGATGTAACCGGGACTTAGATTGGGAGGCTTCTTATGGATCTCACATTGGGTGCTTTTGAGGAGTCACTAAAGCAATAGACATTCAGAGAAGGGAGAGAGAAACTGTAGTCAAAATAGGCAAGAGAGAATTAATGAAGGGGATATTGAATCATATTATGAAATAATCATAAGAAAGAGATTTGGAATGATTAAAAAAGCTTATTATTCTAGCACTTTAAAACACTGTTGGGCCCAGAAGGGTGGGATGCTGCACTCACTCCTCCCCAAGAAGCCCTTCTGCTTTGGAGTCATCCACACTGATCCAAGACAGGTCAAGTCCTTAGAGAAGTCTGGATTTTAATAAGCAGGGAGCTGGGCTTCTTTTTTCATATTTTTCATTGAATTAAACCTCCAACCCAGCATCCCAGGGACACATTATTAAGAGCTTCAGTTTCAGCTCATCTAAGCTTCCCCAAAGTGGAGAGTAAAAGCTATTCAATAAAAAAAAA
>CM053627.1:110604183-110672201 GCA_028646595.1 Phalanger gymnotis
GTTTGGGACAGACCTTACCCCGAGACCATCCAGACTGTCCTGCGCTGGAGCCCTGCTTCCCTCTGCCACTTTGTGGGTTCTGCAGTTCTAGAATTGCTTCAGAGCCATTTTTTTATCGGTTTTTGGAGGGACTTGGTGGGGAGCTCACGCCAGTTACTGCTTTCCAGTCACCATCTTGGCTCCGCCCCCCAAACCACTTAACTTCTTTCTGTCTCAATTTTCTGTTCTGTAAAATGGGGGTAGTAATAGCACCTACCTTTCGTGAGAATAAAATGAGATCATATTTGTAAAGCACTTTGCAAACTTTAAAGCTCTATGTAAATGCTATTATTAGTATTAATACTAGTAGTAGAAGTGGTGGTGGTGGTAGTAGCAGTAGTAGTAGAAGTAGCAGTAGCAACAGTAACAGCAGCAGCAGCAGCAGCGGCAGTAGTAATATGGGACAGGTATGAATATAGTACTCATGAAAGCAATGATAAAACACCAAAGACACTCACAAGCATGCATTTACAGAACAACTTAAAATGGAATTTAGTACTATAACTTCTAACTACTATTGTACTTTCACAAGAGGCTGATATTTAGACATAAAACAATTTGTAGGACTACTACTCAGGCAGTGTATATTTCATCTCAGCTTTCCATCCTGTCCCTTAAAGTTCTTGTCTTCTGGCAAGCCAGGCCTGGGTCTCAGATTCCTCTCATCATCTGCAGCTATCCTCTCTAAGAAAAATGTTTTTCTTGACCCCAGATAGCATCCCTTAAGGGGACCATGACCCTTGGATCTCCTGAACTAATGAGGTTACTTCCAAACCTGCACATGGCCACCTAAAGAACAATGTTTGATTACCCACCCAGGAAAAGAAACACAAAGTAGAAAAGTGTCTAAGGGTCCAAGCTCAGGCTCTCCTAGCTGAGTCGGTGTTCCATCTGGGACAAACCCTGGACTCGGAGAAAAGAGCACTATTCATTCGCACATTCCCTGCAAAGTAAGTCTAGAGACAGAGTACTACTTGCTACACAAGAAAGGTGAAGCAAGAGAGCAAGCAATAAGCTATCTCTTCTTTTTAACTAGTTTAGCACCCCTCCTTCTGCTACCATCATGGGGCTGGGAAAGACTAAAAGACCACCCATGGTTTGCTGCATTGTACTGATGACCAACTCCTTTTGGTGCCAAGTCACCACAAGAAGAAAGAAGTGAGGGAACCATCACCTTAGGTGCATCCAGTTACTGCCTGATCACCAGGAAGGCAATTTTGCACATGTATTATTCAAACCCTATTTAGATGATCAATTCCAAGGTTTCAGTGATTAAGTAAATAGTACTAGTCTTTTGCTTCCCTTCTGGTTACAGACGTATGCTTGGTATGATGACTTATTTATAAAAGGTGCTTAATAAATATCTGTTGAATTTAAATTAATCAACTTTCTTTGTGAGTCTCACTTGCCTCATTTATAAAATTAAGGGGTTGGACTAAATAAAGTCTATCCTAATTCTAAATCCTATTACTTTGGCAGTCTTCCAGCCCAGCACATTCATTTTTGCAAAGGAGGAAATGGAGGTCTAAACAATCAATAAAGCAACCAATTAACAACCATTTATGAAATATTTACTATGTGCTGGGCACTCTGCTAGATAGTGGAGATGCAAAGGCAAGAACCAAAACAATCTTTGCCCTCAAGATACTATTTTAAGGAAAGGGGTGAGGGGAGTGTGTAACATTACACATATAAATAAATACAAAACATTTTAATGTCAGGAGGACACTAACCGCAAGGGAGGGTTATCAATAAAGGTCTAAAATAGGATGTGCCTGTTGAGTTGGGCTTTGAAGAGAGCTAGGCAATCTAAGAGATAGAGGATGGATGGAAGTGTATTCTAGCAATATGTGTATGCGTATTATGTGCATGTATACATACATAAATATATATATATATACAATCTGCAACTTCTGTATATAATGACTATATTTGTATTTTACCTTTATGCTGATGCCGAGTATGTATGTATGTATGAATGTATGCAGGTGCGTATATATGCATATGTATATGGGATTGCTTGTGTATATATTTACTTTCTCCTCCATTACAATGTAAATTCCTTGCTAGTAGGGATTATTTCATTATTTGTACTCATATCTTTAGCTCCTAGCACAGTGGCTGGCACATAGTAGGTGTACGTAAAACATATACATATATCCATCCATCCATCCATATGTGTGTGTATGTATATATATATATATATATATATGATATGTGCACATTAGGTATATCTATTTATATATCTATCTGTTCTCTTCTATCTTTTCCTACCACTGTTGAGCAATGAAAGAGCAGATAATTTACCTTGGGGAAAACATCAGCTCCTCCACTCCAATCCCCTCAATCTTAACCCCAAAAGAACTTAAGAATCTTTGGGTTTGCTTGGTCTTTGGTTAAGGAAATATCTTATTATTTCTTCTGTTAAATTAGCCTAGTCTAAATTTTGAGAAAAGCATATCTGCAAGCTCTAGCAGTTATTTGAAATAAATAAATGAATAGATTTCCTGCAAATTGTGTTATCAATGAATTTCTTATATATTCATTGTATACATGTGTGCTTTACTATTTGCATTATTTTTGTTGGGAAATAATTTCAGAAAATAGTGTTCTAGCATAAGGAAATTTATATTTGTACATATAGACATATGCATACACACATATTTATTCATATTTATTTTTATTAGAATTACTCACTCATTAGTCTCTGTTTTATCAAGGCTAAGTGATCTCTGGACATCTTTGTTGTTTACCAAAACTATCAGCTCATCAATATTAACACATCATAAGAGCCTTCTACCATCTAGGGCCTAGAAGTCTCTTCATAGACACATATCCAAGAGCAGTGACAACAAAGAATTATTAGAGATAAATTTTAAATTTGTCCTCTGATCTTTGAGCCCCAAATATATAAACATCCAATTTTACTACCACCTAATAGACAATGAAGTATAGAATCAATGGACTCATAGAATGTTAACATTAGAAAAGACTTTAGAGATCATCTAATCCAAGCTCTTTTTAGAGATGAGGGAATGAAGGAGAATGAATTGCCTCATATTACAGAACTAATTAGTGATAGTTATGGAAATGCAGAATTTAACAGTTGAAGGGATCTTTGTGGCCATTTAGTACTTTGCATACACAGAACTGAATAGATTTCTTTATTTCTGATTGGGGGGGGGGGTGTAGCTAGGTGGATAGAACTCTGACTCTGAAGTCAGGAAGGAGAACCTGAATTCAAATCCAGCCACAGATACTTAGTAGTTATATGACCCTGGGTAAGTCACTTACCCCTGTTTGCCTCAGTTTTCCTATCTGTAAAATCAGCTGGAGAAGGAAAGAACAAACCACGCTAGCATCTTTATCAAGAAAACCCCAAATGAGGTCACGAAGAGTCTGACACTATCAACTGACTAAACGACAATAATATTTCCCATGATACCATGATCTCAGTGTGGTACAATGGAAAAAGTGTTGACTTTAGAGTGATGTGACTTGGGGTCATATTCCAGCTCTACTATCTATGGACCCACAAAGGTCACAGTCACAAGACTTTTGTTTTGGCATTCATTTTATATAGAATGATGCGATGGAGAGAGATGACCTCAAATTTCCCTTCCAATCTGAGTATATGACTCTATGACTTTGTAATGTAACCTGTTTAAGCCTCAGTATCTTCACCTTTAAGATGAAGATGGTTTAACTTAATGACCTCTCAGTGCCCTTCCAGATAAAAATTCATAATTCCATGATTGTAAGAACACTCAAAACAAGTAAAACAACAAAATAGAGTTTATAAACAATGTAATATACTACACTTTATGTAAAAAAATGATGCCATTAATGAACAATTGTATACACATCTTATATCCCCCATTAGATTGTAATTCCTGACAATCCCAACCAGGGCTAAACCATCCTTTTATTCACTGCTGGGTCTTGCACAGAATAAATGTTATCAATTGTTGAATGAATGGATCATTAATTAAACACATATTTAAGTCTCTCTCATTGGTGGTAATAAATTGTACTGAATCATTCACACTCCATCAGACAATGGGTATATGTTGGCAAAAGAATTGATGGAGATTATGGGTGCAGTTTGTTATCATTTCTTTTCCTCTCATTTGATCAAACCTGTGGCCTTGGCCTCCCTAAATACCATGTTCCAAAGCTGAGTCTTAATATTTACTCATTGGATGGGACAGGATAATTCATATCCAAGGCAAAGTGAGGACATTATCATATGCTATTTACTATGTTGAAAAGAGTCATGATATATTGCTCGTAAAGCCAAAGGATTTTCTTAAAAGAAAGACGTATGAAAAGTTGTGTTTCATCCATACACATTGTGTGTTACACATTTCTGCTATAGCACAGTCATCAATCGCATGGAAAAAAATCTAGATACAAAAAATCCAAGTGCAGAGCTTTCCTTATACCCACGAGGAGTTGGGTTGAGGGGAACAGAGAACAAAAGAAGTCACTACAGTGGTCACAAACAATGCAGAAATAGCATCAGGCTAGGAGTCAGGAGACCTAGGTTGGAGACCTCTCTTCTTACCAATCTGCTGTGAGATCTCTTTTTTGTTTGTTTGTTTGTTTTTGGCTCACAAATTTTTTTCTGTTTTGTCACTGAAATGTAGAAGTGGAATTTTAATACATTTCAGTTTACTTCTGTAATGTCAGGATTTTTTTTTTAAGTTAAAAGATGGAGCTTTAAAAAAGTGGCAATTTATTTAACCCCTCTGAGCTTTTGTGTTCTCATTTGTAAAATGAGGAGACTGGAGTAGTTCATTTCTAAGTTTCCTCCTAAAGGAAACATGATTCTTTGATATACATGAATCATAGAAACAGACTCTTTGTGATTACATAATACAACCATACCTGAACTGGAATCCCCTCCTTCACCAAGAGTTAGCAAGATCTCATAGGATCACAAGATCTTAGATTTAGGCCTGGAAGGAGCCATACAGGACATTGAACTCAACCTTTACAGGGGAGGAAACTGAGGCACAGGTCCAAGTAAAATGTCCGAGGTCATACAGTAATTGTTAGAAGCAGGATTTGAACCAATATCTCACTGACCCCATGCCTTGTGTCTTATTGACTATGCCATGCTGTCTGAAGAGCTGTGTTTCATCACTGGATGTCACATATCTCTACGTCACAATTTTAAATCAAAGTGGAAAAACCCCATCAAAACTTGAAGTGCATACATCCAAGTACAGATCTTTCCTATATTACCTCTCAAGGCTAAGGGAGGTTAGATGAATTGCCCAGGTTCATATACCTAATAAGTGACTCTCAGTGAAGGAGCATCTAGTAACTTGTCTCCTGTGTTAAGCAAGTCAAAGGCAGGCTCACTTGTAGAGGGAGAGAATAGAAATAAAAGAGTTAGAAAGAAAGGGAAAAACAAGAGAAAAATAGAGAAATAATGTGGTGCCCTTATCTTTTTCTATTGTCAACAGAAGTGGGCAGTTAATGCTATTAATAGTTATCCTACTGACAGGAAACTCAGTTTCTCTCTTATGATAATTCTTCCTGCAGAATATTTTCTTTTTAAATGTCCAAATACATAACATATGCATGAAACTGAAATTCAGTCTTCTATAGGAAGAAGACAGGATGGCCAAATACCAGAAGAGAGAACACAAAATGCAAGCCCGCAAAGCAACCTTCTTAGAGTCAACCCTGGAATATCGAGTGACAACTTTTAAAGAGACGATTGGTTCTATCTGCTCTGTGCAAATAATGGCATCTCTACTTGGCAGCTCTGCCAGACACTTGGAGGGAAGAAATGACTAATAACTTCACACACAGTGAATAACAGGTGCCTCTTAAGAGGGAAGCCTGGGAGAGGCCCCTTTGCAAACTCAGTGCATGCACCAAATATTGATTTTTAAGGGCTTATCCTGAAATACCACTGGTTTATTTACCTTTAGCTGACAAATTCAATGCTGAATTTTTGCTGGTGGCAAACCTTAGAATCCTAGGACTAGCAACAACTGGGAAAGATCATCTAATTTCCTTCTACTGTGTTCCATCCAAACTGGACTACACCTTGTGTCTGTCATCCTACTCTTTCCTGCTTCTATGTTATTTCTGATGATTCTGCTCCCCTTGTCTGGAATGCCCATGCTACCCAGAGGGTCCCCCCAACCCCAACCATCCCCTTCCCCGCCTGTGCCAAACACCACCACCACCAATTTCCATCAGCTGAAGAATCTCTTTTACTTCAAGATACCCATAACCCCTTTCCTCCTATCACTGGTCGAAAGTGATCTCTGTCCTTAAATTTCCCATGGTACTACAGCTGAGTCTTTTGTTTTGCATTTATCTCATAGTTATTTTGTATACATTTCCTCTCCACCACCTTCCTTATTTAAAAGAGCTTATGTCCTGTATTTAATAAAGGCTTAATGAATTTAATTTAATTGATTTGATTTGAATTGAATTCAATCTATTCTTCTTTAGACTAGGGGTTCTTAACCTGGGATCTCTGAATTGGCTTTCTTTTAATATTTTGATAACTGTATTTCAATATTAGTTGATTTCCTTTATAATCCTACATTTTATTTTACAAATTTACATTGTCCTGAAAAGAGGTCCGTAGGTCTCACTAGCCTTCCAAAAGGGTCCATACTATAAAACAGGTTAATAACCCATACTTTAAACACAATAACTTCTAAATTATCCAGGAATTACCCTGTTTCTAAAGAAACCCAGAGAAGTTCCCTTATCTTCCCTTCTGAATCAATCTTCAGAACCCTTATTGGGAGGTGATTCTTTCTCATATTTAGCCAGTTTGAGCCCACCTTTTCTATTCTACCATAAGTCAAAATGGAAAAGATTGTTTTACCTTATGTGATAGGAATACTTCCTATACCCAAAGACCATTATTAAGTCATCAACTCAGTAATTTTTTCAGTTTAAATTATCCTACTTGTCATCTAAAGTTTCAAGCCACAGATTCAGTTGAAGAAATCATTCTTCTTAAAGACAATTAACTGTAGTTTTTCATGATGTAAAAAGGTGAAGGGCAAAAGTAGCATAAACATGATAGTGTATGATTATAATAGCCTTGTCTCCCTAACTCATGAGCTAAGGGAAGTTTTAACCTTTATAACATGCTTCCCTCTAAGGTTTTCGGTGCTCCTCTAATGTCAAGAGGACTGAATCCAATTTATTTTTCCAGTAGTGTGAGACATTATATGGTCAAATGTTCTTCAGTTATAAGAGAGTATGAGGGCAATACCTTTTGTGCTGTTGTGTCTCATTGTCTGTGGCTACATTTGGCAAGCATACTGGAATGACTTGCCATTTCCTTCTCTATCTCATTTTACAGATGAAGAAACTGAGGCAAACAGTAAGTGACTTGCCCAGGGTCACAGAGCTAGTCGGTGTCTGAGGCCATATTTGAACTCAGGAAAATGAGTCTTCCTAACTCCAGGTCTGGTACTCTATTCATTGTACCTCCTAGCTGCCCTTTGTTCTGATAGACCCAGCTTTGCTATTTCTAATTTCAAAGAATCTACAAAATTATGACTATAAACAGCTATCAGGCTACAAAAGAGATAAACAACTCTCATTAAAAATTGTCTAAGAGGAAATTCAATATTTTGATACTCTTTCAGTTCAATGTTGAATGTCATACAGATAAGAAATATTCATGGATTAAATAGGAAGATATTTCATTCAGTTATTAAATTATTGAGCACCTACAAGAGGCGAAGTATTGTGTAGAAGAGTATTGGACTTGAAACCTAGATTCAAATCCTTTGCCATTTACTAGCTACAGGCAAGTGAGTTAAACTCTTGGTGCCTTGGAATATAAAATTTTGTATTATTATTGCTATTGTTGAGGAAACTGGTGGTACAGTGGATATAGTGGAGGGCCTGGAGTCAGGAAGACCTGAATTTAAATCTAGCCTCAGGTATATATTAACTGTGTGACCCTGGGCAAGTCACATACTTCTGCCTCAGTTTACCTAACTGTAAAATGAGAATAATAATTGCACTTACCTCAAAGGGTTATTGTGAAGATCAAATGAGATATTTATAAAAAGTGCATAGCATAGTGCTATATAAATGCTTATTTCCTTCTCTCCTCCTCCTCCTTCTCCTCCTCCTCCTCCTATTCTTCTTCTTCTTCTTCTTCTTCTTCTTCTTCTCCTCCTTCTCCTCTTCTTCTTCTTCTTCTTCTTCTTCTTCTTCTTCTTCTTCTTCTTCTTCTTCTTCTTCTTTTCTTCCTCTCCTGCCTTTTCTTGTTGTTACTACAGAACCACAGAACGTCAGAGCTAAATGGGTCCTGGGAGTTCATCTGCCTACCTGTTCAATCTGAACAGGAATTCGCTCTGGAACATCACTCACCAATGATCATCCAGTTTGCAATGAAAGAGCTGCAGTGCTTTGAACCCATTACCATCTGAGGAAGTGGGTTCTACTTTTGTACAGTAAGAATTGTTCAGAGATTTTTCATTATTTTATGTCAAAATTTGCTCCTGTACGCCTAGTTCTGATCTTTGGGACCACACATGTCTAAACCTCCTATGAAAGTCCTGAAGAAAACTATTACATTCCTTCAAAGTCTTGATACAAATTCTTTAACCATGTCTAAATAACAATGCCTCACATTTTTTTAGTGCTTTATAGTTGGTGTATAAAGCGCTTTCTTCAACAACCCTGTGAAATATACATATGGACATATATATATACATAAATACATACATAGATAGGCATAGATATATATTCAATATTTACCTAGTACTTTAAGGTTTGCAAAGTGCTTTACAAATATTATCTCATTTGATCCTCACAACAACCCTTGGAGGTAGGTGCTATTATGATCCCCATTTTATAGATGAGAAAAGTGAAGCAGACAGGGCTTGTGATTTGCCCAGGGTCCCACAGCTTGAAATATTTTGAATTTGAATTTGAATCTAGGTAACACTAATACAACAACAACAGCTAACTGCTTACTATGTCCCAGGTACCGCGCTAAGTACTTTACAGTTATTATCTCATTTGAACCTTACCTCAACCCTGGGAGTACCCTAGGTGCTGTTATTATCCTCATCTTAGAGATGAGGATAATGAGGCAGACAGGAGTTAGATTACTTGTCCAGGATCATATGTTTAATAAATGTTTGAGGTTGCATTTGAATTCAGGTCTTCCTGACTCCAGGTCCATCTACTGTGTCACCTGGCTGCCAACTGATGTGTTAGACCCATTTTACAGATGAGCAAAGAGTCTCAGAGAGGTTGATTTGTCCATAGTCACACATCTGGGTTGGATTTTGATAGTTCTGAATTTAAACTCTAGTCTTCTATCTCTAAGTTATATTTCCACTAAACCATGCTGTCTATCTTATACATCATACATGTCATAATGAATGTACATATTATACATATTGTATATGTATTTTTCTTGAGCTAGAGTATTATCATTTTAAATTGGCGAGCTAAGATTAACTTAATTGGGGGTAAGAAACTCTTGTGCAAAGAACAGACAAGCAAAAAGTTCTTTGGGGTGCTACATCCACATATTGCATGAAACACTACATAAATCAGGGCAAACCCTGACCTTCTTCACATAAGTGAGACCATGGAATAAAATAAGATGTAGTCTTCTATGGGACTAAGATCCTATGTATAAGTAGCTGGTTGACCCAGTGGATAGAGCTGAGGATGCAGAATCTGGAAGGTAAGTTCAAATTCTGTCTTAGAGGCTGACTGACTTTGTATCTTTGGCCAAGTCATTTAACCTGTCTACATGCCTCAATTTCCTCATTTGTAGAGTGGCAATAACAATATCACCTTCCTCCCAGGGTTGTTGTGAGACTAAAATGAGATAGTATTTGTAAAACACTTTTTATGCTTAAAATGCCATATAAATTATTAGCTATTATATTAGCTCTATAAAATGCTACATAAATGCTTCTATTAGCTATAAATTCAGATAAATCCGACTTCTTATTCATGAGTATCAGAACCTTGGCTTATAGATAATCCATTGTTGGAGCTAATAGTGGAAAGACTATCACAGGCCATTTGTTTGAGTCATTGGGTGCTAAAATAATGTCCAACAGCATCATGGGTGGTGACTAGTACCATTAAGTTGCTATGCACCGTTGTCAGTATGCTCTCTTCTACTTCTCTCTCTGTCTTTCCTTCTGGATTCTACTCTAAAACGGACACTATTGAGAGGTCCTGCTACATCACTTTTATCCACCCCACCCCCAACTCTATCCCAACCCCCGCTCCAGTGATACGAGGCAGATTCTTATTACTTTGGCATCTAATGCAAGGATCTCAACTGGCAGTATGACTTCAGAAGGGCTTCAATTTCACTATAAAGATGAAAGTAGTTCTGGGGTTCCTACCTAAATATTAATTATGTTAACATTTGTTACTAAGTAATAATTTTATCATGCTACAAGCTTCACATAATGTGAATGGGGCAAGCAGCAAACAAAAGCACTGTCAAGTCAACTTTTGGTTAAGATTTTTGGGGTAGGGTAGCAGTGGAGACCAGAGGACGCAAGGTTATTTGGAGGGAAAGACTACAAGACATCACTCTATGTTGGGGCGACAGAGATCCTAAACACTAGCCTCCATGGGCAGACACCCCAAGACATTATGAGTTAATAGCCAATTAGACTGCCAGTGCGTAAGGGCTCACCTTAGGTAGAACCTCTGAAGAGTACCTTGAGTTCCCTATTTTAGTTAATTATTCTTGAAAACTAGGTGTTAAGCTCAGTTGTTAATATGTTGCTGATGGGGCGTAAGAACAATCAGCTCCCTTTAAATCTCAGTGCCCTAGGCCAAAAATCCTGATCACCTCCCCCTCAGTGAGAACTCTCCTTCTAATTTAAGCAACTTACATAGTAGCAGCTCCTCACTCTAGAAACAACTGCATAGCTCATATACTCTTTTCTTTAGAGTTTATTTATTTGTTCTAACATAAAATTACAAATAGATTATAACTTGAGCATGACTGTTTTCCAGGTTCTTTTTTATGGGCATCTTTTCATTTTATGGAATAAATGATTTCTTGCCAAAGTTGGCCATAAAGTTAATATTAGTAAAATGAATCTTATTTTTCTACATACTGACATTATAAAATTAAAACTATACTCCAAAGGGGAAATATCCCTCAAGAAACTGAGTCGACAGTGTTTCACAATGAAGTGGTTGAGATAGCAAGCAATTTAAGTGGTAGGTGAGTATTGAAGTAAGAGCAAGGTTATGTATATGGGGAATGATAGAAATGGAATTACATCGATTATAATGGACCTTTCGAGGTCACACTTGCATTGGCATCAAAGAATGAAAAAGACAAAAATCTTGCAGACTATTTAGATGTCAGTGAGGCACCAAGCATTTATTAAGCACTTACTATGTGCCTGGCATTGTGTTAAACACTGGGGATATCAATATAAGCAAAAAGAATGACAGTCCCTGCCCTCAAGTACTTTACATCTTAATGGAAGAAGACAATACGTAAAATGGAAGCTGAAAAGCAGGGAGAGAGGGTTAGGGAGGGAAGTATCCAGTACAGGAGTATGATGAAATTCATATTGTGGCCTGCTGATATTGCTGCCGCTGGCATAAATGGAGGCCATCTAATTAGAGGGAGGGAGAGCAGAGGTGAAGGATATTTTCCTCTTCATGCATATACATTATAAATATTTTCTTCAATGAGAAAATTGGAAGGACCTGGTAAGGAACAGATAACATTACAAAAAATGAAAATGGCCATATCTTAACAGACTACTGGTTATCAATATAGTGGCCCTATCAGCAAATAGAATAGATCTGCCAGACTTTCCATAGTGGTCTATTCTAAAATGGTAGAAATACCACATTTGAACTCCATCATCTCAAATATAAAACTCAAGAGAAGCACAAAAAGATAAACAGGAAAGGGAAATCATATGGATCTTAAGGTTAAACTCTTTACATTCCTATAAGGGAGATGAAACTTGTAACTCATAAAAACTTTCTCATTATTAGGGCAGTTAGGAGTATATATAGATAGAGGGCACAGGTGAGAGTTCAATATGAAGGGATGATATCTAAAAAATTAACATTAAGAGGTGAGAAAGAGGAATGCATTGAGAGACATGGAAAGGGAGGGGTAGGATGGGGTAAATTATCTTAAATGAAAGAGGCAAGAAAAAGCTTTTACAGTGGAAGGAAAGATGGAGGATTGTGGGGGGAGTGAGTCAATCTTGCTCTCATCAGAATTGGCTCAAAGAGGAAATTACATACACACTCAATTGGGTATAGAAATCTATCTTGACTTACAGGAAAGTAGGAAGGGAAGGGAGAAGAGAAGGGGGGAGCTGTGATAGGAGGGAAAGTAGATTGGGGAAAAGGGTAGTCAGCAACAAAACACTCTTAAGGAGGGATAGGGTAAAAGGAGAGAGAGAGAGAACAAAATAAGTGGGAGTGGGAGAAGAGGATGGAGGGAAATACATTTAGCAATCATAACTGCGAAAAAATTTTTGAAGCAAATTTCCCTGATAAAGGCCACATTTCTCAACTATATAGAAAATTAGATCAAATTTATAAAAATAGGAGCCATTCTCCAATTGATAAATGATTAAGAGATATGAACAATTTTCAGATGAAGTAATCAAAGCTATCCACAGCCATATTCTGAGAATGTGCGAATGGCAAATGTTGGAGGGGATGTGGGGAAAATGAGACTTTAATGCACTTTTAATGGAGTTTTGAACTGATTCAACCATTCTTTAGAGAAATTTGGAACTATGCCCAAAGGGCTATGAAACCATGCACACCCTTTCACCTAGCAGTGCCTCTATTACGTCTGTATCCAAAAATAGATTTAAAAAATAGGAAAAAGACCTATATGTATGGAAATCTTTATAGAAGTTCTTTCCTGGTGGCAGGGAGTTGGAAATTGGGACGATGCTCATCAATTGGGGAAGAGCGGAACAAATTTGTACTATATGGTTGTGACAGAACACTATTCTGCTCTGAAAAATGATGAGCAGGATGCTCTCAGAAAAACCTGGAAAGACTTACATGAGCTGATGCAAAATGAAATGTACTGTTTACCAAGTAACAGCAATATTGTAAGATGATTAGCTGTGAAGGACTTAGATGTTCTCAGCAACACAATGATCCAAGGAGTTATGATGAAAGGTGCTATCCATCCCTAGATAAAGAACCGAGGGTGTCTGTATAAAGATAGAAGTATACTTTTTAAAACTTTTTTTCTTGAGGTTTTTTTTGGTCTACATTTTCATTCACAACATGACTAATATGGAAATATGTTTTGTATGACTACACATGTATAACCTATATTGAATTGCTTGCCTTCTGAATGAAGGGGTGGGGAGAGAGGAAGGGAGAGAATTTGGAACTCAAAGTTTTAAAAACGAATGTTAAAATTATTTTTACATGTAACTGGGAAAAATTAAATACTAAATAATTCTTTAAAACAGCTTAGAGCTTATTAGCTAAATGGTTTTCTTACGTTCAGTTTTATTAATCTCTCCTTTGATTTTCAGGATTTCCAATTTAGTGTTTAATTGGGGATTTTTAATTTGTTCTTTTTCTAGTTTTTTTAGTTGCATGCCCAATTCATCAATCTGCTTTTTCTTGATTTTATTGACTTAGGCAATTAGATATATAAAATTTCCCTTAAGTACTGCTTTAGCTGCATCCCCCATGCATATATTATGATTACATAAGATCCCATGACAGGTGCAATTTTGTTCAAAGAACATTTGAGTACTATAACCAAACCGAAAAATAAAAATGGAGATTTATGCTTTCTGAATGTATTTGACCAGTTTTATATGGTAATATATGTATATATTATGGTAATATATAATGTATATATGTTGTAATAATAATGTATATATGGTAATATATGTATATTATATATAATATGTATGCTGACCAGTTTTATAGAGGATGTCTTTAACATAATACAAATAGAAGAGGGATTCTTTTATAATACTGAAGTTCAATAAATACTTCTATTTGCTGATGACATGATTCTAATTACATTAGCCCTTAAAATACTACAAAGCCTCTTTAATAAAGTGATAGATTCTTGAGAATGGCTTAATCATTCACAAGAAAAAAAACAAGTTGGATGGATGAAAAATAAATATAGTCAAATAACAATGGAGTTGCTCCACATAGGTACATTTGAAAGGAGCTCCAGATGAGTCATCTCCAGTAGGAGATGACAGACAATGCTGGATTGTACTTGAAAAGTGGTGTAGCACTTCATTGATCCTAAGTTGTTTGGCATCTTTTTGATATCAACATTTTTCTAGCAATGCTATCTGGCTGTACATCAGGCACAAAGTGATCTCAGCAGAATTGAAACTCAAGGTGACCCAAAGGGAAAGATTCAGAATGGGAGCAAGTAGGTCCTGACCCTGGAGCCCCATAATCCTCTGTTCCTTCCATCTTCAACCAGGACCTGTATGGACTTCTGGTGAAGATGGCAGTGGCCATGGTTGAAATCCTGGGCTGCCAGCTACCCACCATCCAGAGTGTTTGCCATGGCTCCAAGGCTGTCACCTGACACATTCAAGTCATACACTTTGAGCAACAGAAGCTGATGGCAGTGACCCAAAATATCTGTCCCCCGAACCTGTCATTCTTCCATGTTGTCTGCCCTCCCCTCCCAAGCCACCATCAGAGGAGCTGGGCTTGAGTCAGCTGCTCCAGAGGGATGTGACAAGTTTTCAGAAAAAAACAACTGAATGATTGTTGTCTTTCAGAATATGGCCTTGAGTTCTTAGGAAAAGCTCCTTGTAAGGTACCAGCTTTGGAACAACAACATCTCCATGAAGGTCTTTGCCAATTCAATCCTGAGGCCATTCCTGGCAGAATCCAAGTATTCAAACCTGCTTCCCCTCTTTGTTGAGCATAGCATGCTGCTAGTAAGCTCAGAATCCAAAGCCAAGGAGATGCTTCCAGTCTTGAAGACCATGCCTGTCCTACGATGAGTTGCTGCATTGATAACACCATGCTGAGCTATTGAGGTTTCCTGAATTATTGAAAACTACCCTGGAAATCTTTGACACAGGGGGAGTTGGTGGGGGGCCCTGACCCTTCTGCCATCTCAGACTCACTCTCTCCTACAGCACCAGCCTCTTTAGCTGACTGCCTTGTTGGATCAGTACATCAGACAGTAGCCCAAAGATGACAGCACAGCACCCAGCACTGGAGAGCTGGATCCCCTGACCCTGTAGCAGATACTTAGCTGGGAAGGTCTCAGCATTTATAAATGTACTCTGACTTAAAAAAATACAGTATCTCCTTGAATAGATATGACTTTATTTCATGGTATGAACGAAAGCTTAAAAGTGAACATGGGAAATCCTTATATTCTTTCTTCTATCATCACATGCCCAAATTTATATCACCAACAATGACTTGTACTCATTAAGTGACAAAAAAGACTTACTCAAGACTGCCCATAAAAAGAATAAGCAAAGGGAATGGAATAGTCTAAGGCCACATTATACATGAAATAGTTAAAGAAAAAAACAGAAAGATTTCTAGAATGTTGGGTACATAGAGGATTTATGGAAAGACATGAGCAAGATGAAATGTGTTTGGATATTGCAGGAAGAGAGCTGGAAGGAGAGTTTGCAATCTACAATGGTGGAGAATTTATGATGTGATTGCAAATCCACTTAAATATTGAAGTAGAAGACTATTCTTCACAGTTTAAAAATAATTATGAGGAGCCAAGGACAAAAATGAAGTTTCATTCTTTCTTTTTTTTTTCTTCTTCTCAGGCAGTTTGTTCCATTAATCTTCAGAAAGGTTAATTAACTTGCTCAAGGTACACAGCAAGGTCAGTGAATATGTTGGGAACCAAACCCAGGACAAAATAGAATGAATTAGTAACGCTTTTTCCCAGTAGTCCCTCAACCTGTGAATTATCAGGCTTTTAGAGTACTGTGAAATGTTACACTGAATCTATTTAAAAAAACACCCCAACAACTCCTGTGCAGAAATTGCCTGGGAATTAAAAACATCAGTGGTTAATATTCTTATTTCCTTTATGATCCTGTTTGTGAAGACTATCTTGCTTTATTTTTCATATTATGGCTATTGCTGACTCAGGACACAAGGAAGAACAAATTGTGTAATTTGAGTTGAGAGGAATCTTTTCTGCAGTTGTTCTTAAATAAAAACACATATAATGAGCCAAAACCTGCCTGGAGATCTGTGTGCACAGCTCCCATTGACGTCACTTGGAAGTATGTGTGGGCAGAAATTGGCCCACTTACTCAAGCATAATCTTTTGAAAACTGAACATTTTTAAATCCTTTAATCTCAAGCTACAGTAGGTAGAAAGCAGCTATCCTACATAACTTTTCTTATTTACTTGGAAATAAACTCGTTTAGAGCTCTGAGAGGAATAGTCTTATAGGAATCCTCTCCATTTGGAGACTAGTTACCTCTTTTTAAAAACAGATCCAAATACAAGAGTCCTTAAATAGTTTATGTAGTCCAATTCTCTTGTTTTACAGCTGAGGAAACTGAGTTTCCAATATATCGGGTGACTTGGCCAGGATCACACAGTGAATTGGTGGTAGCCTTGGCACTGATGTCTATATTCTTAACCAGGGCTCTGTCCACAATAGAACAATACAGTAGGACAAACATCTCTATTCTGTCTTCACATAGATTCTCAATCTTACAGCGTTTGCCTGAGGGAGTCCACTCCCCAGAAGTGGCTAAGGGCTACAGATATATGGGGCTGACAATGATTCACAAAAATAGAAATAATTTGGGCCAGAGGGTGGGGGTGGAAAGCAGTTGAAACCACTGTGGGATTCAGCCAGTTTGCACCAGTTTAGTAGAACTGGTACCTAATTTTAGGTTGAGTTCTGTGAACCGATTGTTGGGGGTGGGGAGCCCTACGCCGGCCATGTCAGCAGCGGTGGGAGTGCCTAGGCTCGATTCCGTGAAGAACCAGTTGTTAATTTATTTGAATCCCACCACTGGTTGAAACTTACTAGAAATGCATTCATCCCAAGGAATTAGAATGCCAGACAAATTAAAGAATGAGAATGTTTCTCAACTGTGAGAACTCAACAGTTCCAAATGTACTTTAAACATAACCCATGTGGGCAATCTCTAGCAGTAAGAAAGCACCATCCTTTCTTCCTCAGGTTCATTTTGGCAAACATGTGTTGGTCTGTATTGTATGACCATTCTTTACAAATTATTCCAAATTCAGTTCAAAACGAGTAACTAACTAGACAGAGATCAGTCACTTCTGGAGTAATAATTTATATATTTACAAGTATATATCTATTTATATCTGGGCACACTTAGACACATACACGTGTATATGTATATGCATGCATGCATGTATGCATGCATGCATGTGTGTGTATGGAGAAGCAGAGAGGCAGCATGGAGAGAGTTGGTTTTTTTGAGCCAGGAAGACATGGGTTCAAGTCTAGCCTTTGACAAATACTGACAAATATAACCTTGGGGAAATCACATAACTATTAGTATTCTAAGAAATTCTTTAAGATACAAAGCTGCAGAAAAGGTGTTAGCTTGCATTGGTAGAGGAGGTTTTCTTATCTAGAAATTGCATATATCAGTGAAATTACATATACACACATATACATACATATATGCATATATAATGTACATGTGTATATATTTATTTTACATATTATATGTACGTATGATATATATCATACATATATATATAGGCATATGCCTATATCTATATAATAGGCATATTATAGGTATGCCTGTAATAAAGCATTTGACTCTATCTATCTAGATATAGGTATATACCTATATTATAGGCACATGTCTATAGGTATATATCTATAAATATATAATAGAGACATAGGTATATATCTATATCCAAATCTATGATAGATGTGTGTGAAACAGATTATGAATTTGGAACTAAAAGTTACTGTAGAGGTCATGTGGTCCAATCAGATGAAGAAACTGAAGCCCAGAAAGGATAAATGACTTTCCTTATGTCATACAGATAATAACAAAGCTAGACCAAGAAGTAAGGTCCTTTGGCACCAAATGCAGTGCTCCATTACACCACACTGCTTTCCTATATAAGCAGGTTAAAAGTTAAAGATGTTATATACCCTATATATCTTATATGTCAGAAGTTGTTGGTTTTTTTTTAAATCTGTTTTTGGAACCTGTTTTTAACCTCCTTTGGAAGCCACTTGTGGACCTTATCTCAAACTAACTTTTAATGCACAAAATAAAATACATAGGATTATAAAGGAAATCAGATATATTGACATACAGTTAATAAAATACGTTTTTAAAAAGTCCACAGATCCTAGGTTAAGAACCCCTGCTCTGTATTATTAACTGCTGCTTATTTCAGCAGCCACCAAGTTTGCCTACATAACAGAATTGACTTTTAAGATTCTCACCTGTGTGGAAATGATCTTCTTTCCTACCAGCCTTGGAAAATATCTGCCCATCAGACCATCTTCTACTCTTTATAAGGCTTTGCTCTTCCTGCATTCTCCTTGTCTTGCTGTGCCTCTTCCTAAAAAGAATTACTACCCACTGGTAGAATGTGTCATCCCTCCATTCCCACCACTTTTTTTTTTTCCTCCTTGAGGACACTGTGTGGCAGTTGGTCTCTTTCATTTCTCCAGTAAATGTTTGCGGTGGTCCAAGTTACAGAAGTGTTGTAACTGGACACCCAAGTTTTTGTTTTTTCCCTCTAACCACAATTACAGCATGGGCTGTGGGAGCTACAGTTTTGTGGGGAAAGGCAAGTCATTCTGTACAGGAAAGGTGGTATTCAAAAACCTCCTCACTGATTCAGCCTCATAAGCTTACCATTTTTGGTGTCATCAGAGCGGAACCTTACAGAGAAGAACAGTAATAATGGTATTTCTCATTTATAAAATGCCGAAAGGTTAACAAAGTGCTTTCCTCACAGCAGCTCTGAGAAGGAGATGGTATGAATATTATTACCCGTATTTGACTAAACAGGAGAGCGAGCCTCAGAGAAATTATGTGACCATTACAAGATCATAAAATTTATTAAGCGTCAGAGCTGTGATTTGAACCTGGGTCTGCAGACTCTTAAACCAGTGCTTCCTCCGTGATGCTAATGAGATGAGCAATAATGAAGGCTAATTTAGACATAATAGCATTTCTTAAGAAATTTCTGGGAATAACGCTTGATTTATTTCATCATCGCTTTTTTCATAATTGAAAATGGTTCTTGCTTTTCCATTTTAGTCTTAGAAGAATTTTTTTTCCTTAAAGAGAAAACCAAGCAGCAGCCTGACTGTAGGGTCTTGATGGGATCAAGAAGGCTAAACATTTAAATGAAGGCTTTCTTCATCCAAAATATGTATGGTTTTGAGTCCCTGATTCATTCTGGAAATTTACTAGATGATGCTTCTTGGCAGATATAACCAAATGCATGACTAATATGGGGCAAGAGGGCAATTATATTTATTTTGTATATTAAATTGGCTCTCCTTCCTATAAGTGTACTTTTATATTTACATAAAATAATGATTTTAACCGGCAACAACAGTATTTTGTATTTCAGTGGAGTCTTTTCATGGAAAGAAATAAAAAAAAACCTTAGATTTCAATAAGTTCAACCAATATTTATTGAATTATTACCTACTACATGACACATTATGCTAGGTGATAAAGGAGATGCAAGATAAGGTCCTGCTCCAAAGGAATTTGCAGTCTACTAAGAGAGATAAGATATGCAATACTTTTCCCTCTAAAAAAACCACCCAACATTCACGCTACCAGAGAGAACGTGAATAATTAAGAGAGGCAGGAACAAAGTAGCTAAATTCCTAGAAGGATCAGCTCACTTTCAACTTGGGGGAATCAGGAAAATGTTCATGGAAGAGGAAGAACTTTATTTGTAAAATGCTCTAAACCTTTTTTAAACTCATTTAATTGTTTCTCCACAATCATGGTGGAAGGTATATATAAATACTCATATCTCTTTTTTCAGATAAGAAAATTGAATCTTCAAGAGTTAGTCAATAAGCATTAATTGTTTGTTACACTGTGCTAAACAGTTGTCATTCATCCTTCATTTTTTGAAGAAGACCAATGACATCATGATGTTGGGTCAGGATACAGTGTGTTTGGCTACGGCTGATGAGTCCAATACAAGTTTGGAAGGCTCTACCACAGGTCAGGCACAAACGTCTTTGGATTTGTGCTGCTCATGTTTCCTTTGTGTTATTGCAATTCTGCTTTACTCATAGAACATAGCACCTTCTTTGATGTGGGCATATCATGCTAGACTGTTCTGTGTTAACATCTACCATGTCTCACAATTCATACTAAAGTTCTTCAGAGAGACCTTGAGAGTGTCCTTGTACTGCTTCTTCTAACCACCATGTGAGCATTTGCCTTGTGTGAGTTCTATGTAAAATAGTCCTTTAGGTAAGCATGTGTTTGGGCTATGTGGCCAGCCCTTCGGAGTTGTGCTATCTATAGTAGAGTTGAAATGCTTGGCAGTTCAGCTTGAGAGAGGACCTCAGTGTCCAGTACCTTTCCTCGTTGGGTGATCTTCAGAATTTTCCTAAGACAGATCAAGTGGAAGTAGTTCAGTTTTCTGGCATGGAGCTGATATTATCGACGGTCCAGATTTTACAGGAATACAACAGTAAAGTCAGCACAATGGCTCTGTAGAACTTAAGTTCAGTATGTAACTTAATACCTCTTCTCTACCACATTTTCTTTCAGAGCCTCACATATGCTGAGTGAGCTCTGGCAATGCATGTGTAAGCCTCATCATCTATGTGGACACCCCTGGAAAGTATACTGCCAAGGTGAGTGAACTTATCCACAGCATTCAGGATTCCTCTGTTTGCTCTAACTGATGGTTCTACGTATAGATGGTGTGGTGCTGGCTGGTGTTGAACTTCTGTTTCCTTGGTGTTAACAATCAGGCCAAAATTAGCACAAGTGGCAGAGTTGATCCATATTCTGTTGCATCTCAGTCTCAGAGGCTATATTGAACACACAATCATCTGCAAACAAAAAAGTAATGCATCAACTCTCCCTGCACTTTGGTCTTGGACTGTAGCTTTTTCAAGTCAATAGTTTAGCATGAGTACGGTAGCTGACCTTCATGTCATTTTTGTCCTTGTTGAAGGATCTGATGACATCACAGAAAATAACATGCTAAGAAGCACAGGAGCAAGCACACATCATGATTCACTCCATTGGTGACTGGGAAAGCATGAGAGCATCATCCTGTATTCAGAACCTGTGCAAGCCTGCCTTTGAGAGCCCGGAGTATGATACTGATGAACTTCTCTGGGCAACCAAACTTTGACAGGATCTTCCACGAGCTCTCAAAAATGACAGTGTTGTTAGGTCGACAAATGTCGACAAATGTTCCTAGCATTTCTCCCGGAGCTGTCGGGCAGCCAATACCACATTCACTGTTAGCCATTTATGAAGTTGCCCTGGCTCTCAGGCAGATGACCTTCTTCCAGGTGAAGGATCAGTGAAGGAGGGCTCTGGCAAGAATCTTGCCAGCAATGACTAAGAGAGAGATTTCCTTGTGATTGTCACAGAACAGCCTCTTTCCATTTCCTTTATAGAGCTGGATAATGGAGGCATCTTTATCCCCTGGGGAATAATTTTTTCTTGCCACATAATCCAGAAGATATTAGTCAGCTTCTGTATGAGCAGAGGATCTTCTGCCTTGTGGATTTCTGCTCGGATGGAATCAGTACTAGGCACTTTCCCACTTGAGAGGAGCATGATGGCATTCAACACTTCTTCAGTCAGAAGTTTGGCCAGAGAGGGATTGATTACAACCTGAGGCATATGGTCAATGGCTTGGTGGATGACGATCTGTTGAGAGCACTGTGGAAGTGTTCAGCCCATTTCTCCATGATCTTGTCCTTTTCACGGATCAGTGTGGCTCCATCAGCACTAAGTAGTTGAGATGCACCATAGGTCTTTGGCACATAAATAGCCTTTAGTGCATGATAAAAGCACTTTGGATTGCTACTATCAGCATAAAACTGAATTTTATCTGCCTTCTTATTGAGCCAAGAATGCTGCATCTTTCTAAGCTTTGCTTGCACTTTTCTTTTGATGGAGTTAAATGCTGAATAGGGGGAACACAAAGGAAGCACCCCCCAATACAATCCATCCTCTGGAGGAGAGTACCTTCTAATGGGAAAGAAAATATGTAAATATCTCCAAATGTACAAGATTATATACACATACATATATACAGAGAGAGAGAGAGAGAGAGAGAGTAGATTAAAGAAATTTGAAAGGGAAAGGCATTAATAATAGCTGAGAAGGACTGGGAAAAATCTCTTACAGAAGATGAAATTTGCACTGAGACTTGAAGGAAGCAGGGGAAGCTAAGAGATGGAGGTGAAGGGGTAGAGCACATAGGCATGGGGACAACTGGTGCAAAATCACAAATTAGAGAAATATAGTATCATCTTGAAGAAACTGCAATTAGGTTTGTGTAGCTAGAGACTGTAGAGTGCATGTAAGAGAGTAAGGTGTAAGAAGGTTGGAAAGGTAGGAGGGCTCAGGTTATAAAAAGCTTTAAATTCTAAGCAGAGGACTTTATTTTTTTATCCTGGAGTCATAGGGATCAGTGAGAAGGGGTGGGAGAGGGCAGACAAGGGGAGAGAAATATCAAGACCCACACTTTAGAAAAACCACCTTGGCAGCTAAGGGAAGAAGAATTGGGAGTAGAAAGAGACTTGAGGCAGGGAAACCAGTTAAAAAAACTCTATAGCATTAGCCAGGTAATACAGATCTGGACTAAGGTTGTGGCTTATGAGTGGTGTGGAAAGAACACAAAGAGAAATATTGTAAAGGCAGAAATGATAAGATTTGGCAATGGATTAGATATGAATTGAAGATAACACCGAAGTTGGGGAGGGGTGACTGGTGGTACCTTTAAAGTGATAGGGAAATTCATAAGGGGAGAGAGTTGGGGGTGGGGTAGGGAGAGATGTCCTATTTTGTACATTACAAGTTTGAAATGCCTACACAGGAAATCCAGTTTGAGATCTCTAAGAGGCATCTGGAGATGTAGGAAAGAGACAAAGGATGGATATATAGATATGGGAATCATCTACAAAGAGATACTATTTGAACAAATGAACTTGTGACTTGTATACGCACACCTGCTAAGTGGCAGAGGCAGAGATAGAAATCAAAACTAAATCTTTGATCTCCTCCTATAGTGCTTTCTCTGAAGCACCAAATCTTATATCTCAGTGAGGCAGATCATTAAATACGTCTGCTTCTAAGGTAGAATGAAGCAATTGTTACAGAAACATTACCAGCCAAGATGTAAGGAAAGTCTTAGTATCTAATATTAAGTAGAGTTTATGGGGGCAGCATGTGATCAACTGAGTTGAAACAAAGTTACTATGACTAAAGCTTAAATAAAGATTGGTGGAAATGATTAACAGGTGTAATCTATTTTTGGTTTCTAATTTCATTTATGAAATTATACTTTCTTAATTTTCCTGGTTGAACAAGTTGTGGTATATGAAGGTAATGGAATACTATTGTGCTATAAGAAATGGGGATGATACGGACTTCATAATAACCTGGAAAAACCTACACAATATAATGCTGAGCGAGAGGAGCAGAACCAGGAGAACATTATACACAACCACAGATATATGGATTCTGTGATGACTAACACTGATAGACTTTTCTCTTCTCAGCAATACAAGGTGCAAAGACAACTCCAAAGGACTCGTGATGGAGAATGCTATCTGCATTCAGAGAAAGGACTATGGAATCTGAATGCAGATTCCGGCACACTTTTTGCTCACTCTTTTTATCCCTTTGTTTTTTTTCTCATTTTTTTGTTGTTTTGGGTTTTTTTTTTTGATTCTGTCTCTTCTTTCTCATGATTCATTCTGTTGGTCATAATTCTTCTTTACAACTTAACTATTCTGTAAACAAGTTCAATATGAAGTTATATGTAGAAGATATATCAGATTCCATGCCATCTTGGGGAGGGAGGCGGGGAGGGGGGGAAAGAAAATCAGGAACTCAAAATTATGTAGAAACGAGTGTTGTAAACTAAAAATAAAAAAAAATAATGCTTTCCATTTGTATAATATTTTGAACTTTTAAATGTGATTTAATGTACTTTTCCTCAAATGTGCATTTCCTGAAGATTGCAGAAAAAATGTGTCTGGTGGTAGGTGACTTATTCCTTCTTGTGCAAAGATGGCACACTTGAACAGCATTTGGAAGTCTTGTAAAACTGAAGATATTGTCTCTTATGTTACCCAATGTTCTGTACGACATGACAAATTCCTGCTGGAACTTATTTCCAGGAAATGGTTTGTTTCTACAGACACTGTCTACTTTCTATTGTCAAACAATGAAAACTGTACCTTAGCCATCAGAAAACTTACAGCCAAACTCAGAACCCAAAGCAGGAGTAAATTCATCACAGATGCCTGGTAATAACTATTCCCTTCCCCAAATTAGATCATCTCTGTTTTGGTTTTTATCCTTGATTGTCCTATATTACTTCTTCAATAAATACTTAAATTTTTTTCTCCACCAGCACAGATCACAAACCCTTTGCAACTTAATTGATTGTCTTAATGAATTGCTGTGGTAAAAAGAATCATATGATGATAGACACAGAGTGCATTGATGGGCTGGTACTTAAAGTTTTTCCAGCTTGTTGGGACCTGACAGAGTTTGTGTTGCACTGGAATAGCTTTCAAGAGCCTGAGGTCATATCCATGCCATGACGAGGCCCTAGTGCAGGTCTTCTGTGGCATAATATAACTTACATTATGTTTAATCTTAGTAGCTGACTCCCTCAAATTCTTTAGGAAGTAGGTAAAAGTAAGCATAAATCTTGCATACATACACATATATACAAACACACATGAAGAATTGAGGGAATTGGAACAGCAAGAGATAGTGGGAATTGAATGGACCACACTGACTCCCCCTCTTGTGACTCAATTCTGGAGCTTGCTCAGTTCCCTTTCTATTCAATTATGGGTCTAGTTCAATTTTGTCTTGTGAGAAAACTTTATTCAATTGTGGGAATTGTGAGCAAACTTTGTTGCATTGTTTGAACCTAGCCCGGTATGGCTGAGAAGCTGGACCACCTCTACCTGCTGCTCAGAGATCCTTAACTAAGGACCTAGGTTATGCTGATCAGAAACCCAGTCAGGTCTGAAGACAGATGCAAGGAGTTTTCTCACAATTATACATCTCAAGCAACCCATATGTCTTATCTGAAAACTGGCCCCACGCTGGTTCATTGGTTATTGTTTCCATCTTCCTTTAATTGAATACAGACCCATGGAGGAGTAGGACAACTCTTTTTCTGAATTCAGGGAATTGCACCTGTATGATCTCCCCTTCCCAACTTGGAAAGTCCATAATCTTTCCTCTAATTAGAAATCAGATTGCCTGATTTTGTATCCTAGTTAATTGTCTTCTTTTAATTAATTGGTCTTATTTGATTAATTGCTTTTAATGTATAAAAATCTATCTCCCTCTATATTTGCAGTCTAGTGCCAAAGCTGAGGAAGGCTACTGGTCTTGATTTGTTATGCAAGTGTCATGCATTGCTTCATAAATCAATATTCTTAAAAGCTTGAACCTTTGTTTCTTTCATCCTTCACCTGATACACACACACATACAGATGGGTCAGTCCTGAAAGGGATGTTAGAGGTCATTGAATCCAAACCCTACTCCCCATTTTACAGAGGAGAAAGTGGGCCAAGAAAGATTAAGTGACTTTCACTGAGTCACACAACTATTAAGTGTCTGAGTCATGATTCAAACCCGGGTGTGACTTGCTGACTCTAAGTCCAGTATGTTTTCCTCTGTATCAAGCTTCTGCTCCCTATTGTTGTCATCTATCTCCCTGCCTTACTGTTCTCTTTTCAATAGTTCCTATTTATGTACATATTCAAATTACAAGAATTTACTGAGTACCCACTGTGTACAGAGAACTTTATTCTGCTTGGAGAGACTGGAAAAAAGTGTGACAAAAGGGGAAAAAAACAGAAGACTATTCCGACTTTCAAAAGGCTTACAGTTAAATTGGGAAAAGAGTATAACTTCCTTTCCACATTAATCCCTTTACATTACTCTTTTGCAATTACTTTTCCTCCACTTATTAAACAGATGTTTGAGATCAACAATGAAATGTACCCAGAAGTGAGCAGGAGAAGAGTGGGCTTTACCGTATTTGAGAAATAGCACCCTGGTTTCAAGTATCCCAAAGAACTCCATATCACACAAGCTTATCAATGTCATTCTTCATTTTAATCTATAAGATGAGGATGGCAGGCTTGAGAATAGAAAAAGGAGCAGTGGGAAGATGTCAATGGAGAACATCAAACACTAGATTTCGTCTCTGATAAACATTCCTTTCCCTCATTTCTTTTACTGCCTTGCTCTCTCAGTTCTAGTGGAAAAATATAACTCACAATTTGTGAACAACCATTTTAAATTATTTTTTAATTAATATAAATCTATTTTTCTCTCTTCTGTTCCCCATCTTACTGGAAAAGAAAAAAAAATGAAGACCTCATAACAAATATACATAGTCAAACAAAGAAATTTTCCCAATTGTCCAAAAAAATGTGTGCTATTCGTTCCTTAATTTCACCAGCTCTCAGTCAGAATACTTCATCTTTAGTCCTCCGTAATTATGGATGGTCACTGCTTTGATTAAACTGTTTGCTTTTTTATATTAATATGCACTTTTTAAAAATAAAAATTAAGAAACCGGAGGGAAGTGGAGCGAAGATGACAGAGAGAAGCCAAAGAGTTGCCTGAGCTCTCCCCAGTTTTCTTCAGAAACAACATTAAATCAAGTCTCTAAATGTATTCGGGAGTGACAGAACCCACAGAAAGACAGAGTGAAACAATTTTCCAAAATAAGATAACTTAGGGACTTCAGGAAGAGTCTGTCTCACTCGTGTAGAAGGGTAGCACAGCCCCATGCAGATGATATCCAGGCAAGCCATCAGGAAACTCTTAGCCACAGCACAGATCAGCAACTGAGGCCCCTTGTATCTGGCTTTGCACACTAGTGGCACAGCAAGCCAGCTGTGAGGCCTCCAGCCCCAGTGCAGAAGGCAAACCGCCAGCCCCTAAAGCCCAGCACAATAGGCATGACTAGGCAGGCCACCCCAGTACAGTGGGCAAGCCTCTAGCACTTGAGGTCCCGGCACAGAAAGCCAGTGACCAGGCCCCCAGGCCCCCAGCAAGGAAGCTTGGGATGGTGCCTCCTATGCATCAAGAGCAGAACTCAACTTTAAAAAAATGAGCAAAAGTCAAAAAGGAGCACTGACTGCAGAAAGCTGCTGTGATGACAGGGAAGATTAAGGCAGAGACTCAGAAGAGAACAACAGTATCAAAAGGCCTGCATATGAAATCTCAAAGGGGAATATGAATCGGTCTCGAGCCCAAACAGTCCTCTTGGATGAGCTCAAAAAGGATTTTAAAAAGCAGGTTGGAGAGACAGAGGAGGGATTGAGAGGGGAAATGAGAGTTATGCAGAAGAGTTATGAGGGAAGAGTCAACAGCTTGGAAAAGGAAGCACAAAAATTGACCGAGGAGAACAATTCCTTGGGAAATGGAATTGGCCAAAAGGAATAAAAATCCACTGTAGCAAATAACTCCTTTAAAAGCAGAACTGGCCAACTGGAAAAGGAGGAAAAAAGGTAACCGAAGAAAGTAATTCCTTGAGGCTTGGAATTGGGCAAGTGGAAGCTAATGACTCTATGAGACATCAAGAATCAGTCAAACAAAATCAAGGGAATGAGGGAATGGAAGAAAACATAAAATATCTCATTGGAAAAGCAACTGACCTGGAAAATAGATCCAGGAGAGATAATTTAAGAATTGCTGGACTACCTGAAGGCCATGATAAAAGAAGAGCCTGGACAGCATCTTCCAAGAGATTGTTGGGGAAGGCTGCTCTCATATCCCGGAGCCTGAGGATAAAATAGCAATTGAAAGAATCCACTGATCACCTTCTGAAAGAGATCCAAATACTGTATTGTAGTCAATTCCACAATTATTGGGTCAAGAAGAAGATACTGTGAGTGGCCAGGGAGAGACAATTCAAATATTGGGAAGCCACAGTCGGGATTGCATAGGACTTAGCAGTTTCTACGTTAAAGGATCAGAGGGTTTGGAATATGATATTCCAGAAGGCAGGGTATCTTATATTACAACTAAGAATCAACTAGATGGAAATTTAATGATGTAGGATACTTTCAAGCTTTCCTGATGAAAAGACCGGAGCTGAAGAGAACATTTGATCTTTAAATATAGGACTAAAGAGAGGCATAAAAAGGTAAACAGGAAAGAAAAAAAGAAACATATTATTCAATGGAGGTGAACTGTTTGCATCCCTACACAGGAAGATAATACTTGTAACTCTTGAGAACTGTATCTCTATTAGGGCAGTTGGAGGGAGTATATACATGGACAGAAGATGTGGTATAAGTCGATTTTGATATGATGATATAAAAAAATTAATGGGTGAAAAAAAGACTGTACTGAGAGAATGGGAAATGGGGATAGAACAGGGTAAGTTACATCACATGAAGAGGTACAAAAGACCTAGTATAGTTAGTAGAGGGAAAGAAAAGAGGGGGTGAGCATTGTTTGAACAATACTCTTATCAGATTAGGCTCACAGAAGGAATAACATACACACTCAGTTGGGTATAAACATTTATCTTACCTTGTAGGGAAGTAGAAGGGGAAAGGGGAAAGAAAAGGGGGGATGATAGAAGGGAAGGCAGATTGAGGGAGGCAGTGGTCAGAGGCAAAACACTGATGAGGAGGGACAGGGTGAAAGGAGACAGAAAGGCTTAGACAGGGGGATAATAGGATGGAGGGAAACACACAGTAATCACAACTGTGAATATGAATGTGATGAATTCTCCCATAATACAGAAGCAGATAGCACAGCGGATTAAAAACCAGTGTCCTACAATATGTTATTTACAACAGACACACTTGAAGTAGAGAGGTACACATAGAGTAAAAGTAAAAGGCTGGAGCAGAATATATTATGCTTCAGCTGGAGTGAAAAAAAAAGCAGGGGTAGCAATCCTGATCTCAGACAAAACAAAAGCAAAAATAGATCTAATTAAAAGAGACAAAGAAGCAAACTACATCTTGCCTAAAGGTACCCTAGACAATGAAGTAATATCAATACTAAACATATATGTGCCAAGTGGTATAGCATCCAATTTCTTAGATGAGTCATTAAGTGAGTTACAGGAAGAAATAGACAGCAAAACTACATTAGTAGAGGGTCTCAACACCTCCCTCCTCAGAACTAGATAAATCTAACCACAAAATAAACAAGAAAAAGTTAAGGAGGTGAATAGAATTTTAGAAAAGTCGGATAAGGTAGACCTCTGGACAAAACTGAATGGGGATAGAAAGGATTTTTTTATTTTAATTTTTTTCGGTGATACATGGCACCTACACAAAAATTCACCTCACAATCAAATGCAGAAAGGCATCCCTTTCAGATTATGATGCAATACAAATTATGTGTAATAAAGGGTCATGGAAAGATTCACTAAACATTAATCGAAAACTAAATAATCTAATCCTAAAAAATGAGTGGGTCAAAGAACATATCATAGAAACTGAATAATTTCATCAAAGAGAATGACAAAAATGAGACAACATAGCAGTTCTTAGGGGAAATTTCATATATCTAAATGCTCACATGAATGAAATAGAGAAAGATGAAATCAAAGGACATGCAACTAAAAAAGCTAGAAAAAGAACAAATTAAAAATCCACAATTAAATACCAAATTAGAATTGTGAAAACCAAAGGAGAGAGCAATAAAACTGAAAGTAAAAAAACTATTGAACTAATAAATAAAACTAAGAGCTGATTTTATGAAAAAACCAATAAAATAGATAAACCTTTGGTTAATTTGATTAAAAAAGAAAGCAGAAAACCAATTTACCAGTATCAAAAATGAAAAGGGTAAATTCACCACCAATGCAAGGGAAATTAAAGTAATAATTAGGAGCTATTTTGACCAACTGTATTCCAATAAATTTGACAATCAGTGAAATGGATGAATATTTACAAAAATATAAATTGCCCAGATTAACAGAAGAGGAAATAAATACTAAATAACCCTATTTTAGAAAAAGAAATTGAATAAGCCATCAATGAACTCCCTAAGAAAAAAGCTCCACAGCCAGATGGATTTACAAGTGAATTCTACCAAAAATTTAAAGAATAATTAATTAATTCCAATATGATATAAATTATTTGGAAAAATAGTTGGAGTCCTACAAAATTCCTTTTATGACACAAATATGGTGCCGATACATAAACCAGGAAAAGCCAAAAACAGAGAAAAAAAAATTATAGACCAATTTCCCTAATGAATATAGATGCAAAAATTTTAAATAAAATATTAGCAAAGTGATTACAGCAATTTATCATGAGGATAATACACTATGACCAGGTGGGATTTATACCAGGAATGCAGGGCTGGTTTAATTTAGGAAATCTAATATCAACAACCACATCAATAAGAAAATTAACAGAAATCATTTGATTATCTCAATAGATGCAGAAAAAGCTTTTGACAAAATACAGCACAAGGGGCAGCTAGGTGGTGCAGTGAGTAGAGCACTGGCCCTGGAGTCAAGAGGACCTGCGTTCAAATCCAGCTTAAGACACTTGACACACTTACTAGCTGTGTGACCTTGGGCAAGTCACTTAACCCTAGTTGCCCTGCCTTCCCCTCTCAAAAAAAAATACAGCACTCATTCCTATTAAAAGCACTAGAGAACAAAGGAATAAATGGAGTTTTCTGTAAAATGATAAGCAGTATCTATCTAAAACCATCAGCAAGCATTATCTGTAATAGGGATAAGCTAGAAGCATTCCCAGTAAGATCAGGGTGAAACAAGGATACCCGTTATCACCACTGTTATTCAATGTTGTACTAGAAATGTTAGTTTTAGGAATAGGATAAGAAAAAGAAATTGAAGAAATTAGAATAGGCAATGAGAAAACAAAACTAGCATTCTTTGCAAATGAAATGATGGTATACTTAGAGAATCCTAGAGAATCAGCTAAAAAAAAAGTTCCTGAAACAATCGAAAACTTGAGCAAAGTTGCAGGATATAAAATAAACCCACATAAATCATCAGCATTTCTATATATTACCAACAAAGCCCAGAAGCAAGAGATAGAAAGAGAAATTCCATTTAAAACAGCTGTAGACAATATAAAATATTTGGGAATCTAGCTGCCAAGACAAACAAAGGAACTATATGAACACAGTTACAAAACATTTTTCACAGAAATAAAGTAAGATCTAAACAATTGGAAAAATATCAATTGCTCATGATTAGGCCAAGCTAATATAATAGAAATGACAATTCTACCTACATCAATTTACTTATTCGGTGCCATACCAATAAAACTCCCAAAAGATTATTTTATAGAGTTAGAAAAAATAATAAGACAAAATTCATCTTGAAGAACAAAAGGTCAAGGATATCAAGAGAATTAATGAAAAAATGCAAAAGAAGGTGGCCTAGCCATACCAGATCTAAAACTGTATTGTGAAGTGGCAATCATCAAATCTATTTGGTACTGGCTAAGAAATAGAGTGGTGGATCAGTGGAATAAATTAGGTACACAAGACACAGTTGTCATTGACTATAGTAATCTACTATTTGATATCCCCAAAGATTCCAGCTGCTGGGATAAGAACTCACTATTTGACAAAAACTGCTGAGAAAAATTGGAAAATAGATGGCCAAAAGTAGACAAGAGACCAAAATTTCACACCCTATACCAAGATAAGATCAAAATGGGTACATGACTTCGACATAAAGGGTGATGTCATAAGCAAATTAAGAGAGCAAGGAATAGTTTACCTGTCAGATCTATGGAGAAGAAAAGAATTTGAACGAGAGATATAGAACCTTATGAAATGCAAAATGGATAATTTAATTAAATTAAAAAGGTTTTCCACAGACAAAATCAATACAACTAAGATTAGAAGGAAAGCAGAAATCTGGGAAATAATTTTTATAGTCAGCGTTTCTAATAAAGGCACAATTTCTAAAATATATAGAGAACTGAGTCAAATTTATAAGATTATAGGTCATTCCCCAATTGATAAATGATCGAAGGATATGAACAGGCTGTTTTCAGATGAGGAAATTAAAATTATCTATAGTTGTATAAAAATGTTTTAAATGACTATTGATTAGAGAAATGCAAATTAAAACAACTCTGAGGTACCACTGCACACATGTCAGATTGGCTAATATGACAGAAAATGAACATGATGGGTGTTGAAGAACATGTGTGGACTGCTAATACATTGTTGGTGGAGTTGTGAACTGATCCAACCATTCTGGAGAGTAATTTGTAACTATGCCCACAGGGCTATAAAATTGTGTATGCTTTTTGATACAACAACACCACTATTAAGTATGTATCTCAAAGAGATCATGAAAAAGGGGAGAGGACTCGCATGTATAAAAATGTTTATAGCAGTTCTTTTGTGGTGGCAAAATATTAGAAATTGAGGAGATACTTGTTATTTGGGGAATGGTTGAACAAGTTGTGGTATATGGATGTAGTGAAATACTGTTGTTTTATAAGAAATGATGAGCAGACAGATTTCAAAAAAACCTGGGGAAGGACTTACATGAACCAATGCTGAGTGAAGTGAGCAGAACTAGGAGAACATTGTACAAAGTAATGATAACATTGTGTAGTGATCAACTATGATAGACTTAGCTCTTCTCAGCAATACAACAATCTAAGACAATTCTAAAAGACTGATGGTGGAAAATGGTATCCGCATCTAGATAAAGAACTATGGAGTCTGAATATTATTTTCACTTTTTTTTGTTCTTTCTCATGGTTTCCCCCCTTTGCTCTCATTTTTCTTTCACAGTATGACTAATGTGGAAATATGTTTAACATGATTGTACATGTGTAACCTATATCAAATCGCTTGCTGTCTTGGGGAAAGGGGGAGGGAAGGAAGAGAAAGAGAAAAATTTGGGACTCAAAGTCTTGCAAAGATGAATGTTGTAAACCACCTTAACATGCAATTGGAAAAAATAAAATCCTAGTAATTAAAAAAAAACAAATGAGCAAGTGAAGAAACTGAGGCTTAGAGAAGTTAATGACCAGTGATTTTAAGGAAACACAAGGAGACACAAATCCAACTACACATGAATCCATTTTCTAGGATTTCAGTAAGTAGCATTCATCTTGCAAATGAGTACTTTCACTCCAGTGGTTCACTCCAAGAACCACTGAATTTTTAGACTCCTAAACAGTCACTTGGAGACGAGACATAGTTCTGTTTATTGTAGAGGTGCCTTCTGCAAGGTGGCTGACTAATCATGCTCATCTTCTCTAACATGTAGCCAGTGGGAACACAGGTATAAAAAAGATTTGTCTCATGTCTAAAACAAATTGCATTTCCTCTCGTTGCATTACTTATTTTTTATTCTCCTATAGAAAAAGGCCAAAGTTTTTCATCTAGCAAATTAAACCAAAATTGTGTTTTGCACATTGGGAATAATTGCATAATGCCTCCACCTGGCTTTATCTTCTATCTTTAATAGGATCCATATCTACTCGATGTGTCAAAGTATTGCACATTTAATTTAAACGAGATGTTCAAGACACACATTTCAACAGAATTGTGTGGGCCATTTGGAGCATTTGCCACATGACTCAGTACAACATGTTAATTGCGAAGCTAATTGGTATCATGCAATTTGCAAAGTACATTTAGGTGAAGGAAACGTGGGAGACGTTTGTCTCCAAGGTCACATTTTTTTCTTTTTGTCACTCACTTTTAGCACAGAACTCTTACGTTTACTTAGGAATCTTCACTCTGATTTTACCTTTTCAAGAAAATGGAGACGAGTTATAAGGCTTTAATAATGGAGGTTTTCTTGGAGGCTTTAGTAATAACCTACGTTTCCATAGCGCTTTTCCAGGTATTCTCCTCACCTCCACTCTGTGAGGGAGGTAGTACAAGCAGTACTGCCCCCATTTTCTAGATGAGGAAGTTGAGAGTCAGAGAGGTAAAGTAATTGCCTAAGGTTACAAAGCTAGTAAGTGTTAAAAGAGAGATTCAAGCCCAGGTATCATACACTTTCTATGAATCCTTAGCTGCTTTCCTGATAACAACATCCATCATTATGTATTTACTCATTTGAAGCTAGAAATCTTGGTATTTCTGCTCCCTCTAACTGAATGTGACTTTCCCCTATCCTTTACCTTCTTTCACTAAATTTCTGAATTGAAAGCATGTGAAGTATTTATGTCTTCGAACAGTCTAGGACTCATTGATGAGGGTATTCCTTCCAGCAGTACAAATAGCAACGCGTTTATGCCTTCTCATCATAGTTGACTCTTGTCCATGTTCTCTGAAAATATTAGGTGTAAATTATGTGGAAAGAATTTAAACAGGAACCACAAAAATGACATGTTTCTAACATGAGGCCACAAAAACTAAGGTTATGTAAAAAACATTTAATAAATCAACTTCTCCAAAACATCTTTAACATGGAGAAACTGAAATATGGTATCACCAATCTTTTAATTTGTAGGCATTAAATAATGTTAAACCGTGACAAAGAATTCTTTATCCTGTAGCAAGGTCCTTTCCTGATCTAGCCTAATGACAAATCCAGCCTTCTTGACAAACAGTTTTAGATAGAAAAAATAACAAAGACAATCAACACAAGTATGTTTGGGAACACAAAGTTATTGTCAGTATTAATGTTTAGATGGCAGATATTACTAGTCTAACACGGATATTAAAAGCAATGATATAGTAATAGGTTTTTTTATCATCTTCAATCATAAATATACTAGACCCAAAGCATTTATTTAAATAACTATCAGAAAAATAGAAATATCAAACTATAGTTTGGTTGATTATAACTGACATGAAGATGACTAATCACACTTAATTTTTTTATTTTTTAGGTATTAGAGTGATTCTTATTTGGGAAAAAGTGGTAACTCACATTTTACTTTGATATGTCGCAGCATTTTTAATGATTTCTGCCTAACAGTAAATGTCAATCTAAGCATTAGGAAGAAATGGGATATCAGAATAGTCTATGTAGGTGATTTGATAGAGTGTCATCATTTTATAGTTCTCCTTCCATATACTTTATAGAAAAGTATCAATAGCTATTCCTTAGAATGAAATTAATTGGATAATAATGTACCATGTTAGAAAAATTAGAAAAAAATCCAACTTATGCTTTCATTAGGAAATAGCAATTTCTTTAAAAAAATTGAAGACATGACAAAATATGTCCCTGTTGTATGTTGTTATCAATAAATCATTTGTTCCCCATAACTGTAAAATTAACTACACTTGAGCTATTGTTGTTGTTCATCCTTAGTTTTAGAAGAAGACAAATGACATCACAGTGTCTTGGAGCAACAGCTGAGAGTTATACCCTAAAGGAAAGGACATAATTGGGGAACGGGGAAGTCAGAAAGGAGATTATGGGTACAGAGTGTTATACGCACTGATGGACATGGCAACTGTGTCATTTGGCTTTGTTACAAATCAGGATTCTTTCGGGAGCAGGAATTTCTGGGAAGTGATTGGTATAAAAATCAAATGATATTGATAAAATTTTATGAATAGAAATGTAGAAAGATGCAAAATTTATAAGTAAAGAAGTGAAACAATGTGACCTGTGACTAAAAAAGCTAAGGAGACAGATTTCTACAGGCAACCTTCAAAGAAACAATCTCTTCATATTACAGGCACACAGAAAATTAGCGTCAAAGGAATTTAAAATATTTATTATTTGTTAAGCACTTACTAAGTTACATGCCAAATTCTGTGAATAGGGTTGGGGATACCGGGAGGGGAAAAAGAAGACAGTCCCTCATCTCAAATAATTCACAGTCTAAAGGGAGAGACAATATATAGGAGGGCTCAGGAGCAGGGAACATGGAGAGGAGAATAGAGAAAGGAATAAGTATTTGTTAAGAGCCTACTATGTGCCAGGCGCTGTGCTAAGTGATATTGCAAACATTGCCCATTTGATCCTCATAACAACTCTGTGTTTTAGGTACTATTGTTATCCCCATTTTACAGTTGAGACAGATAGAATTTCAGTGATTTTCCCAGGGTCATATATCTACTAAAGGTCTGAGGCTGGATTTGAACTCAAGTCTTCTTGACATCAGGCCCAGCGCTTTATCCACTGTGCAGCTTAGTTGCCTGGGCACACAGTGAAGCCTAGAGGGAGTGAGAAGAGGCTGCTGGGGAAGGGACCAGAAAGGAGTCCAGTCTTCATTCATAGATTCTAGACAGGAACAAAGGATTTAGGAATGGGACTTTGTTGTTGTGCAGTTGTACAGTTGTGTCTGACTCTTCACGACCCCTGGCACACTCAGCCCTTCTATCCTCCACTATCACTCAAAGTCTGTCCAAGTTCTTATTTGTTATTTCCATGACACCATCTATCCATCTCATCCTCTGCCACACCCTTTTCCTTTTGCCTTCAATCTTTCCCAATGTCGAGGTCTTTTCCAAGGAGTCCCATCTTCTCATCATGGGGCCAAAGTATTTAAGCTTCAGCTTCAGTATTTGTCCTTCCAGTGAGTAGTCTGAATCAATTTCTTTAAGTATTCACTGATTTGATCTTCTCACTATCCAAGGGACTCTCAAAAGTCTTCTCCAGAACCACAATTCAAAAATGTAATTCTGTGGTGCTCAGCTTTCCTAATAGGATTGGACCTAAAGGAACACCAAATCCAGTCCCTTCAATTTACTGAGACCCAAGGAAAGAAAACTTCTGGTGCTCCCAAGCAAGTTAGTGGCGAAGCCAGAATGGAAGATCTGGAAGTTACTATTACAATTACAATCTCATTTTAAAGGTGAGAAGTGAGGTGACTTATATGAGGTAGTGTAGACAATATTAAAAACAGTCAGGTTCAAACCCTACATTTGCTTCTTACAAGCTGTAATATAAATCAAGCTACTTAACCTGATTTTCAATTTTGTTATCTGTGAAAGGGGAGAATAAGAGATGGCATTGGAGCCAGAAACCTTATGTTGAAATCTAACCTCAGAAACTTTTTAGCTGTGTGAGCATGGGTAAATCACTTAAACTCTCTCAGCCTCAGTTTCCTCATTTGTAAACTAAGGTCAATACTAGCATCTACCTCCCAGGGTTGTTGTGAGAATCAAATAAGATAATATTTGTAAAATGCTTTGCAAGCCTTACTATCATTATGACATTTTTATATAGTTGGTAATATAAGAATATAGGTAAGTAGGTGTTGATATCATATTGGTTGTCTTTTTCTGTGTTAATTGGATCCAACTTTTCCCCAGATCTTTGACATCTCCTTCAGATACCTTATGAATTCATTTCTCAGTGTTTTCACAATAGTGGTAACTCCAGCATGAATCCCATCTTTGTGGACTTGTTTTAATCTGGCTGTTTTTCCATCTTTCTTCTATTTAGAACAATTTCTACCTCTTCTGTAAGCACTTCCATGGCTATGATGTATGAGTCCAAACATGGTGGCTTGCCTATCCTTAATGGTAAAAAGAGTTTGTTATAAAAGTCTTCACATTTTTCCATTTTCCTTCTGTTTCCTTTATCCTTAAATGCCATTAGGATGATTTTGCTTAGTTGAGTCTCTCACCAAAGCTTTCCTTATGGTGATTTTACCCTTCACTGCTTCAATCTGTTTTATGAGGTGATGTTGCTCATAATTTTCCATCATCCTTTTCCATATAATTTTAAAAACAAGGTGATATTTCAAGTAGTGTTTCTTTTGGCTGTCATTTCTCAGTGGTTGGCATGTAAGTCAAATGTTTGCTGATTAAAGTACTTTTGGGGATTTTTTTATCACCTTGTTTGGCAATTCAGTTACATTAGTAAACTTCTACACGAAATTATCGTCAGTGTGTAGGTCCTTTCTTCTGTACATCACCCATTTTCCATGACCAATAATTTATTTGAATAGATGTCAGAATCAGATTATTTCTATTATACACCATATCTTTTTTTCTCATTTTTATTTTTTCTTCTAGCTTTGGAGTAATTTGATCTTTGTTCTAACAAATCAGTGGTTTAACTTCACATAGATATCTAGCTAATTTAGATAAATTACTCCAATATCAGTAATGAGTGGCTCTCTTCTGCTAAAATATAACTAATTTCATTTTATTGTGATGTTAATAATTTCCATTCATATTGAGCACCCACTAATCCTTTTTTAAAGAAGATATTTAAAAGTACAAATGAAGCTTCGATATAGTCTGCTCAATGAAAGGCTTGTAAATATTTAACAACTGTCTCAGTTTAAAATAATTAAGTTTAATCTGCGTTATTAATTTTTTCTCTACCCCCTTCTTAATGCTAGAGAATTGACACAACATTAAATATAATCCTGATTTGCAATATTTGCAATTTGTTAGGTGTAAATGAAAATTTAACAAATAATTGTTATGAACTGGTTCAAGCTAGTTACAGTATACCCTGGAGTCTACCATTCTTTGGCATCTCATTTCTTTTTCTTGATTCAGTCTTGGAGTTAAGATGATCTGGGTTCGAGTTCTGTCTCTGACACATTTTAGACGTTATAAATTACATATAGGTTTTCAATATGCATTGGTAGGAGGAACTTCCATGAAGAGCTAGCTTTCTATCCAGGTTAAATCACAGGTATAGGTCAAAAATAAAAATGAAAGCCAATTTCTCTTTAAGAATTACAGATGGGAGAGCTGTGAGCTCTTCCACCCAGCATGCACTTGCCTCCCCCTGCCTCCAGGTGCGGCACCACCTCCTCTCTCTCTTAAGGGTTTAAACTTGCCACTTCAAAGTTCACCATGGATGATGATATTGCTGCTCTCATTGTCGACAATGGCTCCGGAACGTGCAAAACTGGCTTTGCAGGAGACGATGCCCCTCAGGCCGTCTTCCCTTCCATTGTTCAGTACCCCAGACAGCAGGGTGTGATGGTGGGCATGGGCCAGAAAGACAGCTACGTGGGGGATGAGGCCCAGAGCAAGACAGGTATTCTGACCCTGAAGTACCCCATTGAGCATGGTATCGTTACCAACTGGTATGACATGGAGAAGATCTGGCATCATACTTTCTACAATGAGCTTCGTGTGGCCCCTGAAGAGCACCCTGTGCTGCTCACAGAAGCCCCTCTGAACCCTAAAGCCAACAGAGAAAAGATGACCCAGATTATGTTTGAGACCTTCAACACCCCAGCCATGTACATTGCCATCCAGGCTGTGCTGTCTCTGTATGCCTCTGGTAGTACCACTGGTATTGTGATGGACTTCGGTGATGGTGTGACCCACACTGTGCCAATCTATGAAGGTTATGCCCTTCCCCAAGCCATCCTCCGTCTGGGTCCAGCTGGCCGTGATCTGACGGACTACCTCATGAAGATCCTGACCGAGAGAGGGTACAGTTTCACTACCACAGCTGAGAGGGAAATCGTGCGTGACATCAAGGGGAAGTTGTGTTACATCGCCCTAGACTTCGAGCAGGAGATGGTCACTGCTGCATCTAGCTCTTCTCTGGAAAAGAGCTATGAGCTCCCTGATGGTCAGGTCATCACCATCGGCAACGAGAGGTCCAGATACCCTTCAGAAGCCCTCTTCCAACCATCTTTCTTAGGTGTGGAATCCTGTGGAATCCACGAAACTACCTTTATCTCAATCGTGAAATGTGATGTTGACATCCATAAGGATTTGTATGCCAATGCTGTATTGTCTGGTGGCACTACCATGTACTCAGGCATCGTTGACAGGATGCAGAAGGAGATTACAGCCCTAGCTCCCAGCACAATGAAAATCAAGATCATTGTCCCACCTGAGCGCAAATACTCTGAATGGATTGGAGGCTCCATCCTGGCCTCTCTCTTCACCTTCCAGCAGATGTGGATCAGCAAGCAGGAGTATGATGAATCTGGGCCCTCCATTGTCCACCGCAAATGCTTCTAAATAGACTGCGTTTTTTTAAAATTTTTTTTTTGTCAAAAGGTGTGACATGATAATTGCCCAAAAAAGAGATGAGAACATGGCTTTATTTGTTTTTTTTGTTTGTTTTGGTTGGTTTTCTGTTTTTTGTTTTGGCACTTGACTCAAGATTTAAGAAGTGGAACAGTGAAGGTGATGAGCAGTCTAAGTATGTTGGAGGCAAACATCCCCAAAGTTCTACAGTGAGTCTTCAGGACTTGGATTGTACATTTGTTTTGTTTTTTTTTAAAATAATCATTCCAAATATTGTATAATGCATTGTTACAGAGTTACAAGCCTCTATGAATGCTGTCCTCTGCTAGGGCAAAGGACCTACGGAACAAAAATCCAGATGGGGAAGCGGGAGGGGGGAAGGTACTAATATTGCTTTACATGTAAATTATGTAATCCTTTAAAAAACAAAACAAAAAACCAAACTTTTTGTATCTTCCGCCTTAATACTTGTTCCTTTTTTTTAAAAATTGGCAGCCATAATGAACGGCCCTCTAAATTCCCTCCCTGCCCCCAACATAGATGTGAATGAAGACTTTACAGTCTCCCTGTGAGTTTTTTGAGATTGGTGCCAGTACGTGGCGAAGGGGAGGAGCTTTACCTGTACACTGACTTAAGACCGGTTCAAATAAAAGTGCACACATTAAAGAAAAAAAAAAGATTTACAGATGGGAGATGATACAATTTCCTAAAATAAAATGGCTCTAGCATTTCACCAGTCTGTCCAGAACTGGTTCTTAATATTTTAGATTAGCTTCTTTTTATAAAATGCAAGCCTACCTTGAACTCTACTTCACATTTCTTCCTCCAACCACTCTGAAGAAATGTCTTTTTATTTTGAGTCCGCTGATCTTCATCAGCTCCTGTCTCATCTCTCTGTCTCCTTGTCTCTCTGTATCTATCTCTCTGTCTCTGTCTTTCTCTGTTTCTGTCTCTACATCTCTGTTTCTCTCTCTGTCTCTCTCTTTTTCTCTCTGTTTCTCTCTATCTCTGTCTCTCTGTCTGTCTCTGTTTCTGTCTCTCTGTCTCTGTCTGTCTGTCTCTCTTTAAAGCTAAATAACCATTCTTTCACCCTCCTCTCGTTGGCTACTACAGGTTCACAATTTCTGATGATCTCATTGAAACAAGGACAACTATTCCCTTCTCAAAATACAGGGATACAAATAGTGAATACTATTCTACACAAAGCTTTAATAAATGGATGGAAAAGGTTTCTGCCCAGAGTGCTCCTATAGATTGGAGATGGGCAAAAGTGGATTTTGCAAAGCATTGAATAAAGCCCATCCTCAGGAGAGCTGTGACATACAATTAGAGGAAAGCAGTTTTCCAGCACTGTCATTTAAAAGGCTAAAAGTTCTTGGTCATATTCCTTTGATTATAACTCATGGAAACAGCCTTTTAGCCTTAATTCATAAACTGAGACAGGTTAAGTGGTACTCCCAGAGTTTGAACTTCCATGAGAATAAGTTGATTACTGTCCATAGATATGGAAGGATAGAATTCTATCTACAATAGCACCATAAACACCATTCTGCCAGGTTGGCCAAGTTTCTCCTGTTGGCAGTTTCTGTTATTCTCTCTGCAGATATGCAAGAACTTGCTTTTATTTCCCTACAGCTAAGTCAAGTCACTTCCCTCTCCCAAGCAAAAGTGAAATTGTAAGTACTTTTCCTGGCGTTTCTCCAAGGGCCTTTACTTTTACTCATTTTTTCTGAGATCTATGAGAATCTCAGTGACGACAGTACTGCTTCCATGGAAAGTTTATGCATATTTTAAAATCAGTTCCACTGATTGACACAGTGGGCTGCCAGCAGAGTCAAGCTGTACCTTTGAAGCTCTGTACATTTTATTCCTTCTGTTTTATCTCTCTCAGGACACGTACTACCAAACATAAATCATTTACGTTCAACAGAGTAAAACAAATCAATGGCAGCACTCTCTGATCTGCTACTTTGAACTGTTCGAGGGTTTAAAGGAATCCACAGCTCAAATTCACAATAGGGATTGTCTAGAGCCTACCTAATAAAGCTCTAGAGCATTAATAACATTAAAAGCTAAAGGACGGCTTTCCAAAGAGAGCAGAAGAATTTCCCACAATCCCTTTCATATTGTTTTTCTCAGCAATCTCTAATCATGATATTTCATTTTCAGAAACACTCTCCTAGTGCTCACACCTGAAAAAGAAGTAAGATATTGTGAATTGTGAGAAATGTGAAAGTCCAAAAATATAGCCAAATCCATCCAGGGGGAGGGAGAGAGAAAGATGGTGAAAAACCAGGCAAATAGTATCCTTAAATACCACTCGAATTTCACTCTGACTCTAGGCCTGATGTGGGTCCAGGCAGAGATCTCCCCTTGGCTAGAGTAATACTAGTAAGTCTGGCATAGCCTCCAGTCACTCCTGGGCTGGGGGAAATCCCTAGAAAATGGTTCTATTTCAGCCCTGCACTGAAGATTTAGAAGCATTCTAATATAAACCAAGGAACACCATACTTAATCCAGACCTTCAATTATTCCCTAAAAGGAATCTGATGACTCTTAATAGCACCCTCAGGCCAATCAGTCTCCCCCAGGAGGCTGCCCAAATTTGGCAGGAAGTAGAACCAGACTAAAGGAACATCTCTGGGATCGCCAAGGAATGGATCCAGCCTCTAAATGATGAGAGAACCTACATGTTCCCTTCCTCTCCTGAGTTGAAATTGATCTTGGACCCAAGTGTAGTATCTGTTTCTATCCTTTATTGAGAAGAAGTGAAACAGGTAGTCAAATTCTATTGGATGAATGGAAAGGAAGAGAAAAAAAAAAGCATTTCCTTTTTTCCCTCACCTAAAAGGAACATATTAATTATGAAATTAATGAATGTTGATAAGAATTAATATATCCCAATGATTCCTAATCTGTGAGTCTTAAGGGCAAGAGCACTGTGGAGCTTTTTCAAGGGCTCTTCAAATCTGTATCCATATTGAGCGTTGACATTTTGATCTTTATTTAGCTTCAAGAAAATAGCACAAATAATGGATTTTGTCTTGAGGACTGTATATTATTAATGCTTCATTGGTGATTGGTAGGAAAACATTCTTTAAAACTAATCTTCACAAAAAAGCACCTTGCTGACTTCTGGGTACATGCTTTTTCTAGGTTTGTGGAACTGTATGTGAAAACCATGACAGAAATAGTTGATGCTGCAATATATTTTTGTGAAAGTTTTTTTTTCGTATTTGCTGCATCTAAATGAAAATACAAGTTGGATATGAAACTACAATGAAGGATAAAGTTTCCATCACTTTAATAAGACTGCTATTCTCTGAAAACCATATAGTAGCTATCTTGTTAAAAAAGGACCTCAATATAATAAGCAAATATGACTTCTAATATTGAATAAATAATTTCTCACACATAGAGGTATCATTATTTTACAAAATATATGCCACTTATAGCCCAGAGGTCCAAGTTCATATAAACTAATTTCAATTTTGAGACTCCCTAACCTTCAGTCATAACTCTACGCCTCTATGTAGAGATACCGCTGGAAAATCTTAGAATATAGCTTATCTAGATCTATACATATGTGGGCAAAAGGGTATTCACATCCCATATAGGTACTCAAGGAAACAGTTGCATAAATTGGGTACAAGACAATCTTTACTTCTCTCCACAGAAAGGGAAGAGAACATGTAAAGGGCTCAAAGTATTCCATAAAGAATTACTGAAATTCTCTCTTCCTCCCCTTCTTGAATATCCCCTTTCCTCTGTGGGTCCTATCAGTCTTTCAAACTCAAAGACCACCCTGTATGTGGTTTGTAAACCAATCTTCACATTATCCCTCCCCCCATTTACATTTTGGCGAATCACACTTTGACATCTAGGGTCCACACAGGTATTTAGGCTTTTGGCACTACCCAGAGATTGGAATTTTCCCAAAAAGAAAATGTATTTGGTGTTGCTAGACATATTTTCTGATGTTCTGGTGAATCTCACTCTTATTCATAGAGACTTACTCAGCCTTATGGTACTGAGGGCTTAGATTGCCTCTAGATGGAAAACAAATTTAGGGTTGCCAGAGGGGCAAAACCTTTCCCATTAAACCTGTGTTATACAAATAACTCACAGTAACAGAAGAGCTTAAATTTCAGGTATTTTGTTCTCTCAAGCTTTAGTCCCTCTCTGACTCTTTGCTTTTTCAGCTCTGGAAGCCATATGTACAATGTCTTCTCTCCAAGAGACTGGCCCTTCCAAGGAATTCCCCTTTCTTTTTCTAAGAGGTTAGATTTTTAGTGGTCTTTGAATCCTCCTCTTGGACTTTGTGGGTTAGATAACCCACATGCAAAGATAGGGGAAAAGGCAAAAAGATAAAATTCAGCAAACTGTTTCCTTTGCTATAGGTCATCACAAAAATATGACTCCACCCCATAGCAGTCTGGGCCAATCAGTTTATCTTAATCAAAACGGAAGTTCAAGTTAATTAATTCATCCCCAATAGATGAGAGAGGATGAAAGTCACACCAGCTCTCTATCCACTAAGCTAGTCAAGATGATCAGAGAATTTTCCCCAATCAATCCTCCACATGTATATAGTTGCTAATGTGATTAACATGTGGATCATTGTAACCCTTGTGAACCCTCTCCTGGTGCCCTGCTACCTACTTTCCTCATGACTTCAGAAAAACAATTCATTATCCAGTATTAATTATCCAGTAAGGAAGTGCAAATCTGACTTGCCCACAAGGTGGTACTCTACTTGAACCAACCATTGCTCTTGTTAGAACCACTCTGATGAATAAGTGGACTGGCCACCTGAGGTCTATAAATGCTAAGACAGCTTCTTCTTCTGCTAAGGCCTCAGTGTCTATGGCAGGGCTGGCCAATCCTGGAATTAATCTAGAGAATGAAATGAAATATTACTCAAAATATTCCAATATAAAATCTACAAGTTGTACATAGCTCTACAATCCTTAACCTGTGCCAAAGCTTTCCTCTCTTGTCATGGCCCTAACCCTAAAAACACACATATACAGGACTCAGATGTTTAGCATCTGTGTGGTTACACAGTTTATTGGACCTAGCAAAAATGGAAAAAAAATAGTTTACTTGCTCCTGTATGGATTCATATTTTTCTTGGCATGTTTTACAATCCCTCCTCCTTGCCCTCTCAGATCTTCAGGCTTGGTTGGTGGTGAGAAGAGGAAACCCTGAACCACATATACCCATAACTCATGAGAAAGGAATGAGGAAGAACTGTGTTTAGAATTTCCTCTCAGAATTGTGGATTCTAAAAGGGGAAAGCAGGGAAAAGGTGATTAGAGAAAAGTCTTCCTCGTCCAGATCCCCAGTTTGGTGAGAATCACTATAGTTGCTAGGCTTCTAACTCAAGAACATCATGCCTAATGATGGAATCCTGTGCTGTTTTCCACTTCCTGCCCCAGGATTTGCATAACAAATGTAGTGCTGATCTCCAGCAGCCGCACTCCCAGCCATGCCAATCAGTCAACTAGTAAATATTTATTAAGCATGTACTATGTGTGATACTGTGCTAAGCACTGGGTAGTACCTGCCCTCAAGGTGCTTACAATTTAATGGAGGTGAACAATCTAGCCTTAAGCCTCCACCCCCAACCTTGGAGAGGACATACTTGCAAAGGGCAAGAAGTTGGGAAATTGGACAGAAAGGTATGAAACGTTTATGCTGGTGGCCCCAGTTGGACGCCTATTTTTCCCTTCTGCTGCCCTTAAGAGCTGGACTACCTGATCATCATGCAGGTGAAACATGGAGCTGGGGAGGGGGGAAGGTGTAGAAGGACAGTGATACTCTTATGTGTGCCAGGATCATCAGGAACTAGTTTTGTCATGTCCCTTTCTTTGAATTATCATAACTCCAGGCCCTGAGTAAAGTAATGCCTTTTTTTTTAAAGCAGGGAAGTCATTGCGCAGATTACAAATAAATTCAAGTTCATCTAAAACACATCTGAAGTAATTATAGCTTTCTGTCATTATCCATTTTCTAAATCAATGGATAAGTAATAGTGTGACTACCGTAATGTGGATGTCTGTGAAATTTTTTAAAAGGATAGAAATATTGATGTAGACTATAAGCTATGAGTAGACTTGCAGCAGACTGGTCATGGAGATTTTATGTAGGCATTCTCACTAAGTAAAAGCAAATTGAGACCTTTTCAAAAAAAGAACTTTCCCCTGAGCTCTTGAAAAGTCATTCAACATGAAGGGTAGGGGTGGGATTCTTCCCTCTTCAGGTCTAGAACTGGTTAGTTATCTTCTCCCTCCAACTAGTTCTCTACACCAAGCAACTGAACTCTGACCTAGCTAGCACAGAAAATGACAGTAAAGACCATTCCCATGGTATTTTAGCCAAGTACCATTTTTTAAGTTTCTACTCAAGAATACTAAGAAAACTTCTCTCAAACCATTTCCAAACTAGTCTGTAACCTAACGGGGGCAATCTTAAAGAACAGCTGGTGGAATTGAGGGGTTAAATGACTTGCTTGTGGTTTAACAATAATGAAAGATAAGCTATTAAAATATTTATTTTACCTACTATGTTTTCAAGGCACTATAGTAGATGTTACAACAGATATAAAAAAGGTTTAAGCTATGGTTTTTGTCCTCTAGGTTCTTACAATCTGGTTGGGGAGCCATGATAGACACACATAAAATGTTAAATAACAATGCAAGGCAGCATTTAATTGAATGTTTAAAAAAGTGGGGAAAAATAAATCCTATTAGGATTTAGAGGAGGAAGAGATTTCTATGGATTGGAGCAGCTGCAGAATGCCTCATGGAGAATGTAGCATTCACCAGAAACAATAATAATCATTCACATAGTACTTTATTTATAGTTTTCAAAGAGCTTTCACATATATTTTCTCATTTAATCCCCATAACAAGTCTAGGGAGTAGGAAGAATAACTATCACTTCTCCATAATGAGGTTAGTTCAACCCATTAATTTTACAGAGGACCAAATTGAGGCCAGGGAGCCCGAGCTCACCCGGCGGGGAAGAGTCAAACATCAGATTGGAAACTCGCTCCTCTGACTCAAGAGCCAGTCTTCTTCCCACTGTAACGTGCTGTTTACCAGATGAGTAAATGGGGGTATGGAGTTGTTACCTGGATGGCCCAGTCACAGGAGACACTTGTTTATATATGTATCTGCTCCTCCCACTCCATCTCAATTTATGGAATCACAGAAGGCCCAGGCATCTCAATTGAATCGGTCAACAAAATGAAGTTCTAAATGTAGAGACAAATGGCTAGCAGCCTGTGATCTCTTTATATATAGTGTATGAACCTATTTGATTCAGACAAAAAGGGAATAACTCATGGAGTACCAAAACAAATGAATTATACCTCTGAGAGCTTTAAATAGCCGGAGGAATTTAAGCTGTTGGTTACTCAAGCAATCGGCCAGTCTAGCAGGAGAAGATTCTTAAGTTTAGCAGTTGAGGATTCCAGACTTGTTGGGGCCATACCCCTGAGGGGGAATCATTTCTGAAGGAAGGGGAGAATTTCTACCTTTTTTTTCTATGCTCTTCCGAGAGGGTGCTAGATTGTGCAGTGGATGAAGTGCTGGGCCTGGAATCATGAAGACCTGAGTTCAAATCTAACCTCGGACACTAAACAGCTGTGTTCCCCTAGGTAAGACATTTTGCCTCAGTTTCCTCAACTGTAAGATGGGGGAAATAATAGAACTTACTCCTCAGGGTTGTTGTGAGGATCATGTATAAAGCTTAGCATAGTGCCTGGCACATGGCAAGTGTTTAATAAATGCTCATTTCTTTCCTTCCTTTCTTTCCCTTCCCTGACAGCCCTTCAAAATGACCATGTCATTGAAGAGACTGAACCAGTAGTAGACAATGTATCCAATTGGGGTGTAAGACACTAGGGCAAGAGGTTGGCAAATTGGACAGAAAGGTATGAAACATTTATGCTGGTGGCCCCAGTTGGATGCCTGTTTTTCCCTTCTGCTGCCCTTAAGAGCTGGACTACCTGATCACCATGCAGGTGAAACATGGAGCTAGAGAGGGGAGAAGGTGTAGAAAGACAGTGATACTCTTATGTGTAGGATAGTAGGATAAAGCATGCAGCCAGAAGCAGAAAGAACATTGAGAACAAAACAATGTAGACAGAGTAATCCAAAGAGGAAAGGAACTTCAAGAACCATGACCTCTGGCCCCAGGGAAGAGTGCTGGCTAAGAATTCAAGAAAGGACATCCACTTACCCATGCTTCATTACCACTGTACACTGTACTCCCGTAGACCTGTGTGTATCTGTCGAGCAGTATGCTCTGTGTTTTGGGGGAGAATCTACTGACTGTTCTTCTTATTATATGCCTATTACATATCATAAAAGTCTGTTCAAAAAGCTAATCAAGGTTGCTAGCTAATTGGTAATGGGAAGCACTCTGGTTGAACTTGTGATCTATGATAGTACTAGACAGTTAAAGTAAAGAGAGTTCTTAGTGGTTAAATCATCACCAGCAAAAAAAAAAAGTGGGAGGATGGACTTGGTGTTAATGTGCGATGTGGACTGAAGATCAGAGACTGAAGTGAGAAGAACAGTTGGGCTGTTATAATAACACAAATGTGGCACGCTAAGGTCCTGGACTGGAATGATGGATGTGATAATGGAGAAGTAGGGTCAGATTCTAAGATGATAGAGACATTACTAAAGACAATCGGCAATACTTAGTGACTTATTGAATGGGAGTTGAGGAAGGCTTGATGTGGGAGAATTGGAGATGAGGAAGGGAAAGATACAAGGATGCCTTTGAGGTTTTTAGCCTGAATGATTGGGGGAATGATGACAAGAATGGAGAAATAAGAAGAGATCCATTTTGGAGGCAGAATATATGAGTTTAAGCATGTACAGATATTTTGAGATGGTAGTATACTGTGGAGCAGGGGTGACATTTGGATTCAGTCAAAGAGCCACACTTGAGGACCTAGAGGGCCACAGATTCCCCACCCTTGCTATAGAGAACCTGTCTAAAGCAAGGCTTATTAAGTTCCCACAATCAGTAGGTATCACAGGAGTGCATAGGGAAGGGGTTGGCAAACTATGGTCCAAGGGTCAAATCCTGCCCATAGACTATTTTTGTTTTTACATTTTAAAATACAATAAAACTCTATTTTAAAGTGTGAAAAAACCCCAAAACATTCTTAGCTTATGGGCCATACTAAAGCAGGCGGTGAGTCAGATTTGACTCATTGGCCATAATTTTCTGATCTTTGTCATATAGCATAGGCTGAATGTGTCAGCACAACCTATTTCCATCACTACTTCCTTTCTCTCTTTTCCTTAACCTGTCTAAAGGATCTTGTAAACCTCAAAGGGCAAGAGCCAAAGGGAATGAACACTGAAGGTGTTGCTGGAACATCTAGTTCATGCTCTATGCACAACTGTTGCTATGACCTATATCCTATAAATAATTACGTGAATACCAGAGTGGAGTCTCTTTTCCAAAGTTCTTTGTCCCATTGTTTCTTTTTTTTTTCCTTCTCTCCAAACCCAGGTGCTCTATCCACTGCACCACCTAGCCACCTCTTGCCACTTAATGTCATGCTTTCTTTAATTGTGGAAGAGCTGTAGCCTGAAACACCAGATAAAATCATGGATCTTAGAAATATAGACCTATAATAATCCATAAAATACATAACCTTTCTATGTGACATGTACAATTTGAACTCTGCATTTTAAAACCAATTCTGAACAATGTCTTTTTAGGATACTGGTGAATCTCCATTGAGCTCCCATGATAGACTTGCAATTCTACAGAAGATATTCATAGCACACTGTTTTGGGTCTCTTAGTGCTTTCCAAATCCTTTCAGTTGGCAACATGTTAGACAAATGACTAGGGGCTGGAGTAGGGGGTGGGAGATGGAGCATTAGGAAAAAAAATCTTCCTTTTTTCTTACTCTACCTCTTATCCTTGACTGCATCTACCCTTTAGCTTAGACATTGCTTTAGTTACACCCACTATTACTACCCATCTAGAGAGAACATAACTGGGCACTGTCGTGTGCCACAGGTAACTACTAGTGATCACTTAAGTAGACAATAAGGGAATATCTTCCAGATAAAGAATGCTTTTTAGTTAGGACTAGAAGGAACTCAGAAAAAGTTGTTAATGAATGAATGAATGATTCCTATGTAGCCTTTATCTTGTCACTTGTAGCAATTGCATCCTAGAGAAAAGCTTGGTGTAATCTAGAAGCCAACCCAGTAAGAGATGCCATACCTAAAAGGAGTGATTTACATTGTCAATTTGAACCTATACTCTTGCTTATAATGTAATTTTGGCTGAATATTAATGCAAATGCTCTAGGATTGGCCTTCCACAATCAGGGAGTACTTTTGTTTTAACTTGTTCCAAAAACAAGGGGTAGGCCAGGAGAAGCTAATAGCTACCAGACATTTGATTAGTGCTTTCAGGTTTACAAAGCACTTTAAATATATTATGTCAGTTGATCCTCATAACAGCCTTGTGAAGTAGGTACTATTTATTATCTCCATTTCAAATATATGTCAACTGGGGCAAATAGAGATGTAAGTGATTTTCCTAAGGCCACACAGCTAATGAGACTCCGAAGCAGGATTCACACTCTGGTCTTCCTGACTCTAAGTCCAACATTCTACCTGTCATGCCACTTAGCTGTCTAAAATGAATTATCCTCTTTTTAAAAATTTTCAGTTAGCAAAGATACTTTTCTCTCTCTTCTATGCCCCAAAGTTGGGGAAAGTTAAAACAAAGTCCTTATAAAATATGCATAATCTAGCAAAATAAATTCTAACATTTTTGGTCATGTCTAGTTTTTTTGCCATTGTAAAAAGAACTGATACATCTAGGTCTAGATCTCTATTTCTATCTGTATATCCTGTTCTTCTTTAACCTCTTTGGGCTATACACCTAGTAATCCTAAAGAATTGGTGAGTCAAAGAACAGATCACTGAAACCATAGATAATGCTGTCAGAGATGACAACAATGAGTTTTTCTTAGATGGTTTGTTTTCTCCTGCTCTTCCCTTCTTCTTGTCATTTTGGATGCACAAAAAAACCCTCACAAATTCAGATGGTTTCAGCTATATTCTGAGGCATCATAGGCTATTCAGAGGGAATATGATATAGGAATATAACATAAAGTGATGAAGAAGAAAAAAGATATCAGAACTATTAAGGGCTTGGAATTATTGATTTGGCCCCATGTTTACTTGGGCAGGCTGCCTTATTTACAGTAAATTTGGGTTTTGTTTTACTTTGGTTGCGGTTCCTGAAGATCTTCAGACCTAGAATGTCTTCACATTATAAGGCCGTTACTATAGATCTTAGCTATTAAAAAACAAATTGTAGGTCTGGGCCATTAAAATGCAGTCTACATCACTGACCTTCCTGTATCTTTCATAGGACTCTGTGACTTGAATACAGACTATTCATCAAAGTCTAACAGATCTGTTCCTGTGCAGCCAGCTCTAATAGCAAAGGAAACTTCCATGTCCCAGAAATTAAAAGTGATAAAAATAAATGATGTGTGTCCTCCCTGAGGAGCTTCCCTGTGTATTTCAGACTCCGGGAATTACACCAGAAAAGAAACACACCAAATCAGGTCTAAGAATTACCTTCTAAAGAACCTTATCAGGAAAGGAGACTTCTCTTTGAAAAACTGAATGAACAAATTTTATTCATTCTTCTGTGTTATGCAAACCTGAACTCTTTAGTACAGTATTTTCTTGAATAAAAAAGAAAGTTGCTAGGTTACTGCCTCTCTTCACCCTTGTCTTTTCTCATACTGATGACAAAATAAAATGAATTAGCCAAGCAATATGCAGGCTACTTTGTTAAGAGATATCATTTGTTTTAGATTTGGGTCCTAGGATAAAAAATCCACCTTTCATTTCTCTTTTTGTACCCCTGCCTTACAGGAGACCAACACCAAATTATCACTTCCTTCAAAGGCCTCCCACAAAATGAAGAAGGGCTAACTCTCTTTATACTCCTCATTTTTCCCTCTCCTGGCCAAATTTATTCAGTACTCATTCATCCAGTCATCTATTACATCTGCTTTTGAGCCTTCTGGTTGCAAGCATTTGCCTGGACCACCCCTTTGTGTCTAGATTTCAAGCCTTTTACTTTTATTCAATCAGTGTCTAAAATCAGGTAGCAAGTACAGCATCTACATCCCAGTAAACCATCTCAGCAGACAGGCTGGGCCAGGTTGAGGGTAAACGACAGGTGAGTTAGGAGGGTATCTACCCCAAGAATTGAAGACTTTCTCTGGTGGAATGGGTGAAGAACAAAAATTTATTCAAATGGCCATGAAGGCAGATGAAGGAAGCGCTGTGCAGCATTTTGAGGTTGGTCAGACATCAAAGACGCCAAGGTCATCCACTGCATCCTGGGCCATTGTCATTGTCTTGATTTTTGTCTTGCCAATGGACTTTGATAACTCTGGAAGAGACAGTGGGGCTAGTGATTTTGTGCAGCTCTGCTTCATTTAAATCCAATTTATGTGCAAGTCAAGACATCACCAGTGATGTCATTGGTCTTCTTTGAAAATGAAGCATAAACAACAACCTAAAATCAAATGCCTTTTATGTAGTCTTCCTTGATAAACTGGGTGATATTGTCATTGCTGCCATCAATCTAAATAGGTAACTCCCTTCAGCTGCAACTTTAACATTAGCATTTATGTCTTGGTTTACACTAATATGAAACCCTTTCTTCCTTTAAGACTCATCTCAAAGACCACCTTCTATATGAAAACTTTTCTAATTCCACCCAACCCCCATTGCTAATATCCTCCCTCCCAATTGAGCTTGTATTTAATAAGTCTGTTGTATTTGTATCCCCAGCACCTAGCCCAGTCTCTGGAACATAGTAGGAGCTTAATAAATGCCCCTTTAATTGATATGAATATACTACAGTCAATTCAATTATCCCTAAGTAGATAATCTATTGTGGGGATTATCTGTAACCTCTCTTCTCTATTTCTCTGCCCATCTGTTTCTCAAACTGTTGACATTCAGGTCAAGAGTGGAAGATATCAGACTTGGAACAAATGGATGGACAAATTACTTAACCTCTTCTAATTGTGGTTGTCTCATCTGGATCAAAAAGATTCTTGGACAAGATGATCTTGAAGGTACCTTTCAACTAATATTCTGTGATTTAAAGTTCCGTGATTTAATGAAAGTAAAACTATTTTCTCTTCCACTAAATTAGCCCAGAAAACAAAAGATGCTTATCATTATTTACCTAGGTCTTGTACTTAAGTATTTTTTTCATATTTTTTTCTTTTGCACTTTATGTTTTGGATAGGACTTGCTGATTGGAATTCCAAAGGAGGGAGGGATCCTGCTTACTTATCATTTTGTTCATCAGCTAACATAGCACAGTGGTTAGGTGGTGTAATGGACAGAGCGCTAGGCTTGGAGTCAGGAAGACCTGAGTTTAGATTCGAATTTAGACATTGTGTGACCCTGGGAAAGTCATTTAACCTCTGTCTCAGTTTCTTCAATTGTAAAATGGGTATCATAACAGCTTTTACATCCTCTAGTCATTGTGAGAATCAAATGAGATCATATTTGCAAAGTGCTTAGTACCTGGCACATAGCAGGCTCTTGCTTAATAAATGCTTGTTGCCCTCTCTTCCCTGAAACAGCATAACAAACCCATATTTAATGAATGCTTTTCAATGATCACAATGACATCAATCTCCTCCCTTAGCATGGAGTCATGTGACTTGAACAGCTATATTTTTCTTTAGGGTTAATTGTTCTATCTTTGTTGACAATTCATGTTCATCTCACCTATAATCTCTTCGATAGGAGAAAGAGTATCTTATACAGTTATAATTCCATTCAATTGACTAAAGGAACATTTCTTAAGTATCTATTACATTGTAGTTGAGTATAGTGCCAGGGATAAGACGTGACCCTTGCCCTCAGTGAACTTATAGCCTAGAAGGAGGGGGTATGATACTATACAAACAAATTTGATACATAAAGATATAAAGCAAATGCTGTAATAAAGGCTTACATTGTCATAGTGTTTTATATAACACTTGCCTGATAATAACCCTGTGAGGGAGTTGTATGCGTTATTAGTCCTATATTTTTTCTTTGTTCTGGACTTTTAATTTCATTAATGTAGAAAATTCTCTGTGTGGGTGGAAACTCTCTCAACCAAGACACATCAGCGATTCCTCTGTAACTTGTACTATTAAACATTGCCCTATTGTCTAGGGCAAGGAGAGGTTAAAATGCCTTGTGAACAGTCACACAGCTGGCATGTGCCAGAGGCAGGATGTGACTCCAGGTCTTTCTAACTTCAGGGTCTACTCTCTATACAATACACCATGTTATTTCTCCTATCCCTATCTTAGAGATAAAGGAATTGAGGGCGGGTTACGTAATAGAGTTTGAGCAACTTGCCCACAGTTAGACAACCAATAAGTGTCAGAAGCAGAACTAGAAAACCCAGATTCTGACTCCATTATTCCTTTTAAACTATTTCTGCCACTCCATAGTATTCTTACATGCCTCACAACATTTTACATGCTACCAATCACATATTAAGCACTTAATGAATACGAAGGGAACATTCAATCAATCAATAATCATTTATTAAGCACCTACTATATGCCAAGCACTAAGCTAAGTGCTATACAAAGAAAGGCAAAAGTTAATTCCTGCTCTTGAGGAACTCAAGATCTAATGGATGAGCAAACATGAAAATGATTATGTACAAACAAAACATAGACTGGATAAAGTGAAAATAATCAATAGAGGGAAGGGACTAACATCAAGGGAGAACAGAACAAATTTTTTTGTTATTGTTTAGACATTTCCAATTCTCTATGACTCCATTTAGGGTTTTCCTGGCAAAGATGCTGGAGTAGTTTGCCTTTCTTTTTCCAGCTCATTTTACAGAAGAGGAAACTGAGGCAAATGGGATTAAGTGACTTGCCCAGGGTCACATAGCTAGTAAGTATCTGTGACCCAGATTTGAACTCAGGAAAATGCATCTTCCTAATTCCAGGATGGACACTCTAGCCATTGCACCTCATAGCTGCCCTTAGGAAGCCAGAGAGGTTAGGAGGCAGAGTTGAAAAGAGAGAGAATTCTAGGTCTAGGGCACAGTTAGTGAAAATGCCTGGAGTTACGAGAGGGAGTATTTTGTGTAAAGAATATCAAGGAGGCCAATCTTGTTAGAATATAAAAATCCATCTAAAATGTTTGTTATTATTAGTATTAATAACCTGATTCACCTAATGAAGAAAGCAGCTCTGCAACTCAGGCTCATCCTAAAAAATCTTGAATCTTGAGCCCTAGTTTCCTGCAGAGCCCTCCTAATGATTTCTATTAGGTATATTGATACTTTTACAAATTCAATGATTTTAAAAAATGAAACATTCATTAAGAAGATAAATTTTGTTCTGCTCCTTTATTCTTCAAAAGAATACCTCCTATTCTCACTATGAGAAGTGAATTCTATAATTTAATTCATGGGCAGCTAGGTGGTGCAGTGGATAGAGCACCAGCCCTGGAGTCAGGAGGACCTGAGTTAATATTTGGCTTCAGATGCTTCCTAGCTGTGTGACCCTGAGCATATTACTTAACTGTTTGCCTCAGTTTCCTCATTTGTAAAATGAGCTGGAGAAGGAAACAGCAAACTACTCCAGTATCTTTGACATGAAAACCCTGAATTGGGTCAAGAAGAGTCAGACATGAATAATTGACTAAATAACAAGAAGATAAATTCTACCATTCTCATTTGATATTTACCTATTGTTTTCACTATAGAGTGAGATGTCAGAATTAGCAATAAATTCATGCCAAAATATGCACATAAGCACACTACCATACGTATATCTATGCAAGACTTTGTTTGCCATACTGGAATTTTGTTATAATGAATATATAGATAAAAATCATATGCCAAGCCTGTGTAATAAGGAGGTCAAAAAAAAGCTGGCATCCAGCCTCCTCAGGTAGAAGCATCAAATATAAAGAAGTATAAAGAAGAAGACCCAGTGGGGAACAATAGGCAGTACTGGTATGTTTTCACTCTTACTCCTGGATCATTAGATTTATTCATTTATTTATATGTCTATATTTCAAGGGTGCTGTGATCTCATTGATGAGGGTACTCCTTCCATTAATTCAGAGAGTTAACATACATTCCCACTTTCTCATCCTATAGATTATTGTTCATAAATTCCAATAAATTCTCCATAGAAGATCTAATCAGTGTGTTGGAAGTCTTTTTTCACATTTGGGGGGTAACAGTAGAACACTTAGCCTGTCTGGTTATTATCCCTTGCTTTTACTTTGTGGCCTATCCACCTCTTTTTCAAATTGTGAATTTTCAGAATTATATTCTTGATACCACTTCTTCCATCCAAGTGACCATATGTATTCTGCTGCCTCCTATTAGCCCAACCATTCATTCATCCATTTCTGACAAATATTGGTTAAGTTCCTAGTGCAATGCATTGTGTCATTTTAGTTTAATGGGTGGCTTAAGAATTTAGATGACTTTTCTGAAAAGGATAATTTGGATGTCTGAAAGTAGGCAAACATGAAAGGAGTTGAAGGATTCTTTCTGCCTGATGACAGAACAATAGATCTATGAGCTCAGCTACAGCTTAGATAAAGACCATTTTCTTCTGCCTTTTCTCACATAAAATGTAAACAGTAAATTCTAGTTATTTTCTTCTTAGGAAGTGATTATTCCATGAACTAGAGTCAATATTGCAGAATCTCAGGGTTGTATAGGACTTCAGAAACCATCTAGTTCAACCCACACACAAGTAAGAATCTTCTCTATGAAGTATCTAATGTGGTAGTTTAGTCTTTTCTTGAAGCCTTTGATATAGAAGAAGCCCACTATTTCCTGACCTGACCTATTATACTTTGGGATAACTCTAATTTTAGGAAGTTTTTCCTTATGAATAGTGAAATTTCCCTTGTGAATGAATTGGATCCCTTTGCCATGAAATAGCCCTTCAAATACTTGAAGAAAGCGATCATGCCCTAAGTCTTTTCAAGTTAAGCAACTCATGAAGACTGTCTATTGAAGCAAGAAGAGCCTGCCATTTGCAATTTTGGAAGTGGTACTCAGTGTGATGAAATCATAGGCATAGGAAGCCCTAAAGTCTCAGTATCTAGGCATATCTTCAGAGTAGAAAGATCCATTTAAGTAAGAGCACTCAAATTGATATTCCCTGAAGAGAAAAAAGATGTTGCTTGAGAGCCCTAATATTTAAATGGGTGCTAGCTGATGACCAGTCAAATATTCTGATTAATTTACAAGCACACTCAAATATATACTCACCTTTTGGGACCAAATGGCATATATCCAAAATCATTAATAGATGTGTAGTGCTTTGTAACTTACACTTGGTCAATGTGTTCTCTTTAGTGTAGTTCCGGGTTGAATCATTCAAAATCCAGTATGCACTCTCAATATGTTTTTATTAGCTTGTCAAGTAGTGGTTTGTTCAACAGAAAAGTGGATTAACTGGTATGAAGTTACATAGCAGTTAAAAATAAACACTCTAGTAGAACTCCATCCTAGACTCTGTTGACATAATTCTTGCTGGTAATCAACTAACCAGAGAGTTCTACTGTGATCCAGTAGTGCAAATTTACAATCTGTTCTTCTTGTGAGAATGTTAGTAAGAATGGACCCATAAAGCACTGTTTCATTCTGAAACATTTCTTCTCTGTGAGCTCATCCATAATTTAGATATAGCCATAACCTGCTTAAGGGAACCACCCAGAATGAAAATTGAAACCATTTTAGGGGCTTTAAAAGTTCTTAATACACTAAATAGGAATAGGTGAATTAAGCTCTTTGGACATAGTATGTAAATACCAGGATATAATTATTTTTTGCCTCCTTTGCTTCACAGAGAATCCAAACTCTAAAGTTACACTTGCAAAACTAATTTGACATACTTGTGTTCCCTACCCACCAAAGTCTAATCAAAATAATTGATAAGAACATTCATAAAACTTATGGGAGGGCACAAGTAGTTTTATGTAGTGATTTTCCTTTGCATCATCTTTCTTTCTTTTTACTTTCCAACATTTCTCGAATACTGTCATTCATCTTTTTAAAAAATGTATACTCGACTTATTTACACAAGAAAAAATGAGAAGTTGCTAAAATTGTATTGGGACACAAACAAGGCATGGAATAGTGGCTTTTTAGAGGCACTCTTTTATTTTATTCTGAAGACTTTTTGTTGCATTTCTCAGAGCAAATGGAAAGTCTAAAACCCCTTTTGTCCCCTGGTCATGAGTTAGGAGAGGAAAAGCTGCTTAATCCTGTTTGCCCAGTCTTAGAATCATAGGATGATAAATTGAGAATTGTAAGGCACAATCCCTAGTCTAAACCTCTCGTCATAAAAATGGAGAAGCCGGGACTCTGAGAAGTTGTTACTTGCAAATGTCAGATGTACTAAGTATTAAGATGGAATTTGAACCTAATGCCTCTGTCTCTAAATCTAAAGCACTTTCCACTGGATGCTTCCATTTGATACTGCTACTTTTTGCAGTCCTTATTCCCAGATAAATCTTATTTCCTTTTGTATTCTACCTTCCCCTTTTAGAAATGCCTATAGCATCATTTTTACTATCACTGAGTTTCCTACACACTGTTATCATTTCCCTGGGATTATGTTCTTGACAGTAAAATGTTGGAAGAATGACCTGGCTGGTGGATAGTCAGGAAGACTGAGTCCAATTCCTGACTCTGATATATACTAGTTGAATGATCATGTGTAAGTCACAAACCCCTCAGTAGCTTAGGAAATTCTCTAAAAATATAAATCACAAATAGAGCAGTTGTTGATATGCTTAGGAAACTTTCATGTGAGGAGTTCTCAACACTGATGAAATAATAGGTCTAGACAAAAAATGTTACATTCTTATAGTATCTTTACCCTTGCAAAGCACTTTCACATCTGTTCTCCCATTTTATCCTTATGTTTCCCAAATTGTCCTAGACAAAGTCAGAATGATTAGCCCTGTTTCATACATACAGAAACTGTGACAAAAATGTTAACAGAATTCTGTCACACAGCTAATTAGTGGCAGAACCAAGATTAGAATCTGGATCTCCTAATTCAGAGTGTGAAGCTGTTTCCATGATACTACCAATATTGGTTTATACAGGTAGGTCTTAACATACATATATAGGTCAATTGCTTATACCCAAATGGTTGGATCTCAAAGAAGTTTTCTTCCCTTCATACTACAGATCTTGTGGCTCCCTTCTTCTACTTCTTTAGCTACCCAATCCTAATCACTGATTCTCCTCTTTATGTTTGACGTAGAGACAATAGATTGGAATTTATTGAATGGGTAGCCATTTTGGCACTTTTGTGGAGGATGGATTGGACTGGAGAGATATTTGGGGTCAGGGAGTCCAGTTAGAAAGATATTATAATATTCCAAGCAAGAGGCAATGAGAGTTTGAATTAGGGTGATGTCTTTATCTGGTGCTAATGTGATCAAAGATCTTCCAAGACCATTCGATAGGCCTCAGGTGGAGCTAATTAAGGGAATCTTGGTTAGGAGAGGCTTGCTTGTAGGCAGGCCCACACCCATTTGCTACTAGGTGCTAAGCCCCAGGCCTACACAGGTTATATATACCCTATGGGTAGCCATTAAACTCAGACTAGAGAGCTGCAGAGACTAGAGAGCTGCAAAGGAGACAGACATGCAAGAAGAAGAGAGAACTGTGAGAGAGAAACCTGGAAGGTCTCTAAGAACAATAAGGGCTTTCAGAACTGTGGGAGGAGAGGATGCAGGCAAGCATGAGTGCGTGAGTGTTTATGGGAAGGCCCTGCAGAAGGGAAGATTATGGGATGGCTTGGCTCTTTGCTGTGATACTGCATTTTGATCTCCTTGCTGTTACAATGAGGTGGACTTAATGGTTTTGGGATACAATTACCGCTATGTCGAATTGGGGTTATTGGTTTTGGGATTTGATCCTCTGGTGTCTGAATAAATGTTTTACTTCTTCTGCCTTCTATATAGAGAGTCTCTTATACTTTGTGATTCAGAACTACACAGGTATATTCATGGTCACCACTGATGTCATGAATCTTGCCTTACTGATATACTTTATGAGTAGAACCTGGAACATATATACAAGAGATATAGAAAAGAAAATCATTAGACCGGACAAATGACTGGACATGGGGTGTGAACAAGAATGAGTAGCCGAGGATAACATCAGGTTTGGCAACCTGGATGATTGGAAAAATAGTGGGACTCTCTCTGGTAATAGGAAGATTGATTGGTGAGATAATACATGGGATTGTGGGGACAATGTTCTGGAGAAGACAGTAACAGATGAGATTATGGGTATATGCACAAAGGTTGGCTTTGGCAAGTATAAAGGCTACCTTACCCTCAGAGAATGGAATGTAAAGAGATAATGGAGGATGATGTCAGAGGTATGTGAAATGAGGAGGAAAGGAGAAGAAAGAGCTATTGGCCAATGGCCTCAATATTTTTGACCAAGGTCTTCAACTGAGAGAGTGAAAGGAAGAGTAACATGGAAGGCTTAAAGGAAGAAGAAATGGGTTAGAACAATTGCTACAGTGAGTAGAAACAGGGAATCAACTAGGGAGGAGGAGAAGAAGGAGGATTGACTTACTGTAGTGAGGATGCATTTGAGATTAGGGAGCATAAATTTGTAGAGACCTCTCAGGTTAGCTTCACAATTTCCTCCAAGTCATTCAGCAGCATATGAGTAAAACTGAAGGACATGGATGATGGGAGCATTCTAGAGCTGGAGTTTAGCAAGGCATGACAAGGAAACAAGGAAGGGTTACTATAGAATTAAATTGGTTGACAAATGCGTCAATAATAGGAAAGGAGAAAAGTGTAGCCAGAGCAAGGGTGATGCATTTTGTTATTCTTGAGGAACAGAGAAATTGAAGATCATGGCGAGGACAAAGAGTAGGTTTAGGATGAGTAAAGCTTATGCTTTATATCTCCTATATCATTCATATACATAATATATACATATATTTTCTTATGAAGAGTTAGATAAAAGATAATGAGTGAATAAAATAATTTCAGAATTCTTGAACATGGAAGTGGAAAACTTGTGGATGATAGCAAGATCAAGGAAGGGTATTATCATGTTTGTGTATACTTGAGCTAGAGAAAAGGTCATAGAGATTGTGTAGATTGAAGAAATGGGAAGTTAAGAGTATTAGAGAAAGCAACAACATGTATGTTGAAGACCTAAGTGTGTTTTAGGAGGTTAACTCCCAATTATTTATGCATTTTATATAAATTTTGAGCAGACTTACTTTTTCTATCTTTTCCCACTGGATTCTGTGATTAATTTACAGAAACATGATAATTTTGTGGGTTCATTTTATCCAATGATTCTGTGGTCATTGCTATTTTTAATTACATTTTTGATTGAATTCCTGGAACTCTTCAGATAAAACATGATATCATCAGGACATAAAGATAACTTTGCACCCTCTTTGTCCAACAAAGGTTAATTCCTTCAATTTTTTTCTTCTTTTATTTGTATAGCTAGCCTTCCTAGAACTATATTAATTATTACTGGTAACAATGGACATTCTTGTGTTATCTTCAATCTCTTGAAAAGCTGTTATTGTTTTTCCATTGTAAGTAATGCTTGTTCTTGGTGTTAGATAGACAATATTTATCCTATTAAGAAAAGGTCCATTAATTCATGTAGTTTAGTGGCTTTTTTTAAACAGTGTTATATTTTGTCTTAGACTTTATTGATAAAATTATGTGATTTTAATTGTTTTGTTAACATAAATTGTCTTTTAGTCTTTCTGATGTTGAGTCATTCCTTCACTACAATATGCAATCCAATCTAATTCTAAATAATTTTTAAATCTCTAGTTTTTTTGCTAATTACTTAACATTTCTGTATCAATATTCGTTAGTGATGTTGATTTATAGTTTAACTTATTCCCTTTATCTCTCTCTGGTTTGGCTGTCAGTAAAGACCATCTTTATCTCATTAGAAAGACATTGTCAAATTGCATTTTATTTTAGCAAAACAATTTAGGTTACATATGGGTTAAATATTCTTTGAATTTTGGATAAAATTTATTTGTACTGTAAGTTTATTTTTAACTTGAAGTTTTATTTTTGTCTGGGAATACACTTACAACTAGTTCAATTTCCATTCATGAAATTAAGTTGTTTATATTCTTTATTTTTTATATTTTTGAATATAAAATATTTTTCTACTATTTTTATAAATATTCATCCATTTTGTTTAAGTGTTAAATTCTATTGGAATATATTTGGGCATGATAGTTTCTTTCAGTTTTCTTTATTTTCTCCAATTTGTTGTGAATGTCTCTTTTCATTTTTGATCTTGTAATTTGATTTTCATCTTTTTATAATTAAATTAACTTATTTTTTTAAAAAAGAATGAAAGCTTCTTTAGTTTTAATTGCCATTTCAATAGCAGTTTTTCATTTTTATTTTTCTTTGATTTTCAAAATATCTTATTTTGTTAACTTGAGGACTATTAATTTGCTGATTCTCTATTTTTTTTACTCATATGCTCAATCGATTGTCTTCTCCCTTTGCTATTTCATTGACATAATGTTTACAGATATCAAATTTCTGCTATGAATTGCTTTGGCCATATCCCATAAGTTTTGTATATTGTCTCATTGTTATATTTCTTTGGACAAAAGTATTTGTTTCTGTTATTTGATCGCTGACTCATTTTTTAAGGGTACATTACTTAGTCTCTAGTTAAAACTAGTTCCTTTCTTCAAATTTCTATTATTGATTGCATTTTTTTTGCAGTGTAGTCTGTAAAGTATAAGTGTATCTCTTTCTGTATCTGTTTATGAGTTATTTATACCTTAGCATGTTAATTTTTTAAAGCTGATATGGAATGTTTAAAATATGTATCTTTGATTTTTATTCAATAATCACTGAAGGTCAGTCACATTTAAATTTTCTAATAGCTCCTTAATTTATCTCTTATTTTTCTTTCCCTGTTAGATCTGTCTAGGTCTGAATCATTTCTAAGTCCCTTTTAATTTCATTCTATCTAATTCCTGCTGTGGTTCTCTTAGCTTCTGCTTTAAGTACTTTGAGAAGATGTCATATATAGTACATGTATATTCAATGGCGATTTTTTGGTTCCTCTAAACATATTATTTCATTTGTTCGGTAAACTCCTAGTGAGGAAACTCCCTATACCAATATACAGCTGCAATTGTTCTTTAACTTGTAGTGCTGAGTGTTACTAGGAGAACTAGGGCTTAAGTGACTCTCTCAAGATCATAGAGCCAGGACATATCACAGGCAGAACATGAACCAGATCTTCTTGATTCTCCTTCCCATGTCTGGTCTATACTAGAACCAGGTTCATAAGTCCCCATTCCATCCTTTGTATTCATATAATCTACTCTTTGGTACCCCAATTGTGAAAAATAATTTATACCAACTATTCCTCTCCCTTCTCTTCCCTTCTCTTTTTTCTCTTCTTCTATTTCCCCCCTTCCTATCTCCTCACCTTCATTTTCTTCTTGATTTCTTCTCCTCTCCTCTCCTCTCCTCTCCTCTCCTCTCCTCTCCTCTCCTCTCCTCTCCTCTCCTCTCCTCTCCTCTCCTCTCCTCTCCTCTCCTCTCTTCTCCTTCCCTTTGCTTGCCTTCCCTTAAAATGGCCCTAATTTTATCTTTCTATATTCCCACATTGACCCTTATACATAATGATTTTCTGGCCCCTTTCCCACTTTGGGGACATAGGCACTTGATTGTCATTTAGAGCTTTCAAGTTGTTTAAACCCTATAGTATATTTGAATAAGACTAGTGGATGAAAGGGAAAATTTAAATGTGCAAATATAAAAAAAAAGATTGGATTGTATAACAGGAAAAGGCTTATAAACCTTTTAATCTAAATGTACATCTAGATATAATTAGATCTCCTTTCTCCTAGCAATGGTAATATAAAAAGGAGGGAGATCTAGAATTTATAAATGTTCAAAAGATGGCTCTAATACACACCAAATACAAGAGCAGAAATTGAAGGAGAAAATACAGGGGGACTAAAAAGGATGAGGTAGAAAATTAAGAAAAAAGGGTAGATCATAAATAAGGAATATAGCAGTCGATGCTTCATAATAGCTCCCTCTACTTATAGAAAACCATCCTTATCATTTAACAATAAAACAAGAGTTTATTAAAATATCTACTATGCACAACTGACTCCAAGTTTATAAGCTTTGGTGAATGGGATCACAGTAGCACCTTTAAATGAAAAAGGGAGGTCTTGAGGAGAGAACATAGATTTAGAATTAGAAATGACCATACAGATCACGTAGAATGACCCCTTCATTTTACAAATGAGGAAATTGAGAGATATGGGGAAGTTAAGTGATATGCCCAAGGTAATACAACATTAAATATCAGTCAGGCTTTGAACTTGGATCATCTGACTTCCCTATCCAGCACCTTTTTTCCTACTTATACAACTGTCTAGTTATAGAATATGGTGAGTTTGGTCTTATACATTTCAAGATAAAGCAAAGAGAACCAAGTGCATTATGTCCAATAGTTTGAAATAAGGAAATGAAACTCAGAAGAACCTGAGGGCCTGGATAATAGATTTGGAATTAATTTGAATATGTGATAAAAAAATTAAGTTACGGGAGCAGATAAGTGTGTCAAGATTAAGAGTATGGAAAGAGGAGATCAGAGGGTGGAAGAGAAAGCTTTTGAGTATACCCACACTTAGAGAGAAGCAATTGGAAACACAGTAGGAAACTGAACATCAGTACAGAAGACAGGAGACAGCCAGGAGAAGAATGAGGAAGGATGAGAGAGTATTAAGAAGAAGCTGGTCAAAAGTATCAAATCCTGAAGAAAGGTGCTCCTAGAGGATGAAGACAGAGAAATGAAAGTAATTAGATTTGTCAATGTAGAGTTTGGTGGTGACCTTGGAGAGAAGAGCTTCAGTAGAGTGGTGGAGAGAAGCCCAATGGTAAAGGTCTGAGGAGTGAGTGAATGGTGAGGAGGTATAGGTAGTAAAAATAGACTATTCTTTTTTTCGATGTGCGGCAGCAAAGGGAAGATGAAGAGAATAATAATTCTAGGGGGTAGCAAGGGAAGAATTTTGTTTTGAGGTAGGGGAGATCAGAGTATGCAGGTATAAAGAAGGAAGGAAGACAAAAGAAATAGAGGAGGAGATTATCTCCACAGAAGACACATTCATAGGAGTGGATAAGATTGTTAGAGGATTACTAAAGATGGAGGGAGCAAAGTCCTAGAGAAAAATGGAGAAGAAGGAAACAAGTAGAAGATTAGACTGAGCATGAAGGCTACCTCATATTACAGAAGGGAGGGAACTTTGGAAAACAACATCAGAATGAATGATTTCATTCCAAAATCAAATAAAGTTAAAATAAAAAGAAGAAATAGGAACCCCAAAATCAAAAGGGAGGTAACTTTTTATAATCGCCTGTGAAAAAAATTTAATTTCTCCAATTAAATAATTATTTACACTTCTGGCAGAGTAATTTTCCTAATGCACAGGTCTAAACACCAACACTCCCCTCCTCAAACATAAACTGCTATGTATATATAGGAACATAGGAAACATAGGAACATAGGAGCCAACATAGGCAAAACCATTACTGAGGGTACAAGGAAAGATAAAATATGGAAAATGATCCCCTGCTGCTAAGTGAATAAAATACTAATTCCTTAGCCTGACATTCAAAGCCAATATTCTGGCTCCAATCTACATGTCTAGTTTTACATCATGACTGTCCTTTATAAATTAGATCCTAACCAGATCAAGTGGATCATTCATTGTTTCCCAATCTCACCTTGGTCTTTCCTGGAACTGACTTTTCATTTTTCTTCCTGCATGCCTGGAATATCTTCCCATCCCCCATTCACCTCACCCCTCTCACAACTCTGCCTACTGAAAGCCTTCTCCCTCAGGACCCAGCTTAGGTGTCAGCTCCTTCATGATGCTTCTCTCATCCTTCTAGATATAGGTGAATCATCTCTCTTTTAATTTCTCATGCCATTTTATTCTTTGTCTTCTATGCAATATTTTCTTGTTTATATTATAGTTATCTGTTTTCAAGCTTCATCCTCCTAGTAGAATAACTTCTTTGAAAGCCTATACTCTGTCATTTCATCTTGGCGGCCAAAAAATGCCTTGCACAGAGAAGACACCTAATGTTTACTTAATTGGTTGAATTCTATAATGCGTGCCAAGTTTCACGAAAATAAATGTTTATAACACATACCATGCCTTTGTTTTTATTCTAAGGCATTAAATCTGTTTGTGGTGAAACTAATAAAAGTGTAAAATAATTTGGATAATGAAGGAAGTTGTTAACATCACATTGTGGCTAATTCCTGCCTGCCACTATGAGAGAACACGTTAATTTCCATGCCCCACATTTAGAAATTGAGTTGCATGAGGGTGTGTTTTTATATACGTAAAGGGGAAAATTGAAATGTTTTATAGCAAAATATCTCTCCAGGAGTTCTGCATTTCAACCAGTTGTGAAGGTACCCACCAATCTAGAGGATAAGAGCAGCACTTTTTTGAAAATTTCAACAAATGACAATTCAAAAACAAGAGCATTATCCCATGGAAAGTATCTCAATTTCACATTGTTTCTGGATTGTGAGAAACACAAACTTTTCCAAATGGATGACCATTTGGAAATTTAGAACGACCCTACAAATTCCAAAATGACCATGACAACCACAGTAGAGGGTAGAACAAGAAAGATGAACATACTGATATTTTATTAATTTGAAATAAAATTAGATTGCATTTGAAATTTCATGACTGGAACTTTTCATCGAGAAGCAGCAGGGCATAAACTGTTAGAATAGATTTGGAATCAGGAAGACTAAATCTCAAGTCTTGACTGATACATACTATGTGACCATTACCATGGGTAAGCCCCTTAAAGGCAAGGGAGCATGTATTTATGAAGTGCCTATTGCATGCCAGGCATTGTGCATATTATTTTATATGATGCCCATGACAAGCCTGTGAGATAGGTGCTATTGCTCTCATTTTATAGTTGAGGAAACAGAGAAAACAGAGGTCAATTGACTTATCTAGGGTCTACACAGCTAGTAAGTGTCTGAGGTTGGATTTGAACTCAGCTGGACTGCAGGACCTTTTGAGAGCCCTAGGCATTCTCTAATATAATAGTTACAGAAGTTATTGATCTGAATTAAAGATTCCTTTACCCTGAGTTTCCCATAGTGATGAAATCGCAGGTTCAAACAAAAGTAGACAAGCAAAACTTTTCATTTACTTCAAGAGCAACAGTAAAGTTAAAACTAACAAAAAGAATCTGGTGGTCTATTTCTGTTAAGCTCCAGAGAATTTTTGAACTCTGAACTCCCACTTCCCCTTCTGCCCTTCATTCTCCAATTCTCAGAGACCAAAGGGTAAACTGAGGAATATCTAATTAAAAAGCCTACTGTACCTAGATATCACCATAGTGATATGTTGGACACATAAAAGTTACTCAATAAATAGTTATTTGTTAAATACCAGTGCACTCTAAGAATAGCAAGAGAAGAGTGAAGTTATTAAAGAATTTACCTTTCAGAATATGCATGTGTGTATATGTATGTGTATATGTGTATATATTTATGTGTATGTGTATATATATATGTTTATGTGTGTGTATATATATACATATATATGTGTGTATGTGTATGTATGTATGTATATATATATATATATATAGATAGATAGATATAGATACAGAGAGAAAGAGAGTGGGCATAGGATGAGCTGAAGATGAATAAGG